>BROE01000018.1:4203194-4426656 GCA_036571765.1 Plecoglossus altivelis | reverse complement strand
GGTCGGAGAAGGCGGGACATCGGCTCCTCTCCAAACAAGAACAGTACACTGCTAATGCGTCCATTATCCATGAGGAACGATCCTCCTTCCCATGCCAGGACTACAGCGCTACTGGGGCGAGGATCAGGGAGAACACACAAAGGCACCAGACACCCCTTCTCTCTGCACAAAGCAATACAAGAAGAAAAACCAGAGGGAAAGGGGGAGAAGAAAAAAAATCGGAATGCTGTTTATAATAAAGTGCCATCCATAAATGATGGGGAGCGTAACTGTTTATAGGGAGGAGGAGGGGGGGGGGGGTTGGGGTGGAGAAAGGGGGGGGAGGTTGGGGGTGGGGGGAGATGAAGGGAGGGGAAGAGAGAGGGCCATGGGGTAGAGGCCAGCTCGGGCCAATATAACCTCTTCCCGCCATGGACTGAGGGATGGGTGGATGAGTTGGCGGGTGGAGCGGTGTGGAGTCGCTCCGGGGCTGGAGGGGGAGCTGAGTGCTTGGCCCTCGGAGCCACCTGGGTGGGGCCAGTCAATCTAGCTGTTTGAAGTGGTCTGATCAAAGGCGGTGCCACAGTGAGCTCCGTCGTGGTCTCCGGCGGGAGCTAGCCCGTGCGTCTACCAGTCACACGGTCGCCTGTCTGAAGATCCGGCAGGACTCGGTGAACCCCCCCGTCCAGCCGGCAGTTGACGGAGAACAAACGACTGTTTGAGTGTCGTAGTGTGTCATCGAGAGCCAAGTCTTTGTATTTATAACTCATTCTGATAGGATGCCAGTTTAGAGATAAGCCTCAATACTGAATAGATCCACGTGAACAGATCACATGTGAACGGAGATCAGGGTGACATTTGGGGGCAGCATGTAACTCAAAGAGTTACTTTTCCTCATTGTGTAAAACGAGAAGCCAGTTTAATTAAAATGTTTGCTGAAGGCCATGTTTAGTGCATGTAGCCCGGATGACTCCCAGATCGATCCCTTCCAGCTGTGTCCTTGGGACTCTGTCACCATGGGAGAATCACATTACTGAGGGGTGAGAGCAGGCCAGGAGTCAAGGTCTAAAACAATATTATTAGAACACGCTTCCCTTTTCAACCTTTCCCCTGTCATGCCATCAATCACCTTCCAGACACAATCTACATACCCTTGGTGTTTGCAAGTCGATTATTTGCAAATCATGCAAGTCTGAGTGAGAGGCACAAAAATGCTTGCTGACACTGTCTCGCCCAAGGATGAGAGGCACCTAAAAAGCTGACCCACAGAACTACACAAGGGGGTCCAGGGGTGAAGCCCAGGGGTGGGTGTCCAGGGGGTGGGGTACAAGGGTGGGTGTCCAGGGGTGGAGTGCAGGGCATGTTGGGAAACAAGCACAAATGTGGACGTATCCATCTGTCTCCCTCTCCCACATTTCACATGAGTGGAACACGAAACCCACTTCACCGTGAGAGCGCCCCCCCCCCCTAAAAAGTCCTCACCAGCTGCTTGGATTCCCACCCTCATTGTACCCCCACTGCCCCTCCAGGCCCCGCCCCCAGTCAGTCACTGGTTGGCTGGGACACAATAAAAGGGGTCAGAGGAGTTAGAGTGGTAAGAAGTCCTATACGCCCCAAATCCAATTCAATGCACGGAAGAAAAAAAGTTAATTGGACAAACGTTTTGCTCCAGTACCTTTCATGTCGTTCTACTGTTTCTTCCTCGTACGTTTCCAGTCTCTTTTTCGATTATCTTCCTTCTTATTGTCACTCCGGTCCTTGTCAGCAAAACACATTACAAGCAAGTCTCTGACCCATTGTTTGCCATTCGTGCTGATGATTTGTTCCTGAATTATCTCGGGCATGTCGTGTGTAGGCTCAGCTAAGACTTAAGAAAACAATTTAACGAGACGGCTTATAGAAATCTCCGAGTGCAGCTGCGGCAGACCAGCTTGATGTCGTCAGCGCATGTAGGCTGCACACTGCCACATGCCTTCAAACAACTTGAACTTCACTCTCTAGCATAAAACGATTTCTCTTCACACGTATTACCGTCAGTAGGTAAGTGTCATGTGTACGGTAGACCAACCAGGAGTGCTTGAGGAAAGTAATCAGCTTGTTTCCGTGGTTCAACAGCCTTAGCACCTGGCTGTGAGGGTGTCCGTGAGGCATCAACACTGATGTGCAACAGGGCCGTGTTATACGCAGGCAAACAGCGTTCACGGTCAGACCGTCGCCAACAAGATCATCAAAAGGATGTCATCAGAGATCTGGGACGTCTCAAAAAGCAGTCATGTGACTCCGATTCGACCCCAGTGGAGAAGCTGGGGGCGTGAAACCTTCCATAGGGCCCGGGTGGAATCGTTAGGGAACTAATGACCAAAAACAGCGTGGCCACTTATGAGCCTGACCTTGGGGTGTGTGTTCATTGTGGGGGGTATTTTCCCCCCCAGTATATGTGCGCATCTGTGTGAGATCGTATGCATGCGTGCACACACACACAAGCATAAGCGTGTTGTTTCCGTGAGCAGCGGAGACATTCCGTGTGATAAATATAGCCTGTGCGTTCCTGTCAGCGATGTAGCTCTCTCCTAGCTCCTGCCCCGCCTCTGCTACACGTGGTCCCTGACTCCAGGTCAGATCAGAGCTCTGCTCGAGCAGTCGCCTCGACTAATGAGCCATCACTGAGAGGGAGGACGAGGGAGGGAGATCAGGCTGTGCACGGGGGGACAGAGAGGGAGAGATAGAGAACAAAAACAGACACAGGAAGAGACTTTCGCTGTACATTTCAAAACGCTCCGTTGAGGCCCTGAAAAGTTCCGACGCCGTCACAGGAAATTCCTGTTCCTGGCGTCTCACTGTTGCCACGACCACCGTTGGTTTTTGAAGTTCTATCTGCCTCCTGGCGCCAGCTCAGCATCGCTAGTTGATGAATCAGACCAAGAGCACCATTCAGCTTCAGGTAGAGTGTGGAGAATCCTTCCCTCCCAGCAGACACTTCTAACAGTGAGCCTTCCAGCACTAAAGCCTGAGCTCTGGGTCTCCTCCGGGTTTTCTACACAAGCAGACCAGGGGGCATTGACAGTCAACAGAACACCTCAAGTACAGGTGTATACAGCTAACTAGTTCAACTCTAACATACTGCATATACAGTTTACATACACCAACCTGCATACCTCCTGTCAGAGTTCATGTGCTCGTCACTGTGGGATTTATAATCCATATGTAACAGGGGCTTCAGAGGCAAGTGTCTCTCTGAAATGAAGAGCTTGCTATAGAGGCAGAAGCTGATTCCAGACATGCAGGCGAAGGAGCAGAGGCGACAAGGGGGGGGGGGGTCCCACGAAGGTGCCACATTAAATTCTCATGACAGGGAGGCCGACGCCCCCAAGGTCTCCGCAGAAAGCCGGGTCACCCCCCTCTTCTACCCAAAAATACTCCCTGAAGGATTCCAACACTGCCTATACAAGGTTAGCTGAGACACACGTCTGTCTGCCTCCTGGTCAATAGCTATTTGTTAGCTAACAAAATTCTGACCCACCGTTAAACATTTTTTATTACCTCTATTTTTTACGATTTTATGTGTAGCAAAAAAAAAAAGCGAACACTCTGGGACACTGACGATGTGAGCCAAGCTACATTATTTGGGACTGTCTTCCACGGTGCTGCTAGGGAACGCATGAAAACGTAAAAAATAGAAATTGGTAATAAAAAATATTTAACAGTGGGTCCGAATTTTCACATTTCACTATGATCAATTGCCATACATAAAAAGTTCTCTGACAGATTGTTAACCTGCTTTTCACGGTCTAAATATATCACAGGCAACTCCCTTGCCATTATGTGAATCAAGCCTATTCTGCAAAGGTCTTTGAGACAAAAGATGTTAAAAAAAATAATTTAAAAAGTGTGCATTTCATTCCTGCAGTATGTGACATTCTAATTGCAACATAATGACAGTGGAAGAGCAATTATCCCAGTGAAGTATTTTTTTAAATGAGTGAAATAAAGGGTTGGTTTGAGAGGAGACGTGCGTTTCTGAATATCCGCATGTCTGAATCACACACCTTGCTCGTTAAAAGCCTTTGCCAGTCTGAGTTCACAGGGCTTGGAACCAGCATCGATGTCTCTGGGTTCTCATTAGCAGGCATGTACACAGGTGTTCCTCAACCACAGGTTGCTAACCCACATGCCTGCTACGGATTATAAAAACAGGTTTCTGTTTTGGCAGTTAGTGCCTCAGACGGGTCAGTGGGCTGGCAGGAGCCGTTTGAAATCCTTGTTTGTAGCATCTGGGTTTGTCAACGGAAGCTCATTGGAAATAATCAGCCTCTTAGAGGATGTTGACTTCAAACAACTGATTTATTCTTAACTTAGCTGGGAGACTATTTTCCTGATCCACGTGTGATAGGCTATATTACCTCATGTGAGGCTGGAGACCTCTACCAAACGACTCGCACATAAAAAGCTTCCAGGAAGTTCCATCAAGGACAAAACAGCAGGCAAAGGGCATCCAAATGGTTTATATTGTTCTGTGTGAGATGTGAGAATGGTTTCCATAAAGCCAGTCATTCCAGTTCTCCTCTCAGACATCCAATGGGATCCAGATCTCCTCTTAGATATCCGATAGAATCCAGTTATCTAATCAGGTGTCCAATGGGATTCAGCAGGCCTCTCATCTCACGTTCCGACTGCTTCCTAAACATCCTCAAGCCCCGACCAGCCCGACTAAAGAGCCTCCGTTGATTTGATCCCATCGCTGCGTCGTGTGTTCTAGCTCCTGCAATCACTATTAAAGATTAATCAAGTGGAAACGCCTAGGGGACGGAAGAGAATGTGAACTAAGCTTTGTTTACACAGACCACTGTGTGCTCTACTGGTCCAGTGCACTAAGAATGTGGAGTTTAACAAAGACAAAGCCAGCAGGAATGCTGAAAGGTCAGTGTGCCTGTGTGGCAGGGAGACTGTGTTAGTGCGTGCTCTTCTGAGGAAGCGTGTTCCAGGATGTGGCTGGTGTAACCTATTCATACCGACTTGGCAAAGTCACTGGAATGAAAAAACGAATCTCAGGTCTAACGCAGGGCCACCTAATGTGTGGCGATGAGCGTTCGAGTCCCTCCGTCACGCAGAAGGAGGGCTAACCGTGTAGCTAACCACGTAACCATGACGATGGCGGTGAGGCTCGGGAGACAGGATCCCGATAAGGAAACGCACGTGTAGCTATGAGACGGAACGACCAAGCGAACACAGGGTTAAGGACTCGAGGGCTAAGCTGCGCTCAAATCCGAGCGCGTTCAAAACAGAGACGTGACTGTGCCAAGCTGAGGGAATGCAGAGACGCAGGCTGTCATGAGTTCACATTCTCTGGGACGCTCACGTGTGTGAGCGAGGGACTCGGAGGAAACAGTTCCCATGCAGTATTGCTACCATATTGGGAAGAGGAGGCAGACCTGAACATGCTGGTGGAATACCATTGTGCCCTGGTCTGTGATTGGTCCACTGACCCATTGTGACCCAGTGTAGCTGTAAGGCTGGCAGATCAAAAACTTGGAACGGGGCCTTGAGTGGTGACATGTGGACTGAAGTAGCAGTGGAATGTCTGTCATTCATATCTTATCATGCAAGTTTTCACAACACCTCACAGCTTAATACTGCAGCACGGAAACAGGACTAATTATCTCTTTCAAACATATTTGACACTCTTTTTGTTTCATTCCCACCAGTGTACACACATTAATAAACAGTTGAGCATGGACAAAAACACACACACACACACACGAGCACACTCACGGGCGCATGCGCATGAGTGCAACTCATTTGAATTCTATTCAATCAGTTTCTAATTGACTTAATTATCCAGATGGTCCCAAGCTGAATGCAGGGCAGAATATAAAGCAGCATAGGAAGATGCCCTGCAGGCCTGGGGAGCCCTGCTTCTGTTTACGCCTCCTTCAAATAAACATGCCATTCATTTAGGGCCTTGGCTCACGCTCACACACACACACACACACACACACACACACACAACGTTCATGGGGCGTTGATGTCTTCAATAAGACAAATATCTCACCTCAGTTTCCATCTAGACAGAGACAACCAAACCATACGGACTGAACAAAATCAATGAGGCTAAACGAATCAATGGTACGCTGCCTCGCTAAAACAATGGACACTTTGACCTTCTTAATGGCAACGCTGAGACTGGCTGCCCAAAAGCAAAAGCAGTTCCTTTGTAAACGCCATGACTCATGTTGCAGGAAATAGATTGAGCTGGAAGGATGTTCAATGGCTCTTTGTAGAACAGGACTTCAAATGACAGTACTTTAGATGCTTTACATTTTTCAAAAAGGCAGAAATGAAAATGACAAATGGTACGGGACAATGTTCAGGGCGGTGGGGGATCGGATGATGCAGATGGCTCCTAACAGCAATTATAGCGAAGGTCCAAAGAGAGTAGAGAGAGAGAGCGCTAGCAGCTGGATCGCTGAAGACTCCTGGCTCTTTGGCAAGCAGTGATGCTGTCAACGTACATGGAGAACAGGAGAAGAGATGCTAACAGCAGGAGGGAAGGGAAAGGAGGGAAACGGGAACAGAAAAAGATGAAGGAGTATCATTAGGTAATACGTTTTAATCCAGGGTGAACATCTGTGTTTGCTACGAACGAATGGAGCGCAGCATGTACACACAAACACACGGTTTGGCAGCGGTGTTGGTAGGGGGGGGAGGGAGACTAATAAGTCTGCCAGAAATCATTTAAGATTCTAGAAATGGACAGTGGCAGAATACTGCCAAGTCATCAGCAGCTTCTGAGAGCAGAGCTAAGACATGTATCAGCCAGGGGAGCCCTGGATACTCACAAGGCCCCTTGGCCCCACATGACAGAGGCCACAGTAGATTTACCCTCAGGGTCGAGACAAGGTCCCAGACATTTCCAGGCAATCTCCTCCAAAGACAACATTCTTAACCATGCGAGTTGAACCGTGTTAATACGAAGACACAAGTGGCTCCAAGTATACTTTTAGGTTTGGGAATGTTTTCTATGAAATAACAGGGACTTCCCATACAGGCCCTATAGAACAGCCACAGGCCTCTTGGCAAGAGGAAAAATGGTCAGATAGACATCAGAAACACTACAGTTCCCATCAGGGATCCAGCTTGACAGCTCTGCAGTCAGAGCAAACGGCAGGGCCAGGTCTTCCTACTGGAGCTTAGGAAAGAAGTCTGCGCAGGACTGTCACTGTCAACCCAAAGTGCTTTCCCATCGCCGAGTGCGTCATTCCACTAAACCACTCAGCAAGTCAATGGATAGAATCAAACGCAGACACATTAGCGCGACAATGGAGGGGTTATTATTCTAAGACTCGCGAGGGCTGTTCTTCCATTCCACTGCTGACCGCTGTAGATTGGAGTCATGAAAAACCGCAGCCAAAACACCACGGAGGAGAATGCATGTTTTGAAACGGCAGAGAACATTTCAACGAGCCCTCAGTCAGTTTCAACCTCACAGGCAGACGCCTGGCCCTGGGATCATGGGAAGCAGCCACACACAGCGCATAGCATACTGTAGCGAGGAATGCAGACGGAGCGCGCTGGGAGACATGACTGGCACCGATGTTTCCAGCAAAGATAACAATCATAAATAGCTGATGCCTGTTGTAGCCTAAAATATGCAGTCATGGGACTGTGAGGTCCAAATGATACGTGAATGTACTGACCGCATGTCAGATGACTGATTTGGTTTGGAGATGCGAAATACTCTTACCTGACGTGTCCCACATGTTCAGTTCAATCCTCTGTTTGTCGATTTCAAAACTGGCCGTATAGTTTTCAAAGACTGTGGGCACGTAGTTCTGAAATTAGAGGTGGGATTTGTAAGAGGGTAACTTAAACTTTGAGGAACTTATGGAAATCATGGTAGATTAGGACTGCTGGTGACAACCTTTATTACCGAACCACCAATTATCCCTTGACTTAAAGGTGGGAGCAAATCCCTCTCTGACACATAAATATCTACATGCGTAATTGGCGTTACATGACATGTAGTCTACAACCTTTCTTAATGAAATACATGAAAATTATGTTGTGTATACATGATACGGCGTGCGCTCCATGCGCTTGACACTAAATAATGCAGTCTTAAAGAACTCGCCATTACAAATGGTTGAATTCCCTGTTTGACAGTAGCATAATCAACGACGAAAACCTCAATAATAATAATAATAAAAAAGAGACACTTACCTCTGGGTAGCAGTCTTTCGCAAAAACGTGTAACAGCGCAGTTTTACCACATTGCGTATCCCCGACCACCACAATCTTACACCGGCTGCCTAGACTTTCCATCTTTGCCCGTCAGTCTTCTCTTGACACGGGTTGGATTCATTCACCATCCGATATGGGTAGGTAAGGTTTAAACTGTAGGAAACCCGCTAACAGGCATGAAGAGTTTCAGTTCTCCACCCCGCAGCTCGTCCACTTCCCACGCCTCGCTTTGACTGTAGTCTGCTACCCTGACCAGACTCAGCACGCGGACGCCTCTGGAGTCCCTACAAACTCTAGTAGTATTTATTTGGCCACGCCTTGGCAATATGGACATCCAACGAGAGAACTAGATGGTTTACATGCCTCGCTGTTATTGCACGCTTGTCTTAAGGACACTAGGCTACACAGTGTGAGCATGTTCGTTAATGTACTGCACGCAAAGCGTCATGATGCCGCTCTGACCTACAAAACGTCGTGTGTAACAATGTATGATTTGCTATGGCCAGCTGATTGAGATAATGGGCAATGTCATTCATCCATTTTTTATTCAACCACACAACCAAACAGACTTTCTTCAATGCTTTGTTTCCACAAGACAGGGAGGGGTGGAAGAAAAGAATAGATTTCTGTGAAGATGAATCAGATAATTGCAGGTGAGTCTTGTTCTTTGAAAAAGTCTGTTGTCCACAAGTCGTGACAATACCAATGTTTGGACAACAAACAAATGATGTATCAATAGGATCAAAATAATTGTTAATGACTACTATCTTGAACATCTTGGCACGTGAAGGAGGAGATCATATACCTTAAAGGAGTTCTTAAGAGTAGATTTCATCATCAAAAGGGCTTGGTGATGCTTCGGCAAACGACAACACGGCTGGGTTTGCTTTGATACACACTCGTTTGAACCATTGTTTCAACCTTCACCACCAGCAGTGGAAGAATAGCCTAATAACTATTTTGGTTTCAGATATCTCAAACAAATCTGGGAGCGGATATTTTCCGCAAGCCTACACTGCCCTCTTTTGGTAACCGTAGCCGACATCTAACAAGAAATGTATAATGGACACTTTAATCCAAGAGTGGCCGTTTATAAGAAATTATTCCGACTGTCTTTAAACACACATCACATTCACGTGTGAAATGTTCAGACACGGACGCATACCACTAAAAACTCACATCCACTTATGTGAAATGCTTACACACCCATGAATGAAACGCTAAATGATGAGTTTTTTCAATATTGTCTGTATTTCTGGAAGGCATTTCAGTATACCTGGATATACCTTTCAAAACGGAACGTTTCTAAAAAAAAAATTAAACGTATTTTCCCGAAAATATTTTCATAAAATCTCAATGATTTCCAACCAGTTTTTGATGTTGGTTTAGTTAGTGTACGTGCATTAGTGCGTACATGCGTGCGTGCGTGCGTGCGTGCGTCTCTTATTCTTCGATCGACCACACAAGCCATCGGTAAAGGGAACCACCGCTGCAGTTCTAATTTTAATCTGAATTCATTTTCAATACACTATTATGTAATGTAGCATGATATTGTAAAACGTTTAAGTTCCTTAATTATGATAATTTAGATATCACTGACGATAATGACAATACAGACCTTGGTTTTGTACTGATTTAATGAATAATATCAATATCATTTTCAGATTTATGATGACTATCAATCGTGCATCACACGTATGTAACTGTACTATGACGATATTCCGTGTGATTTGTAATGTAAATGACAGGAAGGTATGGACAATATGTCAGGTCTCTGTTCAGACCCCCAGTTCTACTAGCCTGTTGCTTGAGTCTTATCGACAGAGGCAGGAAGGGGAGTGACTTTGCTATCCAGGACAGGTACACCTCATTTGAATTGCAAAGATCCTTAAGTAATTGATTGGAAAGGTCATTTTTCACACCACACTATGACATCTATGAAGCAGCCGCAGTAGCAAGGCCACAGGGGGAATGTTTGCCTGTCTCAGTATGCTGCTCTCATGGCTGTCAGTGAGGCTGCGCTGCACGTATCATCTCCCAGCAAACCTGACAACGTAAGATGTTCAGTAACCTGCTCGGATAATGTTGGAACTCAATGGTTTTAACAGGGATAAGAGCCTCAATGGTAGGATAATGCTCAAACAGCCTGTCTGTTCTGAGGATGGTGCGGTAACATTATCACCTTGGCCAAACATACATTAGCATACATACTGGCTGCAATTGATGTGAGGGGGTGGGGGGGGCGGGGGTCCTGTAGTTACCTGGAAGAGAGGAACGATATTTGAATAACCATTTGTCTGTGTCTGAATTCCAACCGTATAACAATCTTCACAGCAAAAAGCACCCCAGAAGAGCGCAGTAGCACTTTTCAGCCACAAGGTGGCATCCGTCAGTTTACAATGGATCTTCCTATTCAAGAGACGGTGAGGATCAGGCCCTCACTTTCTCTACCCAAGTATAATCAGACTACCATGTCACTGTTGACTTGAGAGACATTTGCGGAGCCGATTCCTTTTATGACAAACCTCAACTGATGCTAGCTTGATGCATTATATATCAGACAAAATGAGAGTCAGATTCAGTGTGATGATATATTCCTAGTCTCCTATTCTTTCGGATCTCCTTCCTCTCTGAATCTGAAGCCTGCAGAGACACTGCAAACCTCTGGACACAGGTTGTGAAAGTTTGCACGAGCTGTCGGGACTGGGAAGTTCTAACAATGAGCTCTGACCGTGATGTGTGTGTTCCGGCCAATCAAACAGTAGAATAGGCAACATAAACAGACATTTCCTTTAAACTCCTTGTGTTCCACAACTATATTGGCCTCTTCTAAGGTGACATGCAAGTTTGGGGGATGTGTGTGTGTGGGGGGGGGGGGAAATCTGAGGATGAATTCTTATTAGTTGATAGAAAATGGGTCTGAAAAAGATAGATGAAAGATACATAATACATTGGCAACCTTGTTTTTAAGCAGGTTTCATATCAGAGTAATGTGTTGTTGGACATAATTCAGTTTTTCTTCAATTTCAGATTAAACATAAAGTAAAATTGAATAATTCAATATAGCAAAATTCTTTTTTATGTTACTACTTAAAGTTAAGCAGTTATACTGTGTCAACGAAAAAGTTGATTCACCGTCATCCACTTCGGTGGGTGTATCAATCCACTTCCTTAAAGTGTCTGCGTTCCGTGTTTTGTAGCTCACCAACGTCTCATCCCACTCGCACTCTTTGTCAGAGCACGGAGTTATCAACCTCTGGCCGCTGTAGCCGTAGCAAGGCAGCTTCTGTTCCCAGACGAACACCTCACTCTTGGCTTTTCATGCAATAGCAGTGAGAAAAAAAGATTAACATTCAAATATTCACTTTCTTTGCAAACTGCTTAACTGAGACAGACAACGTAGCCCTCAAAGAAGAAGTGAACCATAGCACAAGAAGTATAAATCTGAAGACTTAGCCTACCTGCCTACAAATACTCTCATAATGTCTGGCGAGGACGCACCTACCCAGCAGCAAAACGCCGAGGAACAAAAGCAAGAGACCAAACCTAACGATGAGCCGAAAACTGAGTCCAAAGCGGAGACACCACCTGCCAGTGCCGCCGAGGCGGCAGCTACGCCCGCAGCGACCGAGAAGGTCCCCGAAGAAGATGTGTTCACTTACCGGTCCCTGGTCCTTTCCGGCTATGGGGGCTATGATAAGGTGAAGCTGCAGGTGAAGAAGGGGAAGCCTGCACTGAAAGCCGGAGAAGTCTTGGTACAAGTCAAGGCTTGTGGACTGAACTTTGCCGACCTGCTGGCCCGCCAGGGTCTGTACGACCGGCTGCCGTCCCCCCCTGTCACGCCGGGGATGGAGTGCTCCGGGGTTATTGAGGCTGTTGGAGACGAGGTGACAGATAGAAAAGTAAGCATTCTCCAGTCTCTGATATTGCAGTCATACACAGTTCGTCAATCTTAAAAGCCACTTTGAGTTATTCTATTCAGATAGCTGCTTTCATTTCTTGTTGTTTTTCGCGTGCACTGTCGTGGTGTTAAAATGCACTTTTAGTTTTTGCTTTACCCCGTGATTGTGTGCATATTAATAGGGCGTGTCAGCACTTTGAACATGAATCCTTTTCTCTGTACACCAGTATCATCATTACTGTCATATTTTTGTATTCGTCCCACTCGCAAATTGTCATCATGATACATGAACGAGTCTAAGCTTGACATTTTAGGGTGATACTAAATCTTGATCAATGGTCTAGTGATCAAGTAGATCGAACAATGGCTATGCAAAAAAAAAAAATGAAATGCCTCTTCGCAAGTGAATACATTCAACCAACGGCTTCGAAGTCTTACAAGTGGAAAGTTCAAAGCGAGAAGAGTCTCTCTTTTTCTATTTTTTGGGGGGGGAAACCACAGTTGCTCAATTGGCACAAAGTGCACTGAAGGCATCGCCCCTTGTTTCCGAGCTATCATATGTGTGCGCCGATTGACAGCTCTAAGTTTGTAGTTGCGGAGCCACGCATCTACCTGCAAGGAGCGGTTCGTCTACTGCGCTTGAAAATGTGAAGCATTTCATTGATGTATTTGAAGAATCTGTTATGTTAAAGACAATAGCTGAGATCATGTAGATTCACCACTTTTCCACTTCTGAACAGACTATAACAGCGTCTGACAGCCTAGGCGACAGTCACCAATGGCTTTGTTACCGGGGCTACACGACACACGTACACACCGAGCAGAAAGGGCGAGGCGCAAGACCACAATAAGACGAAATGTAAATTGCGTGTTCATGGTCAAAAACTGACATAGTAAATCACATGCGACGGTAGCTCAGCGTTTTAAACCTTAATCAACCATAATCTGTCAGCCATTAGGTCCAATTTATAGCTTTTACCATTCATCAATCATTACTCCTTCTGTTCCGTGTGAATAATGTGATGACTCATGTATAAATTAGGCTGGCTGTCTACATGCAGTTATCAAATTGCATCGTGTCCAACGTCAATTCACAAAGTAGTTGTTTTTCCAAATAGCCTAAACCACACCCTAATATTCATATGATTATTGATCATATGATCAATTTATCATTATCATATGATCATTATTCATGTTATGAATGAACTAGTGGTACACACAGTTTATCATTAATTCAGAGATACGGATCAAATAGGTATCTAGGAGGAAAATAAATATATTGATAAGGTGACCATGTAAGCCATATCCATTCAGACGCCTAAATCACTCCCCTCCTCCCTCTATCACAGAGCCCCTGTATAATGCAGGTCACAATAAGATGCATCCTAAACTGGATTAGGTAGCTGCCTGTCTCCTTTGCACTTTGTCATTGTGTAGATTGCATTTAAAGGTCACACACACACACACACACACACACACAACAGGCCCTAAGGCCTCTCGCTCCCCCTGCCTTCTCTGAACGCACTACATTCAGAGCCAATCGTCCTAATGGAGATCTTTTTGTTTTGGCAGGTTGTTAATTCTGAGGGAATGTGCTGACCCTGATGGTAGAAACAGTTTTTGGATGTCTCTCTCTCCCTCTCTTAGTCTCTCCCTCTCTTAGTCTCTCCCCCTCCTCCACTCTCTCGCTCCCTCTTTCTCTTTCCTTCTCTCCCTCTTTCTCTTTCTCTTCCTCTCTCTCTCTTTCTCTCTCTCTCTCTGCCTGCTTTCTCTCCCCCTCCTTTCTCCCTCGCTCTCTCTCACACACACAGTGACTCTCTCTCACACACACAGTGACTCTCTCTCACACACACAGTGACTCTCTCTCACACACACAGTGACTCTCTCTCACACACAGTGACTCTCTCTCACTCAGTGACTCTCACATAGTCTCTTGCCATGTTTGTGGTTGAAAGGAGCTGCAGCATGACACAGCGTTAGAGCTCTGTTTCCCAGTGTCATCACCCTAGGTGACCCCTAGGCTAGCACTGGGGGAAAAAAAAGTGTAATGACTAGAGTGACTGAGAGGAGGAAATTGCCCACAACACAAAAAATTCTTCGCTTTTCGACCAGGCCTTTTAGCAAACCTTGTTTGTGAGTTAGCGGTTTCTGAGTTCTGGTAGGATCTGACCCATATGTTCTCAATTATCTCCCTCCGGCCCACATTGTCAGTCTGGTATTTCCTCCATCCCTCCTCCCTCCCCCAGTCCCTCCTTCTTGTCCTTTTAGCCACAGACGGAAGCGCGTTCGGAGCCGGCATTTTACATAGTCCGACTTGACAGTCGGCCATGAGCAGCGAAGAGAGAATAATATGATATGCTGTTTTTCCAGCAGGAGCTAGAGAGAGCGGAGGGGATGTTTGTAAGCATTTCGACGGTTACATCCCTGAAGGGAAAAAACCTACTCAAACGTCTGCACACGAGGCTGGATAACTGTTAAACACGTAAACACGTCACCCAGAACATGGACAGGTCCAGATACCTTTCCATTTGAGTCAGTCCGTGATTAAACCAATGTGGCATGCTTTACCAAGCTAATTGCCCCATAGAGCCACTGACTTGGAGCCCCCCCCCACCCCCCCATCCACATCACATCACATTAATTTGATGCATCAGCGTCACAGGAGAAAGAATACAGGAGGTGTAGGAGGAGGGTCACATAGTGGTGATTCGGTGGCAGACCTGTCACAAGGCTGGCTGTGGCCTTGAGAGAGAGAGAGGAAGAGCGAGAGAGAGAGAGAGAGAGAGAGAGAGAGAGAGAGAGAGAGAGAGAGAGAGACAGTGTGTGTAAAAGCCACCACTCACATGCCGACCGTGGGCACAGAAGAGTATCTGCTGCTGTAGTTGAATGTGATCTGTGAGTCATCAGCGTGTTTCCTGTACAGCTCAAGCACCCCCGCCTATTGATTTGTGCAACACCGTATGTCCAATTAAATCGAAGGAGGACAAAGAACTGACAGGCAGGAGAGGGCAAGGCATGGAAAGCGTGTGCGTGTGCGTGATGTATCGAGAGCAAGAATCGAATAAAGACAGAATAGAAGAAGACACGGCTGAGACTAAACATTTAGAACGACAGAGACACAGAAACACAGTCAAGGTAGTGAAAGGGAGAATAAGGAAGTAGAGATTTAAAAGAATTGAGGAAATCAAACAGAGTCAGCTTCAGAAGGGGCGGGGGGGGGGGGGGGGGTAGTGAGCGAGCGGGCGAGCAAGGCAGCGAGAGAGCAGGAGGGAGATCTCTCTAATTGGAGTGGATAGACAGCGAGGCGCATGGCTCCCTCCAGACCATTAGAGAGGTCCGGGCGGAGCGGGTTGGTTCCCAGGAGGAGATGGCTTGTCTTGTGCTCAGCCATGGGGAAGAATCTGGCAAGGCCGCTGATGAGTGGAGAGCGGCCAAGGGAGAAGATGGGCCCCATTGTCCTGTCTCGCTGATGAGGAAGAGGGGAGACCAGCGACTCCTCACAGAGGGAGGGATGAAGAGGGGAGGGGGGGGGAGAGATAGTGAGACAGTGTGAGGATGAAAAAGTTGACAGCGAGGGGGAAAGATCATGTGGGAAGGAGCGATAGGGAATGGAGAGGAAAGAGACGGCGATGTCGAAAAAAGGGACGAAGGAAAGACAGTGAGAGAAAGCTGGTGCGCGTGGAGGGAAAGGCTGGAGGAAGGGAATTAGCTGGATGTAGAGGTGGGGCGCAGGAGGAAGAAAACAGGAAGAGGATTAGAATGCAGTGGTCGGCTCTGTTTCCTGTGTTGGCCTCTCCTGATTGGCCAGTTCTGTGGTGGAGGAAGTTTACAGTGGAGCTATTCCTTCTTTTGGGAGACAGCAGAAAGTCAGAAGATCCTGCTATGAACAGGACTTTATAAGGACACACACTTTGAATAGTAATGCAGAAGTGTGCTGTTTTTACATCAGCCGTGGCCATAGCATCGTCTCATTTCATAGTATTGAGTTGTAGTAAGTGTGGGAACACTATACCACATGGAATGAAAAAAAATGAAAAAAAGCAATGGTTTCTCCTCTTTCACTGACCAGACATGTGACTTCACTATCACTTCTCGTTTCGCCCATGTTGAACCTCTGTCGCAGAGCCATTTTTGTCAGCCATGATATCCGTTTCGTCGACATCGTGTGACCCCGCCCTAACTCACGGCGACCACGAGCCCCTCACTCCGTTCTCCCCTCCTCCAGGTGGGGGACAAGGTCCTGGTGCTGAACCGCAGCGGCCTGTGGCAGGAGGTGGCAGCCGTCCCTGCATGCCACACCTTCCCCATCCCCGAGGGAATGAGTTTCGAAGAAGCCGCCGCCATCCCCGTCAACTACGTCACCGCCTACATGATGCTGTTTGACTTTGGCAACCTGCGTCCCAACCAGAGCATCCTCATCCACTCAGCTGCAGGTAAGGGCGGAGACGAGACACCCACGACCCTCCACCCACAGTCACAAGTAGCCACAGTCCGCAAGACGATTGTTCTCTGTGAATTATCGGCCCAAGGAAACACCTAGCACTCTGAATGGTGTTAGCTCTTCATCTCCTGTTTATGTACGTATTGTTTCTATATGAATCATGACCAAGTGTCCTTTTCCCATGACGCGTTTACTTTGAACTATGACCTTACCGTGTGTAAGTGTGTGTACTGTAACACTGTACATGGTAAGATACTGGCTTCCATACTGGTTTGATCTGAGCAGAGCTGTTTTCGGAGCATCTGGTTCCTTCAGTGGAGGGTCAGAGTGCTCTGTGTGTGGGTGGAGGAGTGTGGGTGGGGAGGACGAGAGAGGGAGGAGGGATGGGTCCTAAGCACCTGGATGAGGGTGCAAGTGTGAGAGTGCACGCAGCCTTTTGTGTGTGCACGTGATTGGGCCAGCTGGTGAAAATTGGAAAAGCATTCAAAGTACAGTTGTGTCCAAGTGAGGGAGAGAGAGAGACAGAGAGAGTGTTAGAGAGAGAGACAGAGACAGAGACACGGAGACAGACAGACAGACAGGCAGGCAGACAGAATGAGAGAGACAGACAGACAGACAGACAGAGAGTGATAGAGAAAGAAAGAGAGGCAGACAGAGCGACATACAGACAGACAGAGATAGAGTTGGAGAGAAAGACAGACAGAGAGTGACAGAGAGACAGAGACAGACAGACAGAGAGAGTAAAAGAGACAGACAGACAGAGATAGAGAGTGGGAGGGAGCGAAAGGGTGAAAATATTTGAAGCGTTTCGTCTGCTGTGGGAGTCACAGAGGTACAGTGCAGTTTGCCAGCGGTGACAGAATGTAGGTGGGGATGGCTGTGAGCAGTCAGATGAACATGCATCTGTTTAGGTTAGGGGGGGAAGCGGGTCGTTTCACGCTGAGCACCGTGGGATTTCCAGCCCAGGTGTGCGCGCTCCTTGACATGAAACACAATCCAAATGAGACTGAAGGAGAAATGAATTCATTACCATGACGAGCACGTTGCGTTCACAAGGAGGCTCCCAGAGCTAGCGGAGGCTAATGGGTCCATAATCGCTCAGGCTGGATTATCATAGACGGCCACAGTGGAATTCGCAGGTGCTGTCAGGTCCATTGCGGTTCATTAGCTGAGGTTGTTTGTGAGCCTATAGCTTGTGGACGTCATGTGAAACTTGAGTTTGTCAGGGGGTTTTGTGCAGAGTAGGGAAGAGCATGGGTTCCTATAGGAGAGGCGTGTGCGATGCTGTAAGCGCTCCCCAAGGTTGATCACTCTGAGTCTCTGGTTCTTTGTGGCTCACTTCCAGACTTGCCTCTACAGCTGTTTGGATGGGAGGATTTGATCAGATTTTTTTAAATCCATGAGAGAGAGAGAGAGAGAGAGAGACGGAGAGAGAGACAGAGAGAGACAGAGAGAGAGAGAGACAGAGAGAGAGACAGAGAGAGAGACAGAGAGAGAGACAGAGAGAGACAGAGAGAGAGACAGAGAGAGACAGAGAGAGAGACAGAGAGAAGATCGCGCTGCTTCCAACAGAAATCCTGCCGTTGTTCTGCTATGTCGCTTATCGTACGGAACACTGAGGTTCTCTGTCAGGATTGACTCGTCGTATCAGTTACGGTTGTGGGTGTGGTCAAGCAGTGACAGGACTGGTGAACCGCTAAGGACGGTGTTGGAAACGACCAATGACATGTTGGTTCCAAGCATCAAACACAAGTTCTTCTTTATCTGTGGGTTGGGGGGGGGGCTCTCAAGGTCTGTCAGAACATATCTGACTGTCTTTACTGGTATCATATCATGTCCTGTATATGTCAAATGTATCTTCTGATTGATTGACCATCTTTGTGTGAGTGCAGGGCCTAGCCTGTATGCTGGTTTGCCACTGACAGAGTGCTTCATCATTGCACCATAACTACATGCATTTCCTGCTACTGGCTGCCAGCTGTTCTCACCAAGATGTAGTGGGTTCATGTCTCAGTAAGATCATTATAATGAGGTAGCGTGAGGACAGAGGCTGCCCTTCTCTCTCAATAAGACGGAGCAGATCGGATTCAATTTGGTGGTATTTGTTTTTTTATTGGCAGCTCATGGATCAATAAACTGATTCTTATCGCAGCAGCCGCAGGTCAGAATTTGATGAGCACTTTTTTCCTTACGCGGTCGTCAATCACGTGATCGGCGTTGCTCGGCGGTAAATGTTCCATTACCGCTCCTTTTTGAATCGATCTAGAAGCGTGACAGAATCCTTGTGTTGAATAAACATGGACTGTTACAGTAGAGAGCCGTTCTCCAGGGGAGCTGTCGATACTTTGGTGCCTGATGAGGCTCATTCGACAAGCAGGACCCTGCCATGCATGCTAGAGAGAGAGGGTGCAAAGGCTTGGCCTGGCCTGGCTTGGCCTGGCCTGGCTTGGCCTGGCCTGGCCTGGCCTGGCCTGGCCTGGCATGGTCCGGCTTGGCCTGCTTCCATGCTTCCATGCCAGTCAGCGTGACTCCCAGTGCTGACCTATCCTCAGCTGCCTCTCTCGTGGGCCTTTTGGCCGGCCTCTGCTAGCCCGCTCCTCCCTAACAATGCTGGATTGTTTCCCTCCTCCCGGCCCTGACTCTGCTCTCGCTGGACCACCACATCTGCATCCTCTGTCCTCCTCCACCCCCACCCCCTGCTCCTGCCTGCCTGCCCTCCTGCCCCCCCCCCACCCACCCACGCCCCACCCTCTTAACCCCTGCTACTGACCCTGACTGTGCTAGATTCCCCGGTCATCTAGGAGCATGCACATGTTTCCAACTTTTGTTGTCTCCATGGGGACTGGGTGGCGGGAAGTACAGTGACATTTGGAAGTGTCTTGGGGGGCGTCCATTCAACCAAGCCAACAGCCTTTCCTCTGACCTCTCCCTGAACTGGACCTAGTGTTTATGGATTAGGTCTGGCCAGCAGCCCTGATACCACAAACACACACACACACACATACACACACATACACCCAGACACACATACACCCAGACACACACACACACATACACCCAGACACACATACACCCAGACACACACACACAGACACAGTCACACTCTTGTCCATGCTTTAACATCTCCGATGTGCCCTTTTATGTTATTGCCCAACACTGTAACAGTTCACTATAACAGTTCGTGCACACACAAACAAAGTTGACAATTCCAAATGACTGTTCTCTGTTTTACAGAAACACATTGTTGGAAGCCATGACAGTGTACAGTACTTGGTAACAGTCCCGTCCTCCTTCCTGCTATCTGACTTTAGAGTCTCAGCCTACTTTTGTGAACGCTAAATCACTCCGATAGATAGATAGAAGTCCTAATGGTGGGCCGGCGGATGGGCGGACGGGCGGGCAGACAGACAGACAGACAGACAGACAGACAGACACAGACAGACAAGCAGACACAGACAGACAGACAGACAGGCAGGCAGGCAGGCAGGCAGACAGACACACAGACAGGCAGACAGACACACACACAGACAGGCAGGCTGGCAGGCAGGCTGGCAGGGGGCTGTGTGGTTTTGTGTTCCCCACGCCGAGTAGACCCAGGGGCAGATCAGCAGCACTGATAGAAGACGGAAACCAGGGCAGCCTCCAGCCTATCCACCAATCACATCCCTTTCTCACACAGCACGCTGGCAACTGTTGCCATATAACCTTGTTCATCTGTCCTTACCAAAACCACACTCTCACAGGTGTGGGTGTACTGTATGTGTGCGCTTGAGTTCCATTGATTGTATTTCTCTGTGTTTACATGACGAAGAATGTGTTTGTCTTGATTATTACGAGGAAAGTTTGTGATAACACATTTAATCATAAATGCACATAGTTTACAGTAAATGTGTGTGTGTGTGTGTGTTATCGTCTCTGTGGACGTGTTGGCGAGCATAGTAAGAGTTCCTTCTCAGGAAATCACAAGGAATGCCTTCTAACATGGGCACAGGATGTTTTTAAAATTCACTCACCCAGTAACTAAAAATGAGTTTCCTCTAGGCTGCGTGTGGAGGAACTAGTCTGTGATAGTAAAGTGCAGAGAAAAAACATCATGTTGCATAACAGTGAGGATTCCCTCAATCACACTTCACCAAAACACCAAGCCATGCTGTTGATTCATTCAGCTCTTACTGCTCACATACTGTCCACCGACCAAGGCCATGACATGCTTTCCATAGGACTTGTTTTCGCTGCCTCGTTAGTTGCTCACCATAGATGCTCACTGTAGCCGCAAAACTGAATGGAGCCCAACCACCATCATGTCTAACATGTTGATCTTGCTGTCGGTCCATCTCAGACTACCAGGGAGGGGTTCCTGTGTCCAGAGTAGTAACTCATTCTTCTTTAGCCACAAACCCCACAAGTTAATTATAGAGCGAGGGAGAGAGGGAGAGCGTGGTAGAAACCTGGTGAGAGAGAGCGTGGTAGAAACCTGGAGAGAGAGAGAGAGAGAGAGAGAGGGAGAGAGAGAGAGCGAGCATGTCAGTAACCTGGAGAGAGAGAGGGAGAGCATGGTAGAAACCTGGAGAGAGAGAGAGGGAGAGAGAGAGCGAGCGTGTCAGTAACCTGGAGAGAGAGAGAGGGAGAACGTGGTAGAAACCTGGAGAGAGAGAGAGGGAGAGCATGGTAGAAACCTGGAGAGAGAGAGAGGGAGAGCATGGTAGAAACCTGGAGAGAGAGAGAGGGAGAGCGTGGTAGAAACCTGGAGAGAGCGAGAGAGAGAGCGAGAGCGAGAGAGAGCATGGTAGAAACCTGGAGAGAGAGAGAGAGAGAGAGAGAGAGAGAGAGAGAGAGAGAGCGAGCGAGAGAGAGCATGGTAGAAACCTGGAGAGAGAGAGAGGGAGAGCGAGAGCAAGAGAGAGCATGGTAGAAACCTGAAGAGAGAGAGAGAGCGAGAGAGAGAGGTATGAGTGGAAGCAGAAGGCTCTGTTCTAACATTTCTTCTTGTATCTCTGTTTTGTTGCCGCAGCCACATGACTGTGAACCTCTCAGGTTCCCATCACCTCTCAGACTGAGCTCAACGCTCTCCTCCTCTCAGACTGAGCTCAACGCTCTCCTCCTCTCAGACTGAGCTCAACGCTCTCCTCCTCTCAGACTGGCTCAACGCTCTCCTCCTCTCAGACTGAGCTCAACGCTCTCCTCCTCTCAGACTGAGCTCAACACTCTCTTCCTCTCAGACTGAGCTCAACGCTCTCCTCCTCTCAGACTGGCTCAACGCTCTCCTCCTCTCAGACTGAGCTCAACGCTCTCCACCTCTCAGACTGAGCTCAACGCTCTCCTCCTCTCAGACTGAGCTCAACGCTCTCTTCCTCTCAGACTGGCTCAACGCTCTCCTCCTCTCAGACTGAGCTCAACGCTCTCCTCCTCTCAGACTAAGCTCAACGCTCTCCTCCTCTCAGACTGACCTCAACGCTCTCCTCCTCTCAGACAGAGCTCAACGCTCTCCTCCTCTCAGACAGCCTCCTGATCTCTGCCGGTGCGCCCAGCGCAGGTGTGTGGATGGGCGTGCGTGCTGAGAGCTCGTGGTTACGTGTCAGATTTATGAGGAAGCGTTACGGTTCCCTCTGGGAATCTCTGGAGCGAGGCTGATGTCCGCTCCCTCTCCTCAACTTGAACTCAGGGTGTGGACTCCCAACGCCGGCCAGAATGGCCAACTGAAGTCCTCTGTGTTTTAGGGAGAATTCCACTGCCTTACTGTGGACGGTTGTGTGAGCCAAGTGTAATTGGTGCCAAAATGCGGTGCATCTGTGTGCGCGAGCATTTGTTATAGAGTGAGAAAAGACTCCACTCTAAAGAAAGAGATAGACTGAGAGGGAGGGGGGTGGAGAAGGAGGGAGGGAGGGAGGGAGCGAGAAAAGGAAAGAGGGAGGGAGAGAGAGGGGGGTAGAGAGGGAGAGAGGGAGAAAGAGGGGGAGAGAGAGAGGGAGGGAGGGAGAGAGAGAGGGACGGACAGGGAGACATAGAGGGGGGGGAGACTGGGAGACATAGTTGGAGAGGGAGGGAGGGAGAGTGATGTCCAGTTAATATTCCCCAGTGTAAACAATTCAATCTATTCCAGAGTATACAAATTGAATTAGACCACTAATTTGCTTAAGTTGCTTTTCTTTGCCCTGGCAATGGGTTCGTGTTCAGGGATGACGTCACATCACACCATGAGAATGATGAAAGCAGAGAGTCTTCTCTATCTGCCTTATTCTCACTATGGAGGAGACCTGGGTGGACCGATGAGGCACAGATTTGAGGGCGGGAAAGTAAAAGGGAGTTCATGACAAATGCTTAAGCAACAATGGAAAGTCAGTAACAGGTTAATAATGGGTTAATAGTTGGCCAAAACCTGGCACATATTTGAGAAGATTAGCAGATATGAACAGCATTTCCAGACTATTACAGACGAGAGTCTCCCTCGTGTGGTGTGTCTGTAGTGTGTGTGTGTGTGTGTGTGTGTGTGTGTGTGTGTGCGTGTGCGTGTGCGCGCGCGCGCGTGTGTCTGTAGTGTGTGTGTGTGTGTGTGTGTGTGTGTGCATGTGTGCGCGTGTGCGTGTGTGTGCGTGTGTGGGGATCTTTGGCAGTGCTGTGTAGGTCTTGTGATGGAGGTTCTGTCACAAGGTAGGAATATTGAAGCTGGTTCTCAGGGTGATGTGAACACAGTTCCCCAGAGTCTGTCTGACCATGGACCTGTGAGGAAGGGAGATCAGGATTGGATGGTGAAACAGACAGAATTAAACACAAATTACGACTAATCTATTTGTAGGACTAATTTCCTATTTTTGTGTTTTGCACACTGGCACACATAAACTATGCTCTTTAAAATGTTGCCTACTTGTCTATCAGAATGTTGTTTTTTTAATCTCTCTACCCACCAGTTATTTCCTTCCAGTACACACAGTACACACACATTCATGCCTGCAAGTACTCATGTACTGTCACACACACACACACACACACACACACACACACACAGATAATCTTTACATGATGCTGGATGTTCATCAGTTGAACGGCCCCATCTGATCTGTCAGTTATTAGCTCATGAAAAGTGTACAATTACCACCAAACGACTCCCAAAGGCCTGGAAGAAGAACGACCGATGCGATGGAACAAAATGGCTCCCCTATGCGCACTCGGCGCTGCCAATTTGGCCTGGGTTTCCTTGGCAACGGCAACTTGGTTTCCCTACGAGGACAGGGAGAGATAGTGATGGTAGGAGGCAGAATCACTGACACTGCCTTCCAACAGCAACAGAGTTGTCCTTGTTATTTAGTCAACAATGTTTTCAGTCAGGCCTGATAACACCTCAGTTCCCATTGGCTCTGGGTCAAGGGTCACGAACTCCGGTCCTAGAGGGCTACCATCCAGACTGTTTTCCCTTCAGCTTCAATTTAGCACAACTGATTCTACTAATTACATGGATGATTAGCTGAATGAGGCTACATTATGTGCATTTGAAGTGAAAACGTACAGGATGGTAGCTCTCATGAACTGGAGTTGGTGACCGTTGCTCTGGGTAATCTTAAATGTGAGCTGATTGGGAATAGGTCATCCTCTGCATATTCCATATGCAAGCGCTGCCGGAAAAAAAGGTTCCTTGTGCAACTTGGTAACCAATGAGACATTGGATTGGAGGCGAACCCCCCCCCCCCTCTCTCGTGCATGCGATGTGCATGACGGTGCGCACGCCACCTAGCCAGCAAGCTCCGTATCCGTCCAAACGCGCTCGCGACCTCAGCTGCTCAGCTATGCTTCGGAGAGCAGTTTCTGTCTGAACCGAAATGCACTTGTTGCGAGCGCTCTGTTTGCGTTGCTGTATTCGCTCTGGCGTCGATAAGATGTGCCCTTTACTTGGTCAGGCCTGACTGACCTTTATGGACGCCTTGCAGTTTGGGTTTCTACGGCGCTCTCCCTTCACTCTCCTTATCAGTAACCTATTAAAATCTGTCTCTGCAGCTTGAGCAAACCTTGCCTCTGATGTTCGCAGACACTGAAATACTTTCACGCGGTAAATACACACGTATGATATACTCCACATGGCACGTTGATGTACTGTTGCACTGGCTGAATTGCGTGCTGTACACAACACAATGCCTTGTCTTCGAAGGTGAACATTGATTGTAAACGTCTTTTGTCCACAACTGACTTTTTTGATATACAACTATGAATATATTTCTATCAGTGTCGCTAACAGTTCCAGTCTTGACCGACATGTAACTAGTTTAGCTGCTTACAATGGCTTCCTCATGACCTCCCAGACAGGTAGTCTTGCATAGGGAGTAAAACACTGATCTCCTGAGTTACAATGAAGACGTTCTTCGGAACAGGAAGACCATGTGTGCGTCTGTGAGCCTCATTCTGCTCAGGGCAGAGGAGGTAATGTGATCGGATGTAATGCTGTCCTTACTTAGCCTTGAGCAACACACAGCTACACTGATTTTCAGCCAGTCTAAGAGTGTAAACAATAAAATCACATTTAGTTGAGATGCTATAGGTGGGTGTAATGGGATTTTGGGATACCTCAGGCGTGTGTCTGTCAGCTGAGTTGAAGTGTCTGCCTGAATGAGCGTCTGTCATGACTAAACTATTGCGACGGTGGACAGAATTGATCAGGGCCATACGTCTCGCTAGTTCATTTGCTCAGAGAAACTTGGACATGGAATCATGAGGGCATGCCTCCAGATCCAGTTTGCAATGAACCCGAAATTCTTTCTCATTGTATTTTTCTCACCACCTTTTACTCTATTCTCCCTCCCCTCCCCTCTCTCTCCTGCTCCTAGGCGGTGTGGGCATCGCTGCCACCCAGCTCTGTCAGACTGTGAAGGATGTGACCATTTTCGGCACGGCGTCAGCCAGTAAGCACGAGGCCATCAGCCAGGGCGGAGTCACGCACGCCATCGACTACCGCACACGGGACTACGTGGAGGAGGTCCGCAAGATCAGCCCCAAAGGTGCCCACTCTCCAGTCGTTTGGATGAGGGCTATGACCCGATGTACTGTGATAGATCCAGGATATGACCCAATGTATTGTGATAGATCCAGGATATGACCCGATGTACTGTGATAGATCCAGGATATGACCCGATGTACCGTGATAGATCCAGGATATGACCCGATGTACTGTGATAGATCCAGGATATGACCCAATGTACTGACATAGATCCAGGATATGACCCGATGTACCGTGATAGATCCAGGATATGACCCGATGTACTGAGATAGATCCAGAATATGACCCAATGTACTGAGATAGATCCGGAAAATAAGTACTACGATTTGAGGGCTATGACCCAATGTTCTTAGAAGAGGTAAAGTGGGATCTCTACCGAGGCAAGGTGCAAATGTATTAAAAGTCTTTCCTTAAGGGAGTGATTTCAAGTCAGCAACAAAAAAAAAGAAGCTAGGTATGTACTTGCACCCGGTCGTAGTGTGCTGCATTTGTTGAGCTTTGTTTGACTTCCATTTGCTGATAGCAAGTTGATAAACGCTGTTGATCTATTAGACTGTGTCAGAGCTTTCAGCGATAGTGGCTGTCAAGAGTGTGCAATGTGGAGTGTGGGCAGATAGTTGCTTTTCACTCAAATAGACCCATTAGAATGGGCAGTGAGTCAGGTTGGCTCCAATCCCAAACGCACCTCATCGTCTAATACTACAGCCAGTCATTTCTTTTAATACAAACCATAAAACATGTTGTTCATCAACATGCACCCAGCACACATCCTCTCCTTTTCTAGTTTCTCCTCCGCTGCCGTTCTCGCAGATACGGGACTGGATGCTGGAGGCTGGCTTGGCAACCCTCCTCCTCTGCAGTAGGGAGAGAAACGCAGGAAAGGAGGACTGGCACTTTAGACAGAGCAGGTCTAATTAAAGGCACGGATCAATGTGAAGCCTGACTGGCAGCTTGTCTCCCTGTCTCCCTGCCTGTATTTCCATCAGTCATTCACTGTGGTGGGGTTAAGGCAGTTCTGCCTAGACCCTTTACAATCAATAGCACCACGTTCTGTCTGACTGAAAAGGGTTAGTCAGCGTTAACCTCGTAGGCAGGATACACAAGGATGGAGCCCTTTGTGAGCAGATGTACAGTAACTTTATGGTTGCGGTCACGCTTGTGGTCTCAATTGTCTACTATACCATCCAAGAAGTCTCTGTCTGGAATGAAAGGGTTTTAACTTATAACAAAATGGATTATCTATATATTTTTTAATGAAAATCAGTAGATTTCATGAGTAGATTCCCTGCTCCTCTCTCCCAAACTGGTAAGTGAAGATTGGGTCTGGATCTCAATGTGTTTGTGTCTCCATCAGGGTTGGATATTGTTCTGGATCCACTGGGAGGCTCAGACACACACAAGGCGTACAACCTGCTGAAGCCGATGGGCAAGCTCATTACTTACGGTACGTTACAAGGAAACCGAAACCACGTCAGTTTTGAGACAACCACTACTGTATCCCTTCCCCAAAGAGTCCCGGAATACATCTGAATTCTCATTCATCACAAAGAACTGTATTCAAAAGGACCAGTAACAATGGGTTCAACTCAAGTACATAACGGCCTCAATCCTTTCGCTGGCCTCTCCGCTGAGCTCCATGTCCTCTGAGCTCTCTCTCTCTTCCCAGACCGTTCGCTGTGGGGCTGGGCCTTCGCTCTGTGGCGATGCCAATCTGGGGCTGGCGCACAGGCCGCAGTGGGCTGGGCTGGCATGCACAGAAAACAGGGCCTTGCCTTTGCATGTTTGGGAGGGAGAAAAAAAGACTGCTCAGCATGGAGCCCCCCCACCCACTTCCATTCATGTGTCCCCCCCCTCCCCCCTCCCTCCCTCCCCTCCCCCCCTCCCATCCCACACACCCCACTGCTCCACCCCTCCCTTCTCCTCCTTCCTCCCCACAGTATCCCTGCTCCTCTTCAAGCTTATCAGAAGTATGCATGGTAGAACAATAGACATTCTATCTGCACGGAACCTGGAATGTGTCTGAAAGTAGCAGACTGAGTCCCTCTCCAGCTCCCTCTCCTTTCCCTCTGAGCGAGTATTGTGTTCTGGTCCACAGGAGAGAGAGAGAGAGAGAGAGAGAGAGTGTGTGTGTGTGTGTGTGTGTGTGTGTGTGTGTGTGTGTGTGTGTGTGTGTGTGTGTGTGTGTGTGTGAGAGAGAGAGAGAGATGGGCACAGAGAGGGCATGGGAGGTTATGAGAACATAGAGAGGTTGAGCGTGAGGGGACATGGGGACATGGTCATTGGAAGGGTGAGTGAAGCTACACAAGAGAGAGAGACAGAGAGAGAGAAGAGAGGAGAGAGAGAGGGAGCAAGAGAGAGAAAGGGAGAGAGAGAGAGCAAGAGAGAAAGAGACAGAGAAGGAGAAAGAGAGAAAGGCAGAGAGAAAGGCAGAGAGAGAGGGAGCAAGAGACAAAGCGAGAGAGAGAGAGAGAGGGAGAGAGATGGAGCAAAAGAGAGAGAGAGAAAGGGAGAGAGAAAGTAGGAAGGAGAATGGATTCTGAAAGACGACGAGGGGAGCTCTGAGTGGAGGGGTGGGGGTTGTACTTGGTACCTGCCAGGGCCTCATGCTGGAAGCGGAACAGTTGGACACCAGAATGGGACACACTGAAAAAAGGAGAGATTGGTTATGGGATGATATAAAAGAAGGGAGGCAGTGAAAGACAGAATGGGAGAGATGAGTGGGGGACAGAGGGAGGGGAGAGAGGAAGGGGAGAGGGAGGGAAGAGAGGGAGGTGAGAGAGGAAGGGGAGAGGGAGGGGAGACACGGATGGAAGAGAGGGTGGGGTGAGAGGGAGATGAGAGACGAAGGGGAGAGACGGGTGGAAGAGAGGGTGTGGAGAGAGGGAGGTGAGAGAGGGAGGGGAGAGACGGATGGAAGAGAGGGTGGGGAGGGAGGGAGGTGAGAGAGGAAGGGGAGAGACGGATGGAAGAGAGGGTGGAGAGAGAGGGAGGTGAGAGAGGGAGGTGAGGCAGATAATACGACAATAAATGAACACACCAATTCATCAGTGAAACACTTATTCAGAGATCCAAACTGACCTGGGTTAGAGTTCTCTGCTAGGAACAAAACAGCCTGCTTCTGCAAAACATCCGTTTACGCACACGCACACGCACACAGATACACACATACACACACTTTTACACACATACACACCCTTTTACACACCCTTTTACACGCACACATTGATAGATGGTCCAAAAGTTGAAACCCTTTCTGCTGTCCGGCAGGTGCGGCCAACATGTTGGCCGGTCAGAAAAAGAACCTTCTGGCGGTGGCAAAGACCTGGTACCACCAGTTCTCCATCCACACCCTCAGCCTCATCCAGGGGAACAAGTCTGTGTGTGGCTTCCACCTGGGTTACCTGGACGGGGAGATGGAGCTGATCACCCAGACCATGAACACCCTCCTTGACCTCTACCGCCAGGGAAAGATCAAACCACGCATCGACTCCACCTTCCACCTGGAGCAGGTGTGTGCTTGGCACCGTGTGTGTTCGGGATCGTGTGTGTGGTGATGTTCCTTGCGGTGTGTTTCTTTATATGTGTTTTATACGACGTGTGGTTTGTGATTGTGTGTGTGTGTATGGTGATGTTCCTTGTGGTGCGTTTCTTCATATGTGTTTTTATACGACGTGTGTTGTGTGTTTCATTGAAATATTTGGGTGTGGCTGTATAAACCAAGGGTCGTCGTTCCACCAGCGTTGAGGCCTCACCAGGCGTCAAAGCCAAAAACTGAATTGGTTTGTTGTTCGGGGGAGTGTAGAAGTCATGTAGATAGAAAAGAATAGCTAAGGAAGACAACATGGACAGCACAATTAGACCTGTCTAGATGTCAGTGGTTGATGCTAAAGCTAATGATCCTGACCAATGAGAAATGCCTGTTCGAAGCGTTTGCTCTCCTTTGGTTTCTCATTTGTCTGTCTGACTCTGTCTGTCTCACCAGCGGATTCATGCTCTCTCTGTACTCGATCCGTTTCGCCTTTTCTTTGAATGTATCTTTTTCTCTCCTGTTGCCATGGTGACCTTCCTTGGTCTGCCTGTGCGTCTGTTGAAGGGAAGCACTCTGATGAAGGAGAAGAGATGGAGTGGAGGAGGAGGAGGAGGAGGAGGAGTGTGGGATTGAAGAGAGTATATCTGATGAAATAGAGAGATTTCATTTACAAAAGTTCCAGAAAAACATGTCAAAAGATGGAGGTTTTAAATCATTTCTGTTTATTTTGTATCTGACCTGCTTTTCTACTCACCCCACCTTAAAGTCATCCATCACAACCCGCCTTGCAGCACTGTTCATCACTGAATCCAGAGGCAAAACATCCCAGTCTGTTAACCTATACTAAAGAGATCTATCAGCCCATATTTCCACGCCAAAGGTTGCTACTGTTGCAATCTATTGTGTACGCTGCAGGTAGGCCTTGGGAGCTGCGCTTTGGTATTTTCTCTTTTTGTCTTTTGTATTCATGCGTTCAATTCAAGCTTTTGTATCTGCACACTCCACTCCCCCTACTCCTTCACTTGCTCCTGGTTTGTAACATCTTACAAGCACCAGTTGCTTCCTCTGTCCTTTCCCCTCTCTGACTCCTTTCAACCCTCCCCCTCTCTGACTCCCTCCGTCCCTCCCCCTCTCTGACTCCCTCCGTCCCTCCCCCTCTCCTCCTCCCCTACCCCCCGTCCCCATGTGTCTGTGTGTCTCCGTCATCAGGGCCAGGCTTTGCCGAGGCTTTGCGTTGCTAGGAGATGGCCCTCTGTTGCCGTGGCACTGGTCGTTAGGTGGCCTGCCTGCCTGCTCTCGCAGGGGGTGTGGAGGGGGAGGAGGAGAGGGGGGAGGGCACAGATGCTGAGCAGGCCAAAGTGGTCAGAGGAGGGTGTGGCTCCCGGCTGCCAGGCTTCCTTCGTCACGGCGATGGACAGGCTGTAACTAGCAAGTCGATCAGTCATTAACCCTGTGTTTGCCTCTTCCCTTGGGACTGGCCCGAGACACCTAGAGACCCGTCAATAATGTTAATGTGACATGCTATTGTCATGGTGACAGCCCATCAGCTCTGTCCCAAGCTTAAATAAAACATGGTGGGGTGTGTGCGCTTTTAATATTAGGTTTTCACTTGGAAACACATGAATCCTTGAAACATTTATTTGAACGTTTGAAGTTAGAACATGGATTCACTGTAGTGTTCTGAGACAATATCCTGCCGTCTCCTTCTCACTAACCCTATTAATTTTATAACCACTTCACTTTTGCATTATACTGTATATACAAGGAGCCAGGCAAGTTGAAGAAATAAATAGCAGAATCATTTAGGTTTGTGATGGGTAAGGGTTTTAGAGTTGGCGGGAATCCTTCTTAGATGGGAGGATTAGGTAAACTTCTTCACATGAGTGTTTTTGTTGTCGTGATAGATGAATTCAAGATATACCTCCCTCTCGTTTCACTGCTCTCACATTCTCCCGTGCATTTCTGTCTCCCTCTTTCTCCTCTGCAGGTGGGCGATGCCATGAGGAGGATGCAGGAGAGGAACAACATAGGGAAGGTGATCCTCATCACTGAACCCATGAAGGAGGAGGAGAAGAAGGAGGAACCCAAGAAAGAGGAGAAGAAAGATGAGGAGCCCAAGAAGGAGAAGAAGAAGGAAGACAAGAAGAAGGAAGAGAAGAAGAAAGACGACTCCAAGAAGGAAGAGAAGAAGAAAGAGGAGCCCAAGAAGGAGGAGAAGAAGAAGGAGGAGCCCAAGAAGGAGGAGCCCAAGGAGGAGGAGAAGAAGGAGGAGCCTAAGAAGGAGGAGAAGTGAGAGAGGAGTGAAGTCGGGCAGAACCTCAGGGGGCTCTTGTCCTGGGAGTGGGGGTGGGGATGGGGATGGGGGGGATTCAGGGGGGTGGGCTGGGAACAAGGGTGGGAATGAATGGGGTGGGACATTGAAATGGGGCGGTGGAGGGGAGGGTGAATGGGCAGGGGATGATCGAAGAGGGGGGGGGGTGATGAGTAGAACATGAGGTAAAACTGGATGGGGGGTGGAAATCCACAGAGCTGGGCTGCAAGCAAGAGGACTGGTTGGTTATCTCTTCCACCTCTTAGCCCCCCTCAAGTTCACTTTGACCAATTTCTGCTCCCTTCTCAGGCATGTCTGTATTTGTTGAGTCACTTACTCCCCTCCTCCCCAATGCACCTTAATGTTGGCTGTGCTCTTAACAACAGCCTCCTGTGAATGGGAACCACTATACTCTGTCTTGACTCCTAGCTTAGGCTCCCCTAAGCTAGAAGCTAGGTCCCCTCTTAGGCTTGTCTCTGACGTCCCCGAGGTAGAGAGCCCAAGAGGACTGTGGGTAAAGCCTAGCCTGAGGCACATCTTTTGCCTTGACAACGATAATCCAACTCACGCAGTGCCCGCACGGCCCTCTCCCCTCTCCAGAATCTGCCTCTCCTTCTGAACTCCCTCTGTGCTAGATTGCTCTGCTTCGACTTCCACCTGCCACCTCCCCTTCCTCTCACGCTTTCATTAGTGTCCAACATTCCTCCTCCATCATGGTCCAGACAGACAGACAGACAGACAGACAGACAGCCAGACAGACAGCCAGACGAGACATATGCAGACAGACCGACGCGGACGGACGGACAGACGCACACAGACAGACAGACGGACGGACAGACAAGACAGATGCACACGGACAGACAGACGGACGGACAGACAAGACAGATGCACACGGACAGACGGACGGACAGACGAGACAGACGCACACAGACAGACGGACAGACAGACAGACAGACAGAAAACCACACCCACCCATAAGCTCACAAGGTCCGGTGAGTGCTTTGTTATGTTACTGTGGATGAGTCACTGTTGTCAGTGATCGGTTCTCTAGGGATGTGTGGAGCATCACAGGCCAGCTAGTGGAGTTTACATGCAGGTTACTGCATCATAACTACTTAATTGTTTTCAGGTTAATGGCCTCTTCTTTCCATAGTATTTCACATCTTTATCTCAAGCTACAACTGCTCAAATTTCTAATAGTCCAACACAGGGAATGCTGTATGATTTGACTAGCTGTAACGTGTGCTAGATGAAAGTAGATGATCTGTAAATGAAGCGCCCTCCTCTTTGCAAATTAATGAGCAGTATTTTTCCAGTCTTGAATGGGAAGGGCAAAATCATTGCATAGTCCTCCATAGTTACAGATTTTTCTGACAGACTACCAGTTGGCAAGCAATGTGTGCAGGGCCAATTAAGCGAGAATTTTCTTTCTGTTCAAACAAGGCAGCCATACACTCTCACACAAATAGCATTTAGTAAATGAGCCACTGTAATGTGGACACACTAACTGATTTGATATGTAGTGAGCTGAGGAGTTCAACTCAGCTTCGTTTCTCCCTGGCTCTTCCTCCTTGGGCTTCCTCCATGTTATTTCTCTGTCTCCACGGCGACCAGGTGCCTGTCATTCGCCCTGACCTGGGAGAGGGGATTCGAAAACAGAAACTCAAACTGGCATCCATGCTCAGCTTCTCTTCTCCCATCTCTATTCGACTTAGTCTACTCTCTCCCTCTCTCTCTCTCTCTCCATCACTCTCTATGTCTCTCCCTCTCTTTCTCCCTGTCTGTGGTCGGCATAGCAACAAGCGTCGGTCTCGTCAGATATGGTATTGTGGTCGCTCGCCCGCTCACTCTCTCTTTCTCTCCCGTTCGTTCTGACCACAGCTGGAGTGATTTAGCAGTATTAAAGCAGCATGGTGTCTCTTGGATGACTGCAGTATTAAGTGTGTTTGGCGTAGATCAGGGACCAGGCCACGCTTTTTTCGATCAGTGTATCATCTGGACATGAGATCCCGCTCTGGATACGTGTTCTCTCTGAGGCGCCTAATCAGTTGTTTTTTCCATAAAGCACCAAAGACCACTAGCAACAGTTGGCTGCTTTAAATGGGTCCACTGCTACCCCTAATGGCCACAATGTGTATGACACTGGCTCTTGTAGAAAGCTGTACTGTGTCGATTGAATATGACCGTCAGTGCCAAATTGAACGTAACCTGGACGTAAACCGCTAATGCACCACACATCGATGTATGACTTAGAGAGCACTCCACACATTCCAATCATCTTGACCAACCTGTCTGTCTGTCTGGAGGTCTGTCTGTCTCTCTGGAGCTTCGGGTTGCGACTTAGTGACGTTGTAAAGAAGTTGTTGTGTTAGCATGAGTGCCCTCCCTCATGTCTTGTGTGTGGTGTGTCGTTGTGTGTGAAGACGCGTGTGCGTGTGTCCTCAGGTCGTTTGTCAGGTTTTTAAAGAGCACCTCCTCTCACGTTGCCCTTCACTTTCCCATGACTCCTAACCTTCTACAAAGCTATCCCGTCCTGCCTGCTCTCCTCTCTCTCTCTCTCTCTCTCCTCCCCCCCCTCTGATAAAAGGCCTATGTTTTGAGGATCATTGGTATTGGTATTTTGCACTCTGCTTGCTGATCTTAATGCACTTACAGCACCTGGCAGTCCCACTGTGGTCACACCGCCTTTGAAACCATCACAGGTTTAGCTACAATGCCCATTTAAAAGACCACACTGTATCTGGTCAAACACTGTAAGTACAGGTAACACAACACATGCTTCAACTCTCTCCGTATTTCTCACACTCACACGCACACAATTGAAAACACACCCCTTCCATTTAGCCTCTGTACCGACCAGACCCCCTGGGCGCCCGCTCAGATTCAAACCGTCCACAGTGGGCTGTGAGACCCCCAGAGCGGCATTAGGAGTGGTACGCCGGAGTGTGACTGCCACGCTAGTGTGTGTGTGGGGGGGGGGGGGGTGACTGTGTCCTGTCAGGTCTGGTTCGTGCTCTGATGGGCTCCCTGTTTTGTACCTGTGGGCGGTGCTTATGTTTCCCCGAGTGCCACGTGAGAAACAAACGCTTCAGTAAAGGATGTTTTACTTCATGTAAAATATGTTATTTGTTTTGTTTTTTTTTCCAAGGGTTTAAAGTTCAAAGCTCCATGTATGGGGGTCTCCTAAACTATGTTCATTTGAATTATAATCAGTCTCTGTAGGTCCCGACCATCATGTGCCAAACACCTATGTCAATGCCTTTACTACAATGGTGCGTAAAAAAGATGGGGGGGAAAAAACGAAAGAAAAATCTTTTTCTGGATACTTATCCTCAGACCATGTAAAAAAACAACAACATGAAATCACTGAAAATTGATACTGTGTGTGTAATTTCCATCCCAAATGCGTATGGGCGCTGGTAGAATATTGCTGTAGTGCATTAAAAGAGACACAGAAGTGGTTTCTGATTGGTTGGGTCTTGCTCTTGAGTGTTCACTGTGCCTCGGTCGCACCGCGTGCCACATTACCTCACCCTGAGGCTCCTCCCTCCAAATCCTTGTCCTCCTGACTGTGAACCGAGGCAGGTAATGCTACATAAACAGCAACTAACGAGTTCCTTGTCATCTAGTGTTTACAACCATTCAGAGTCTATTGCCACAGTAAAGATGACATGGACCAAGGTGTATTTAAGAATGATCTACAACAGCAACCAAAAACAAAACGACATAGAAAGAGAAAAACATACTTATGCTTATGCTGGGTGAATTTTATCATTGATTGCATTGACCACTGAGTTCCAAGTTTGTGTTTTTTTCAAAGCCTGATTCCAAATGTGTTGCTGATAAGGGGGGAAGGTGCTTTACCACAGCTGTGCAGGGACGTCATCGCCACGGCCCAGCTGTGTTCAAACCCCCAGCTCTGAGGCTGTCCTGAGGTCGGAGGCTGTCCTGAGCTCTGAGGCTGTCCAGAGGTCGGAGGCTGATCTGAGCTCTGAGGCTGTCCTAAGCTCTGAGGCTGATCTGAGCTCTGAGGCTGTCCTGAGGTCGGAGGCTGTCCTGAGCTCTGAGGCTGATCTGAGCTCTGAGGCTGTCCTGAGGTCGGAGGCTGTCCTAAGCTCTGAGGCTGTCCTTAGCTCTGAGGCTGTCCTTAGCTCTGAGGCTGATCTGAGCTTTGAGGCTGTCCTGAGGTCGGAGGCTGTCCTGAGCTCTGAGGCTGTCCTAAGCTCTGAGGCTGTCCTGAGGTCGGAGGCTGTCCTGAGCTCTGAGGCTGTCCTTAGCTTTGAGGCTGTCCTGAGGTCGGAGGCTGTCCTGAGCTCTGAGGCTGTCCTGAGCTCTGAGGCTGATCTGAGCTCTGAGGCTGATCTGAGCTCCTGAGGCTGATCTGAGCTCTGAGGCTGATCTGAGCTCAGGCAGCGCCAGTTCCATATGCGACATTTCCGCTCTCGAGCTGATCCCAGTCCCAGTAAGGCCTGTTTAAAACATTCCACCTTTCCTGTGTTGCCCCTTAAGAGACTCTTGGATACAGAACGTGGTTGTTGTCAATTGTTAGTCCGCCAAAAATCCACCCTCCATCTCCATACGAACTCGTATAGAACGACGCATTACATCAACATCTGGAATGACATTGCATGCACTGAATAGCATGTGGCCAGCATATTGTATGTCATTTGTTTCATTGTTATTTCCCCTCTAATTTGACTATTCATAAGTAAAACGTCTCCAAGATGACCTCACTCTGCTTGTGCACTGTACCTGCAGCTGGGTTATGGGTGCAACAGCAGGTCTAAAAGTACAGTGAATCTTTTGGTCGAGTCCTGCTCCACTCGTTTCTCTTCTGCCTCATAGCATTGCCAGTCTGGTGATTCTACGCCGTAGCTGTATCATCTGGAAAAACTGTTGCTGAGAGACAAAAATTCTTATGCAAGAGATTGACTACGCTAATCCAGAGACCCTCCATTTAATGCGTTGAAAAACATTCCATCAACCACATGGTGTCTAGTCTCTGGAAGAATCAATCATTTCAGTGTCACACATTGCATTACTTTTCAATCCGCCATTTGTAAATGATACAATCAGAAGCCAACTCCCAAGGCAGTTCACTTTTAATGGCACATGAGCACAGTATTTTCCCAGCTGTCTGAATGGGCTTTACAGCCCACAACTATTCAGCTGCGCACCATATTGTTTTATGTCTCCTGGGCCAATCACATCAGCAGTTTACCTTTGATCAGGAATTGCAAATCTTTCGTTATTAATGAGTATTCCGTGTGCTCATTCAGTATCACGAGTCACTCTGCAGCCTTGTTTGCTGTGTGGTGTTCTTAGTTTAGAAAGATAAACATCTCTAGACAGAGAACTGTTGACCACATACAGAGCCGTACATCTTAAACAGACACATATATTAGCCTAAACTAACCCCGTCTGGCTGTAGACAGTTATTCATTTAACAATCTCTTAAAACTATTGCAGTGCAGCAACATTACCCCTGGTGTCATGGCGATGCAAAGCGAGCGGGCAGGCGGGCGGGCAGGCAAGGCATTTGGTTGGGCTTGTTAAAGGCAACACCCTAGACTCCATGTTTAGATACATGGAAGAGGGGGGAAAAGGCTAATTCACCTTTTATAGTTCACTACTTCATTGGAGAGTTAACCACTTGTGCAGTCAACCATGTCAAGGTGCCAACAGCAGCCAGATCACTGTGGCTTAACCAGCCAAGCTCCACACCTGCATCAGTCTCACACCAGGGTTCCCTTATCTCCAGAACCGGGTCCCAAGCGAAGGTTCAGCGCGTCCATACAGGCACCTGCTGCGGCAGATTAGGATTTTCTACAAGACATCCTGCAGGTTTGATCTGGAACCTGGTGGTTTTTCCTGGGATGTCACCGTGTTGCTTTCCGGTAGCAGACACTCTCGTCTCCCCTTGTCACGCCTTTGTTTTTTAAACCCTTCAAAATCAATGCTGCTTCTGTGCCAACTGTGGGTTGACTGTGGTGCTGTGTGGTCCACATGGACTCCAGAGGTTGTGACGCTTCAGTGTGTAATGTTACCATATGCCTTACATGTTTTCCAGGACTAATAAATAAAAAAAAAGCATAACAAAAAACAATATTGAAGTGGTTTCTTTATTTTACATCATCTGTGTTGATTAACATGGGAAATGCGTGCAGTGGTGTGATAGGTTGTGTGTTGTGCAGTTCTATACGATTGCCAGTGGAATGATGGTTGGGAAAGCACAAAATTGCTAATCAAATCTAATCCAAAAATCGATAATAGCTGCCAGGACAAATAACAGAAAACTAGGAGATAATTAGTTTCTATCCTATTAGAAATGATGAACAAACAGTAACCATGAGTCATTTGGCATTGCAGGATAAAAAATCTCAATGGCTATGACAGAAATAAACAAACATTGTTTAAGAATATAGTTCATTAAATTGCAATATATACAAATTCAAATATGTTTACATTGACAAGAAATATATATATATTTTAAATTTATGTTATAAAATCATCTACCCGCATCATATTTTCTTAGTATTTTAAGACTTGGTTGGCTCCTGTTCAATTCCAACAGCGGCGAGTGCCTCAGACAGACGCTTCAAATAGTTGGAATCTGGATACCCATTCCTGAATGAACCGCAATGTTAACAGTTACCCTTCAGCTGATCCCAGATAACACAATAGCCTACTTAAGCAGAATTCTCCGAATCGTCCATGCTGATGCAAGAGAGCTCACTCACCCAGACTTGCCTCCCTGCAGACTGGTCTTGTGAGGGATGCAGTCCCACGTGACCATGGCTCCTGTATTAGTGCTTGTCACAGTGAATGTGAGGCCCAGCTTGAATGCCCTCTCTAGCCGGGGCAGCAGACTGCGGGTGCGTTCACACAGGGGCAGATAGGCCTCAAACACACCCCCTTGGAAAGTGGAGCCAGGGGATGGATGACCTTCCTGTCAGAGATGACAGCAATATTTGGCATGCTAATAGACAATTCGCAGTACATGTTACGCTGACCTTACCGCGCTCAACAATTCTATTAACGAGGGAAATAAACATAACTTATTTGCTTGGGGATTTAAAAAAAAAAGAAGGTTGGATTTAATTGTCCAGATGATCCTTTTATTTTTTCACATGCGGTTGTTCACTGACATTTAAGGAGAGGAGATGATTAACTGAAGCTGACATAAAACAATAGAAAGACGCTCACCCCCTGAATGCCATCTGGGATGTGGTAGCTGATCTTCAGGGTGAACTGTTTGTTGTGGCCTGGCAGGGAAAGGGACATCTCAGAGCAGCTCATTCTCCCTCGGATCCCTCGCGGTATCTCCTTGACTTTAGGGCAAACCCTGCAGTGGATGTGGACGCTGGCCAGGCACTCTGGACACAGCATGGACCGACACTCGGTCATTTTCAACGAGGTTCCACTTTTTCCGCACACACACATCCACCCCTGGGAGCCAGGCAGACTGGGCCTTCTTGAACTGGGTTGTGTAATTGATCCTCCTAATCCCTCTTGATTCTCAAGTCTGGACAATCGTTCTTCTGTGTGAGGAAATTGATATGGAAGGTTGTCGTCTTTTGGCTGAGTTTCTACGCCTGGATTGGTTTGTGTAAACACTGAATCAGACACTGGCCCACTATAGGCCACTGGTGCCTGTCCTCTGTCCTTCCCTCTTACAGATTGGCTAGTCGGTGTGTCAGTCTTGTTCCGATCTGTATCCACTGTCCCTCTCCTCTTCACTCTCTCTCTTGTAACAGGGTCTTTCCTTGTGGACGGGCTGGTGGCAACTCCATTCGTAAGCTCCGTCTCCGTCTTCCTCTGTGTCTTTGTCGAATCTTTTCTTTTGAAGTTCTTCTCCAGACTGTCGCCGGTTCCCTCTCTTCCCGCTACTCTATCGGAGTCCGTTTTCAGAGGATGGGTATCGTTCTGAGACGGCGTGGGGTTTGGAACCCCGTTCCGCTGGAGAGACGTCGGCTGGTACGTGCTGGAGGTGGAGGGGGCAGAGAGGTCCCCTTGCTCCTGCGTCTGCTCTGGCACTCCGGAGAACACCTCCCTCAGAGCTGTGCTCACCTGAGAGCACAGTAGCGTGGGCCCAATCAGAAAGACACTCTCCTTCAGCGCCTGGATGGAAACCTTCGTGATCCGTTCCCGGATCTCAGCGCAGCATGCAGTTAGTGTCTCATCGTGCGGGTCGAACACGCCCAGTTCGGCCAGACGCAACTCGTGCACGGAGAAGTCTGCGGTAACCATGGCAACCAGCTTCTGAAGCTCCAACAGAGAATTTTTGACGATGGATGATTCCGCACCTTTCAATGTAACGGTAACGATGGAACTCCTTTCTGATTGGTTATCTGCCATCTGCAAGTCTGAAGTCATGTCCTCAAGGCGATTGGCATAGGTCTCTTTAATGTACCGCCACATCACCGTGGAAACAGTCATGTTTGCAGAGTAGACACCTCTTCTGTCCCTCCCTGTGCTGTTACTGAAGCTGTTGGACCTGGCCAAGGACTTGCCAGCTTCCTCTACAGTCTTACTCTGCTCTGTCACCTGAACCTTAGGCCTGGAACGTCCAGAGAAACTACTGGTTCTCCTCAGACTAGAACTAGATACAAAGGTTGGGAATGAGGAGATCTCTGCCAAGTTGTTCTGAGTTGTGGCGAAGGGTGGCACATCACCTTCTTGGCGTGTGCCAACTGACAACGAACTCAAGGGAGTTTTCCTTTCGGTAGTGGAATAACTAAACAAGGAACTGCCATTTCTAAATAAAATATCCTCTTCAATATTATGCGTTCCTGCGCTTGAGAATCCTTCGCCCGCTAACCTTGGTTTCTCAGTGCCAGGCAGACGCTCTTGAGTCTGCGCAGGCCTAAGGCCTGGACGTGTACTAAGACCTGAGGACCTTGCAGTCACTGCCCCCCCTGGCCTGGTCCCCAGCCCACCCACCCCCAAGTCCTTAAACCTGGCTGCTAGTTTATACCCTCTGGCACCTTCTGCTTTCCTCTCAACCTCATAAGACTTCAGCATCTTATCTACCCGGGGGTCCAGAGATCCTACTTTGGAGAGAACGTCAGATGGTTTAGCCTCCTTCTCTGTTTTTGAGAAATAAGAGGTAGGTGGAGGAGATCTCAGTGGGCTAGCGACATCATCTGTTGCATACTTCTGATCTCTCGGGCCCAGGAGGAGGATCTGCTTGGCTTCGGACACGTCACTGCCGCTTCCCACGATGTAGATGTTCCTCTCGTCCTCACTGAGCAGGAGTTTGGGTAGACTGACCTGCAGAGCCTCGATGGTGGTCTTCAGATCACCCCCGTGAGAGAGAACACTCTTGGGCAGCTGATCTCTTCGAAGCCTGGCCTCGTTCTCCTGGTAGAGCCGGCTCAGGTCCCCACGAGCCCCCCTGAGACGCTCCAGCTCCCTGCCCGGCCTCCCTGCCGCCATCCCGGTACCGTTCTGCAGGAACAGGGTGGTGACCCCCTGTGCTGACACATCCACCACCTCCACCCCATGACTGCTGAGGATGTGCCGATACTCCTCTCCACAGTGCTTCTGCAGGTAAAGGAACATGTCTGCATCCATAATGAGTGAGAAGTCTTCATCAACCGTGGTTTGATCTTCAGCCGGCAGAGGCGCAGCGCCGTCCTCAGCCTGGCCCGCAGCCTCCCAACCTCCACCTCCTGAATCCTCACACAAGCCCAGGCCTGGAGCCCCTGACGGCAGAGTCTGCTCCACCCTCGTCTGGGTCGTCTCCCTGGTTCGAGAGGCGCTACCTGTGTGAGGAGAGACATGACCTTCCTCGGACCCGTTCGAGGCAGAGGAGCGGGTATCTGTGGCTCCCTGGTCCCCGGAGAGACCCAGAAGTTGGGCTATTGCAGCCTGGATCTTGGAGTATCGGCCCAGAAGGGTGCAGACCTCTTCTAGTGGGTTGTAACGGATCTGGACATCAGGGTGGCTAGTGAGCATGTGCGTCACTGCCATCTTTCCCTTGGGTAGCTGGCCGTAGTCTACGGTAACAGACATGTTTAGGATGACCTGAGAGAGGAGAACCGAAAATACTAATGAATAAAAGGGTTGTTTGAAATAAGCAGAACATTTTATAGTATGGTCATTTTAAAATATTGTTTGGTGTACCTTATCTGGGTCAATATCTTTGCGATGCTCTCTTAGTTTTAGTTCATACTGTCTCTTGTCCACCTTCAAAATGTGTCGGCCATATTGAAGCACACTCTGGGCCACTGTGTGAGGTCACCGGAGGGAAATTTATCTTAGACTGAGAAACAGCTGGGCTAAGCACTATGAACACCTGTCGTCATCCATTGCAATGTAAAACCATCCCTCCCTCCTTCACAGGAAATGAATGGTGACAGACAATAAAGGGCAATACCTCACATTTCATATTTTGCTAATGTGCACACAAACACATTTAAGGTTGGATGTCATCAAAATGAGTCAGTAGGAAATCATTTCTGATACCATAACCTATTGAATCCTAGCTGTTGCGAATGTTAATACAAAATAGTAAACTAAACTAATTATGAAGTGAATGTTAAGATCAGTGGTAAGGCATTTTACTGCAGATCAATAGGTTGCTGGTGCGTATGTCACTTTGGATAAAAGTATTTCAAAACGAACACATCCTATTCTAACTGCATTCACCCTGTAAATATCTACCATCCTACAACCTCAGGCCTGCACTGTCCGTACACACTTTCTATGCATTTCCACATGCTAACCTTTACTGTCCTCGAAAGTGATTAGGGCACAGCCAGGTGTCTCAACGCTGACAGATTCGATTTCCCCTCCCCCGTTGCTGGTCCTCAGGAAATGGATGAATAACTTGTCGATCAGCCGGTCATCCTCGATGTTGGAGGGCAGACCACTCACTCTCACTGTCCTGTCCTGCCCTGCCATCTGGTGGATGCAACTTGGTCACTGCAATATGGGATTAGGGGAGACGTTGCACACACATATTTTCGAATACTCCCCCCTCTGCTGGACGTTGCTAAGAAACTTCATCAATATGCCTCCTTCAACAGTTTAGATGAGGTCAGTGCAATGCTAAAAGGCATAATCGTAGTTACAATTCGACGTATTGATTCATCTATTTCATAACGAAACGCGGTATTTATAGTATATACGAATATTGACGTGTTCCTTTTTCTACAGTGGTGTGGAAACATGCACATGGCTAGGTCTCAAAATTGATAGTACAGACTTAATAGAATATTGTTTGTATCAGACACCATAATACATGTCTAGCGAGTAACAGATATGCCTTGCCGCTGCTGTCTATAGACCAAAATCAGTCAGTGTGCCGTGAGGGTCTACAGTAAGAGGAAGTAAAAATGTTCAACAAATCTGGCGATGCAATGCAGAACCAAACGAAACTGTAGAGAAACCATGCTATGCATTTGCCTCGCAAAGGCCAGAGATTGAATCGAAACATATAACTTTTCGTGCCAGTAGTTACCTTACACGCGTCTCTCATTTCTTTCGTCTCGCACAACAGACGCACACTTCTGAGTTCGAAACATGGATGAAAAGTGAAACTAAACCAACTGTGGATTCTGATAAATATGTAGTTCTTGATTTCCACCGGCAGATGGCAATTCTTGCGTGAAATCCCAAGTAGTAAGTTTAATATTCTACAAGATTCTAAATTGCAGTGCTACCTTTTAAAGGGGCTGCAATAGTCCATCAATTGCAACTCATGGCATTCTTTACAAGTGTGTCCCTTACAAATGACCGATATAAACAGAAGCATCTTCAAGTGTACGGCTCATACGGCTCCGCATCTCAAGATGGGCTTCAGTAACTGAAATGATTTTAGACGTTCCATACAAATTAAGCCAATGAATTGCGTTAATACACATAACGCGGTGTAGTGTCTATCCAATCAGGGAAAGGGTTATTGCGAACGCTGCGCATGCTCTGTTAAGACTGATGTTCATGTGTTCTTCTTACGTTGTCTCCGGTGGAGGTCATAGACAGAACTGACAAAACCGTAGGTAAGTCTAAACAAACTTATCCAAAGCATTCCTTGTAAATGTGCATGTATTTTTAAAGATGTAACTATCTCCACCATTAGTATTTGTAAGAAAAACGAGTGACTGTTTATGGGGGCGATGATAAAACCTGAGAATGCTGCCTGAGTATTTCAACATGGGCACGTTCATTTCGCCGCCGAACAATTATAGCTTCTTTTTACGCACTGCATTGAAAATGTATTGTTTGCAAACGATTTAGCTACCATACTTAAGTACAGAAAACAACGATTTTGCTGACGTGAAATTTTGAATAATTTTGAAGACCGTCTTGTATCGTGCTGCTATGTTGGTTAACGTAACTTTAGCTCTAAGCTAACGTTATCTAGCTCTCAGCCCTTGGCACAGCAGGTACCTTAAATAAGTCAAGGCCAAATGCGTCCTGTCCACATTGAAACAAAAACTATGGATGACTAACCAGTATAATCATTATGTAGTTGCCCTTGCGTGTTCACATTTGTGGCACGTATGTTAAATGACATATACTCACGGCTACTATCATTTGCATTGATAGGGTCATTGCGTTGCTTTCGTCATGGCGAAACTGTTCGAGTCCATCGGGAAGTTGGGGTTGGCTTTGGCCGTTGGCGGAGGTGTTGTGAACTCTGCCCTCTTTAACGGTAAGTAGTGATCCATTTGTGTGTCCTTGGGCTAGACGTCGTGTTAGTGTGTGCGCGTTGCTCTGGTTGAGAAGGTTTTATGTGTACGATGAAACTAATGGTTACAAATCTTATCATCCTGCCTCAGTTGACGCGGGGCATCGGGCAGTCATCTTTGACAGATTCCGGGGAGTTCAGGAAGCAGTGGTTGGAGAAGGCACCCACTTCCTTATTCCTTGGGTTCAGAAACCAATCGTTTTTGATTGTCGTTCCCGTCCACGTAACGTACCTGTCATCACAGGCAGCAAAGGTACATCACTGTAGGAATCAGACTCCATATAGCGTCTGTACTTCTGTCTTTGCTACTCACACTCATCGTATCCAAAAGCTGTCCTTTCTGCAATATAGGCTTCAAAATGAACGTAGAAATCTCTACGGCGTTTTCTCTTTGTTCTAATGCACGATTTACTTTCGCTACTCTTATCACAGATCTCCAGAATGTAAACATCACATTGCGTATCCTCTTCCGGCCGGTAGCTGGCCAGCTTCCACGCATCTTCACCAGCATCGGAGAGGACTATGATGAGAGGGTGCTTCCCTCTATTACCACAGAAGTCCTGAAGTCTGTGGTGGTGAGTAGGAGAAAAGGAGCAAGATGGAATCTCAGGTCAAAGGCTGGTGCCTTTGAGCCGCTGTGTAATATCTGTATGTTTGCATGTTGTCGTGTGTATGGTTGTCTTCTCCTCCCAGGCACGGTTTGATGCAGGCGAACTCATCACCCAGCGAGAGCTTGTGTCCCGGCAGGTCAGCGAGGACCTGACAGAAAGAGCCTCTACTTTCGGCCTCATCTTAGATGACGTTTCACTGGTACGACCCTGTTGTTAAACCCCTCGCTATCTAGAACTGGTTTGCCTTCATGTTTGTTGTTTTGGAATGGAAGACAACTGCTTTTTGTTTTGGGTCCCGTAGACGCACTTGACATTCGGGAAGGAGTTTACAGAGGCTGTTGAAATGAAGCAGGTAGCCCAGCAGGAGGCAGAGAGAGCCAGGTTTGTGGTGGAGAAGGTAAGCGTCTCAAGTGGCATTGAGCCTAACCCTTATCAAGATCCCCGTTTTAAAAAGAATCCATTGATCATTTTCACCCCCTACAAGAAACTAACCAGGCCTTTCTCATGGCTGGTCTCCAGGCAGAGCAGCAGAAGCAGGCGGCCATCATCTCAGCCGAAGGCGACTCTCAGGCTGCTCTGCTCATCGCTAACTCCCTGCAGGAGGCTGGAGATGGTTTGGTAGAGCTGCGTAAACTGGAAGCGGCCGAAGATATCGCCTTCCAGCTCTCCCGCTCCCGCAATGTCACCTACCTGCCCACAGGCCAGGGAACTCTGCTCCAACTCCCCCAGTGATACTCACAACCCCCCCACCCCTAAGTACCCCCTCTCTGTGACCCACAGCCATGTTAGTCACGGGTAGGGAGAGATACAGGAGACAGCAGCAAGGGCTTTCCACCCTTACACACAGGGTCTTCTCACTCCTTCTCCTAGTAATGACTAGATGTTATGGTGACTTGGAGGGGGACTGAGAAGGGATCCTCAATATGGATACTCATTCTGAGGAGTGTGTGCGGGAGCGGAGGGAGGTAATGGCTTGATATATGGTAAACTTACACATTACGTTCTGTCAAAATTATATCATTGTGGATGCAGTCAAATTCTCTGGATTTGTCTTTGCAATGTCGTTTGCAAATTATGAGCAGTATGTGATTAAAAGATAGAGGGAGGAAATGTTAAGGAGTACAGAATTATATATAAATATATATAAATAAGATGGGACTTTAGCGCACTACGGTTACCACAAATAGTCTAATAGTTGGAAAACAAGCTGTTCAAATCTACTGCATCTACATGTGTTCAGTAAATTATTTAAGCGCATTTCATTCTTTTTTTGGACTGTTGAGCTGAGATGGCATGTTCTACTGCTCAAGATGGTTTTCCTGAAATCCTAACAATATGGTGGCACTTTACCCCAGTGCAGCTCATCCTGTTCAGGATTATAGGTTGAATCGAGTACTGTCTCAGAAAGCCCACCCTTATACAGCCCTTTTGTCCGCTGGAATGAAATGTGCCTGTCAGAAGTGGGGCGAGATGAGTTAACCTTCCATGTTTTATAGTTTGTTGCTGTCTTTTTGTTAGGAGAAATTCCAAGACCTCGTATTCCACTCAAAATGTCTCAATAAATTTGATTTGTCTAATTTCTGAAGCATCTCTGTGACTTGTTCTCTGACTGTATATATGTTAGACAATGAAGCAATCCTTGGCATCAGAATAAGTCTGCACACTTTGTAAAGAAGGCTTGGTTAACAGTTGACTCATGTCTGTTCCTTGTCTGAACAGTTTAATATTCTACTTAAGTTTGTCTTCAATGCAAGGACTGACAAGTCACATACACCCAATACTTGCAGAATGGGGAACTTTAAAATGTCGAAAGGTTTATACTATACATAAAGTACAAATAATAGACATTGAGTTGGATCAAGGGGCAAAAGTAACCGATGTTCATAATGGTTAAATCTAGATTATACTGTTACACTTACATTTTAAAGGTTGAAATTACCGACTTGAATGCTTGATTACGTAAATGAATAATGCAGAGCAACTTTTACCTTGTCTCATCTTACGGCAGACGACCGCTATATTTCCTCGAGTATATTTCCTCCCATTATAAAATAGGGACTAGTACGAGCACGCGCGTCGTGCCCTGTCTGGTTTGGAGGGGAGACAAAAAAATCGCTTCACGCCGTGCGCCTACCCACCCAGACAGCGAGCGGCCTGCCGTGATGAGCGCGGGACAACAGTGCGCGCGAGACCTTGGTTGGCCAGGCCACGTAGCGATGGATGCAGTATTGAATCTCCTGCAAGCGTGCAAAACATGAACGCAAAACGCACAAAATAGTGCAAACACTTCTAAAAGTAAAACTACGCAACCGTGCATGCCATAGCGGGAAGCATTAACAAGCCGGTTCTTTTTAAACGTCTGCAGGACTCCAGAATCCCTGCAACTCTGATTGTACGGAACGAAAAAGAAGAGGGCGCTCTTGCTGAGGGTAAGTAGCTAAGGAGTGCAAGACCTTGTTACAAGTTATTTTCATAAAAAAATATATTTTCAAAAGTGACAGTCCATACAAGAGCAAGAAAAAGTGACAAAGTGCATTGAAAATCCGTTTCCACCGATTCAACGACGCCTTTGTAGCGTCAAACGGGGAAGTTTATCGCGTATGAAAGCTGTCTTCATCCGAGTTTGGCTAGCTGGCTAGGTTGAACAATGTTAGGTTTTTGTTCGGAAAATGTTTGTTTTATTATATATATGTATGTTGCAGTTAAACCTTTACATCAACCAAAATTAATGGTTTACCCAGACACCCTATGTGCACGTAGTTACTAAAGACGAAAACGTTATTGCTGTTCTCGTGTTGTAAAATTAGAGCTAACGTTAGCCAACTAGCTTGGTCAAACAATTGGCTAGCTAGCGTGCAGAAATCTGGGCGGTTTTGAGTTAAAAAGTGAAAGTCGGCTGGTATTAGCGGTTGCTAACCCATGTGTGTTGCTGTGTGGCACGACAACGTTAGCAACCTGGTTCATGTCAGAATTATGCCGCAAGTTGACTACATCAGTAGCGCCGTTTTCTTCTGGATTGCTGACATAACGCGCAGTTAGCTAGCTACTACGTCTCTTGCATGGATAGCTAATGCGTTAGCTTGCTAGAAGTTGGACCTGCCCGTCGCACGGCCTGTGGTGGCCAACCAATGTTTCCTTTTTGTTTAACCCCTTCTTTGCTTATATTTTTCAAGTTGAATGCACATAGCCTAGCTACTGGTCAACTAATATTGCTGGTTTCACAGTCTGGCATTTGGAATAGCATTTCACTTTGAATCATTTCGTCAACGAGTGTTATTTCCATACACCAGCTAACTTCACCATGTAACACCACCTAGGAGTGAGCCGCTAACGTAGCTAGCCAGCTGTTCACATTTTAGGCCAAAAATTATTGCACACATAGCTTGGTTCATAGCTTGATAGCTAACGCTAGCTGGCTAGTCAGTGGGAAGGGGCGAAGGAATGCAGTCTGTGTCAGCGGTGAATTAGGCCCATCAGCAACCTTGCCAACTCTTCTTTCTTGCGAAACTAAAGTCAGCTTTATTTTGGCACAATTTCGTCTAGACTATGTGTACACAGTTGGTTGCTTTTATCCAGTTATCAGCTAACTTCAATAATTTTGTCGGTCAAAGCGAATATCAGATATCACAACAAATGTAGGGTCACTGTAATGTCAGTTCTTGGTACGGTAGTGCCTGGGATATACTACAATTTATTAGTTTATGCTTGTTACTTTTTGGGCAGTTTAGAACTTGCACCATGTTCATAAGAAATATTGAGGCACATTGGGGGTGTAAATGTCCAGAAACACTAGGAGGAATTAAGTTATTCTAGTCCTAATTTGACATTTGATTTGGCTAATTGTGATTAGTACCTATACTGCATTTTCTACAGTGCATGTAAAAAGAAAACAAGTGTTGTGGGGTTTTTTGGGTTCAAGACAAATAAAGCAGAGGTCGAAAGAGATTTAGGTCTTTAATCATGTTAATCAGCAAGCAGTGTACTGCTTCTGTAATATCAGTAACCCCATCATGCTGGGTCTAAATACCTACAAAGGCATGATGGTTTCCTGCTATCTGCCAGTGATCTAACAGTGAGCACTAAACCCTCGTGCTCTCTTTGGGGGTCAAATTGACCCAAAACTATGTTAAATGCACACACATGCAGACCCACAATGACACATTTAGACTGCATGTGCTTGATTGAACTCAGACAAAATAAAATCTCTGTGATTCATGTGCAGCATGGCTGCACATTTCAGTGCCCAAAAGGGTACAGGGGGAAAAGGTGGGGCCTTTTTGACTGTTAGGACAGGGTGAGTTGCAGAATACGAAGAGAGCATGAGGGTTAAGATCTTATGAGTTTGCTGTCAGGAATGTGAACACACACTTTTCTCTCAAAGCTGTGAAAGGGAAAGCTCATTAAAGTTCAGACGGAAAGGGAGGGTGGATTTCAATGCCATGAATTCGGGGAACAAGACAAAGTTGCCTTACCTGAAACACTAGACTCCTAACAATGTCTATACTATACTATGACCAGACTATCCTCTCTCTGGCTGTCAGTCTCTTACCATCCTGCTAGTTAGCCTAGTGCAGCCCTGAACAAGCCAAATAAGGCTTCTTGTGGTTCTAAACACCAAATTGGTGAGGTCTGGCTCATCGTTAGTTCAGCGAGGCATGAAAAGAGCCGTTCAGAAGGTAGTGGAGGATGTATGTGTGTGTTGTTGGTCACCAGTACTCCAAGGCACCAGTTATGCCTTTAAACAGGCGCAAACTTCATAAACATAAAACGTATTTTTACACAAATATTTACACTGAATTTGACCTCGAGATTTGACGTGGCAATCGCGCAAATACTACTGATAGTGTGGAGTCTGCCATCTTTCTGCCTCCCACATCAAAGAGGGATGCTGTTTCAGACTGAGTGAAATTCTGAAGTGACTCATTGTCTAAGCTGAGCGAGCGCTAGGATTTTGATTAAACGGAGCATGCCTAATCTCAACTGATGCGAGTGCCCGCCTCTGTAGAAGAGAGATGCAGCTTCCTTCTTTAAACTCTTTGAAGAACACGTCACTTTGTTTCTTCATCCTACATTCCCTCACCGTTGCATTCTAACCCGCCTTTTGGAAGAGCCGCTGTTTATAGTGTGTCATGGACACATTATCCAATATCATGCAGATACTTGAGGATCAGATTTGTGTTGTTGCTCTCTGGAGTTCAGTGACACCCCACCGCCAACACCACTGCACACATGCAGGCCCAACTCTCTCTGGCTCTGTCTCTCTCTCTCTCTGGCTCTCTCTCTCTCTCTGGTCCCTCTCTCTCTCTGGCTCTCTCTCTGGCTCTCTCTCTCTCTCTGGCTCTCTCTCACTCTGGCTCTCTCTCACTCTGGCTCTCTCTCACTCTGGCTCTCTCTCAATCTGGCTCTCTCTCACTCTGGCTCTCTCTCACTCTGGCTCTATCTCACTCTGGCTCTCTCTCACTCTGGCTCTCTCTCACTCTGGCTCTCTCTCACTCTGGCTCTCTCTCACTCTGGCTCTCTCTCTCACTCTGGTTCTCTCTCTCTCTCACTCTGGCTCTCTCTCTCTCTCACTCTGGCTCTCTCTCACTCTGGCTCTCTCTCTCTCTCACTCTGGCTCTCTCTCACTCTGGCTCTCTCTCACTCTGGCTCTCTCTCTCACTCTGGCTCTCTCTCTCACTCTGGCTCTCTCTCTCACTCTGGCTCTCTCTCTCACTCTGGCTCTCTCTCACTCTCTCTCACTCTGGCTCTCTCTCACTCTCTCTCTCTCTGGCTCTCTCTCTCTCTCTCTCTCGCTCTCTCTGGCTCTCTCTCTGGCTCTCTCTCTCCCCCTGTCCTATTCTGAGAAAGGATGCCCTGTAGGCAGCCACAGGAAGACGGCTGGGTCTTCAAAGTTTCTCACCTTTGCTTTTTGCATGCAAGGTCAAAGTTCAGTCAGTTTTAAATAGGTGTAGTTTTGAGCAAAAGACTTCTTGCATTCGTGTCTGTTAGCTTGGTCAGAGGTGAGGAGGAGAGCAGACGAAGAGGGCGAAGAGTTCATGTAGTTCAAGGTTACACACAGCTACATAAGGCGTTATGTTAATGTTATTAGGTTGGCTCTTCATACAAGGAGACAGTCTTGAAACCTCTGAGTCAAAGCAGAGGTTTGTGATAGGAGGCTGACAAGAGGGTGTTTATATTTTGCCCGAGAGGAAATGTTTTCTTTCTTTCTGATCTTGTTACAAGTTAAGAACCAAGCTCCAGTGCTGGTGCAGAATCCATGTCCTCAACACCATCATGTGACTTAAGAAGGTGACAGTAGCAGATGGACGGGTTTCTCAAATATTCTATAAATGTATCGTAGACGCACCTTACACGTTCATGGGTTGATGCAGAGTAGCTAACATGATGCACGTGTTGCCAGAGCAGACAAATGCACAGAGCAGTTTCCTGTGGTTGTTTTGCAGTCCATCCTGGTGCTGTAGTTTAGATGAGCTCTGTCACTGTCAACCGCTCAGTGATTCAGTGGGCGGAGAGAGATGAACACAAATCAAACTGGAATTTGAGATTGATTTCAGTCCACGATGAGTACTTAACTGGGTTAAATAGACTAGGTACGCTGTTGGCAGAATTTCTTAAAGGTATAGAGGAATTTCTTATGGATACAATTTCAGTAAGTTTGTTCAGACCTAGTTAATAGTGATTTAACCTACGCTGGTAATGGTAAATATGCAGAATTTAAAAGTTATGCCATGGTGGTAATGTCGAGTGACAGTTGAATGAATTCAAGAGACGATATTAAGTCATTAAGTATTTAATACATAATGGATGTTATCGTAAAGAGATTAAATCACTTTAATGGTTTGATATTGAGATGGCTGATTGTGATAGGTACTGCAAGGTGTCAGGAGCGAGGTTCAGTAATCGACTTGGCGCTGAAGTGTGGTTTTGAAGCTCTCCCTCTGCACTGAAACTTTTGCGGTAAAGCCTAGTGTCTCGGTTTACAACATCAACCTTAGTTGTAGTTTCAGTTCAGAAACACCCATTCTCTTCAAACAGACTAGAACTATCTGTGAATTTAATCCCTGTCTTTTTTCTTTTCTTTTTTTTTCTTCCTCTCACTCTTGTTTGTGTCTCGTTTAACAGGGTGCAGATGACAGATGACTTAAGGCTTCAGAACAGGAGCTGCAGTTCAGGCGTAAAGCTACTTGTAACCACTTTCTAAGGTTAAAGCCTGAAGCTGCTAACAGGGTCCCCCGTCCCAGAGAGGACAACTCGGACAACGCTGTGCTGTTGTTCAGCTGAGTCGCAGAGACGAAAGATTTCCACTTTAATAGAAGCCTATGGAACAAAGTCGCTACCGAGTTCCTCTCTCTCTGCTCTGCTTCCCTTGCCTAAAGATCATGGATACCCTCTTTGAGTCAGGGTAAACCCTTTACACTCTTACCCCCCCCTCCCACCTTTCTCTTTAGTAGCGGCCGGAGGGGTGGGGGATTGGCACGGTTCCCCCTACCCCTCCTTAAAACACCGAAAGCTAATCGATCACCTTTCCTCCTGGAGGTCAACTAGCCCCCTTACCCACTTTTAAACTAGCACCCACCTCCATTCCCGCCTTACATGAAATCCTGCCAGAACGTGAAGGAAGACGAGTTCATCCCAAGCCCAGACGGCATGTCCCAGGAGGAGGGGCGAAGGACGCAGGTGACTCAGGCCTTCTTCCACTCCTCCACCTCCGATCTGAACCTATCCAGCAAGCTGTACAAGCGGGAGGGTGGCGGGAAACCTTACTCCGTGCTAGTGGACAACAAGATGGCCGCCAAGACCCCTATGGGAGACCAGGCCCTGGGCCAGCTGGCCCCTGGGCATGTGACAGTCCAGCAGCAGCAGCAGTACTATAGAGAAGGGGCAGCTGGCCAGGAGGGAGGTACGCAGGGGGCCCGAGCGGGGAACAGAGGCCCCTCCGAGGACTCTGACGATGACGAGGAGGAAGACGAGGATGAGGAGGGGGCGGATGGTGAGGAGGAAGCCTTCAAGCGTGAGCAGATCATTGTTGAGGTCAATCTGAACAATCAGACACTGCATGTGTCAAAGGGGGACAACAAATCCACTCCTGCGGTTGATGCCTCAGAGAGACATGATAGTGAGGAAGAAGAGGAGGAGGAAGAGGAAGAGGAGGAAGAAAGTATGGATGAAGAGGATGAAGAAGAAGAGGAGGAGGAGGAAGAAGAAGAAGAGGAAGAAGAAATAGAAAGTCGAAGAACGAGAGCCAAGAGAGCGTGTCGCGGGGCCAGCGCCACTGCTCCAAGTCAGCCACGGAGGAAGAGCTTGCGAACAGCCATGAACAGCAGCCCGTCTGGGATGACTACCAGGGGGCGACGGAAGCGGGCGGAGCCCCCGAAGAGGAGGCGTCGGTCTGCAAGGGAAGCGAAAGCAGCTCCGTCATCTGCCGGGGCCGGCTCAGCCTCAGGAGGAGGCAAAGGAGATGGGGAGGAGAGGGAGTCGCTAGCGTGTGAGAAGTGTCCGCGTGTGTTTAACACACGCTGGTACCTGGAGAAGCACATGAACGTCACGCACAGACGCATGCAGATCTGTGACAAGTGTGGCAAGAAGTTTGTCCTGGAAAGTGAGCTGGCCTTGCACCAACAGACTGACTGTGAGAAGAACATCCAGGTGCCTCTGTTTTTCTATATTCTTCTTAATATATGTATTTTCCTGAATCATTTCTATGTATCTATAAAAAGTAAGAGGACCCCGAGTAGTTAGCATTGTCACATGTATTATATCAGTCATGGCTTATAGAGAATGGTCATGCTGTTCTTTGAGGAAAACCCCATGGATGCACACTTGGGTATTTTGAAGTCATGTTCTGGTCAGTAGAGGGAGCCAGACCATGGAAAACCAGCAGCTGCTGCTTCTCTCACAAGTCTAATAAACCAGCATGTGCTCCTGCATCCCTAGACCCAGACTCACAGACCCAGTCTAGTGTCCAGACTCCCAGACCCAGTCTAGTGTCCAGACTCACAGACCTAGACCCAGTCTAGTGTCCAGACCCAGTCTAGTGTCTAGACCCACAGACCCAGTCTAGTGTCCAGACTCACAGACCTAGACCCAGGCTAGTGTCCAGACCCACAGACCTAGTCTAGTGTCCAGACCCACAGCCACATAACAGTATGTCACCCCTGTCAGAAGGTATTTGTAGCTTTGAAAACAGACAATGTATGAAGCATGATGCCTTAGTACACTATCGGTGAGGATCTATATGTAAAAGAAACAGACTTGTCCCTAAGTGTTTGTTTGTTCCTACAGTGTGTCTCTTGCAACAAGTCCTTCAAAAAGTTGTGGTCTCTTCACGAGCACATAAAGATTGTGCATGGCTACGCTGAGAAGAAGTTTGCCTGTGAGATTTGTGAGAAAAAGTTCTACACCATGGCCCATGTCCGCAAGCACATGGTCGGTACGTGTATTCTAGTTTGATGGCTCCAGCTCTGCCTGTTGATTGGCTTTGTGTAACATACAGTACCACTCATCACCCAATCAAGTAGCTAGCTGGGAAGATCCAATCATTATAGAGCTACTCGGATGGCTGAAGTATTTAGGGGCCATAAGAAAGTTAAGAGTTCCTATTTTCATGGATTCTATATCCAGCTTTTGAACTTTGAGATGATATCGGCAGACCCTTTTGTTCTGCTTCATCAAACAATTTGAAACATTTAAAATGCATCATTTGTCTGTGATACATTCACATGCAGATGAGCTCCCACCCACAGCCCTACTTAGAGGCATACATTGCCTAACAAATGAGATCTACTGACAGAAAGCCAAATGATTCATATCACTGTTACACTTGTCAGGTCTCAGTTTGATCAATTCCTCTTCACTTCTTTCTTGATTGATCACACCTGACAGTTTTTTGCGTTGTCGATCCAATTGATATGGTTTTCTCTCTTTCCCTGTCTCATGTTCCCCATCTCTCCGTAGCCCACACGAAGGACATGCCGTTTACTTGTGAAACGTGTGGGAAGTCTTTTAAGCGCAGCATGTCGCTGAAGGTGCACTCTCTCCAACACTCTGGAGAGAAGCCCTTCCGGTGTGAGGTGAGACGCGCACAAACCATGCCCGCACGCACACACACACGCCAACAAACGCTTTTACATGCCTCTGGGGTTCTGTAACAAGCTCGCCTGCTTTTTGAAGAAAGGAATGATTCTACTCAAATGAGTCCCTTTTGTATGTAAGGTGTATTTAGCTCATGCACATAGATAATTCACCAACACGTTGAATATCCAAGGTGGAGAACAAGGACAGCTTAGACTTTTGTTTGAACTCAGGTTTTGACAGCATTTAAATAGCTTGTAAACCTGTGGCTTACTTTCCAGTTTGTCTATGTGGCAAACCTGCTATCCAACTTGCAGCTATTTCACATTGTCTAAGCAAATAATGAATGCTGAAAATCTTTACCATGTCAACATTTACACAGGATGAATATTTCATGTTTTGCTAAAAAGGGCACTGAGATAAATTCTTTAAAAACATGACATTATTTGTTCATTTGGTGTTAAATGATTCACATGTTTTTTTACCCCCCCCTGCGATACATGGTCTTCTACAGCAGTATTTACAGTGGCGGTGGCTGCTACGCCCTTCCTGTAACCAAACACGTCATGGTTAGAGGGTGGGCTAGCTTCTAGCCCCCGCCTGGCTGGGTGGGGTGGCGCTAAGCCATGATTTAGCTGCTCTAACCTGTGATTACGCGCTTATTTAAGACCTGCAGAAGCAGCAGTCCAGACTGCGCAGTTTCCTTCTCTGGAAGCTAGGATGTTGTAGGTTGTCTTCCACAGTAGGTGTGTGTGTGTGTATGTATGTGTATGTGTGTATGTACTGTATGTATATAACGCTCTCTACCTCCCCCCCCCCTTCCCCGTCTTTGTAGAATTGTGACGAGCGCTTCCAGTACAAGTACCAGCTGCGCTCTCATATGAGCATCCACATTGGACACAAGCAGTTCATGTGCCAGTGGTGCGGCAAGGACTTCAACATGAAACAGTACTTTGACGAGCACATGAAAACGCACACAGGTGAGGCCCCCTGCCGATAACCCCACCTGTACGACAGTCGAGACTTCACTCACTGACTTGTTCCTTGATTCGACCAAACTCATCTCATGATTTTCAGACCTCCTGCAGTTTGACTTCCTAGCGGGCCAAGCTCCATATTTGACATGGATCTTAAAATTGAAAGAAAAATGGATACGCAATTAGTCGGATGTCCCTTGATGAGGGCTCCAGTGAGGGAGGAGGGCTACCCAGGCTGGGTAATGAGAGGGTGGCTGTGTATCAGAGGGCCTGGCTGCCTGTAATGACTACCCGGACACATGCTCAAATTCATCCCTCCAATTTTCCTCCCTTCCACTTTTCTCTTTCCAAAATTAAACTGAAGGGGCACAGTCTGGCTTTCTTCATGCTAGCAGAGCGTGGGTGGATTCTCTCCAGTCTGTTGGATTCGATGGTTCTATTTGTAAGATGTAATTATTCTGCCCTCGCCTTCCCTTCCAGCCTCTGCTGACCAATTTAGAGGCTTGGTAGGAGACACACCCTGAGATGCTCTGTAATTGGTGCACACACATTCCTCTATCGCTCTCTCTCTCCCTCTCTCTCTCTCTTTCTCTCTCTCTCTTTGTCTCCCTCTACTCTCTGTCTCTCTCTCTCTAAGGTTATATCTTACCCAGGTGTCCTTGAAATATGCACCACATTCCTGTGATTATTACATTTTGTTGAGGTAAACAGGAAATTAAACGTCTTCAGTTGCACACACAAAAAAAAATAATATATATATATATATATATATATATGAATCCTGCTTTTGTTATGCCTAGTTACAATAATTTAATTAACATAATATTAAACGTGGTGTTAGTGGAGTTTCACAACAATTGCATGGCAGGATTATTAAAAGTATTTAGAGAGTTCCAGAGCTGCTAGTCAAGTGCGTGTGAGCGTGCATGCGTGGGTGGCTGGTTTCAGACACTCTCAATGGCTCCCTGTAAGAGAGGTTAATGAGACTAGCACTTCGATGGAGAGATCTGCTGTTCATTTTCACATCTCATCTCCTCCCAATGTGAGTGTTGCCTGGGTTTCCTGCTGAGGGAGACACACTGACAGCAGAAGCCCTCCTGCAAGAAAGAAAGTCATTAGCATTTTCAATAGGAGAAAACTCGCTCTCCAGGAGAGAAATTATTCAAGTGGAGAAGTGAACTTCTTGTGTTTTTAATAGATTTCCTCTGCTTAATGATGTAAGAATTTAAAAGGTGGTTTGGCCTTTGCCGAAAACACAAGCAATAGCAACTAATGAACAATTACGCTATCCGAGTTCCATGCTTCAGGTGTGTCACCTCTCCTGTGTCTGTTCCCCTCGCAGGAGAGAAACCTTTCATCTGTGAGATCTGTGGTAAGAGCTTCACCAGCCGACCCAACATGAAGCGTCACAGACGCACCCACACAGGAGAGAAACCCTACCCCTGCGAGGTATGCGGCCAACGCTTCCGCTTCTCCAACATGCTCAAGGCCCACAAAGAGAAGTGCTTCCGGGTGACCAGCCCCGTGTCCCTCCAGTCCAGCGGCCTCCCCCTGCCTCTCCACCTCACTGCCAACGCCCCTTCCTCCTCCGGGCCTGGCTCCAGCCTGGTCCAGCCAGCAGCCGCTCCTGCCGCCGCCACCTCCTCCTCCCTGGGCCTCAACCCCTCCGCTGGGGCCCTTCCGCCCCGTGCCCCCGCGGGCCACGCGTTTTCCCACCTGCACCTACAGTCGCCTCCCTCTCACCATCACCCGCACCACCACGCGGCCCAGCACCACCCTAATACAGCGCAGCACGCTCCTCCGCACCATCACCTGTCTGTGCAGACAGTCTCCCACCTGCCCCCTCCCCCAGCCCTCTTTAAGAGTGAGCCCCTCAACCACTGTGGGCACAAGGACAGCTACCTGCGCCACATGGCCCCCTCTGACGAGGCCCCAGGGCCCCCCCAGCACCACTGAACCCTCACCAGATATGTCATTCCACACCTCAGCCTCACTGCTCCTATCTGGATCTGCTTTACTGTGGACCTGGACTGCAGGTGGAAAGGCCCCTTCAAAGACTTGGGAAACACACCTAGTGTGTGTGTGGGGGGGGGGGAGTAGACCTCTGCATTTAAAGTGTGTGTGTGACCCCAGTCAAACACCAATTTTACAACCTCATCCTAAAAAAAATTGTGGTAGACAACCTGCAGAAGAGTATGTATTTGTAGAAAACCTGCCTTTTCTGGTAAGGTGTATATGTATAATGTAGGTTTCCTCTTTTTCATATGTGATCATGTACAGTGTATCCTCTTCATTGATGGCTGCTGATGTCGTTCCTCAACAATTAAGTCAACTGAAGTTAGCAGAGCAGAATAGGTCTATTTCATCACCTTCTCAGTTCTCATAGTAATTCACTTATGCGTATTTTCGCTCCTCGCTTTTCCAAGGTAGGAATGTGGGTCCTGGTTGGACTGGTCCTGTCTGACACAGGGCTCCTTCATGGCCCTGCCGGCATGCCTCCCAGGATCAACAGCAGTAAGGCACAAACTAAGGTCATAGGTCACTGGGCGAGGCTAACTCGTTCAAAGCATTACGTATGACCTGATAAGTCTGCTTCAGTCTGAAGTCTAACAGGCACTCTATGATAGCACAACACGGTTCTTACAGTCTAGTTTCAGTTTACATTTCTGTGGCTTAGCCGCCGTACTTCTCGCAATATCACTGGTCTCTGGCTGTTCCATGCCTCTCCCTTTTGATTAGTGCCATCCAGCCCAGCTCCTGAAGAGCTGTCCTCCTGTAGGTTCTCTCTACAAACGGTTTTAACCATTAACAGCATTAAACGGTTGTAACAACCATGGTTCCGCTGGCCACCCTGGTCGTTCCCAGCCTGGGATGTGCTGGGTTATGGCTGGAAGGAGAACCTGTGGTAGGGTGGCTCTCAGGGAGCAGGATAGGGCCACCCTGAGGGCTTCTATTAGTCAGTGTAAAGGTTCAATAATGACACTGTGATGACTCGGATGCACTTGATGACCCTTCCTGGCTCTCTCTCTCCCTCCCTCCCCTGCCTCTCTCTCCCTCCCCTGCCCTCTCTCCTGTCCCTCTCTCCCTCCCCTGCCCCCCTCTCTCCCTCCTCTGCCCCACTCTCCCTCCCCTGCCCCTCTCTCCCTCCTCTGCCCCTCTCTCCCTCCTCTGCCCCTCTCTCCCTCCCCTGCCCCACTCTCCCTCCCCTGCCCCTCTCTCCCTCCTCTGCCCCTCTCCTGTTTCACTCTGGATCTCTCATTGCTGCTGCTGAGATTATACGGGTCACCATGGAAAAGGTCATTAAACACCAAGCAGTATAGTAGTTCAGGGGTTTTTCTCCATTTAAAAAGAAAATTGATCTACCCAGTTTATATCTTAGTGTGGTATAAAGTAGGGGCACTTTGTAAGACAAATAGTTATTTTCCTTTCATACTGTTATCCACTTTGGGATGTATCAAGAACTTGGGACAGACTTAATCTAAACTTCTTGAATGTTCCAATATGTTGGGTATCAACTAACTGTTCAATCACATCTTTTCAACAATATTTCCTGGAAATGTGCTAAACGGTAAATCATTTTCATCCCAGTGTATGTAGTATGTCATAGATAGGGCTGTCAGGAGGGGAGGGAGGGGGGTGGCTATATAACCTTGGCAAATCTATGTTTCTTGTATAGATATATGTATATTTACCCAAATTGTCAAAAGAAATCACATCTGTAAATGTAACTCTTTTTTTTCCCTTTGACAGTGAACATGTTCTGTTGTCAGGTGGTGTGTTGAGGAGAGGAGGGTTGGTAGTATTCTTCATGGATCACTCAGTTGGGTTATTGCTCCTGCCCTGATCCAATCTAGGACTGTTATCAGTTTGAGTGTTAAGGAACAACATTGAGCCTTGTTCTAATGTGTGTGCGTGTGTGTGCGTTAGCAACCATGTGTGTGTGTGTGTGCATGTGAGCGTGTGTGTGTGTGTGTGTGTGTCTGAGTAAGCTCTCTGGTGCTCTTGTATCAAAAGCTGCTTGTTAAGTGATCTGACCCATTCTTTATACGTATGGGGATTCTAGAGACGAATGATAATTGCAGTAACTTTAGCGCGTCCCACTAACATCTTGAGTTGAGGGAGATTGGACCTTTTAAATTGAGTTATTTAACGCAGCACAGGCACAGAAACCCCCCTCCTGTTGACTTGGTATAGGACTTAACGGTGTCCGCTTAATCAGTAGCCCCCTTGTTCACTACTGTGCTTTGAATGTTTCAGTATCAAAGTCTCTTGGTCTTTTCTGTTGTTGTTGTCTTTCTTCGATGCCTTTTGTGTGTGTGTGTGTGTATCCTCTGCACTTTACTGCTGTGTTAGTGAGGCGTGGTGAAGGGAGGGACTGACTGTGGGGTGTGGGTGTGGGTGTGGGTGTGGGTGTGGGTGTGTTTGGGGGACACGGGAGCGGGCGCTAGTCATTTGGTTTAGTGAGCGGCTGTTTTTGGAGGCAAGGAATAGGAGGAGAATCTGAATGGGGACAGGGCATGAGACAGACATCTCGGTTTTGGGCTTTTTGTTTTCTTGATTTTCCTCATCAACTAATGATATATGCTTTAGCCCTAATACGGACCCCAATGAGTGATGGAATCCTCCAGCTTTGGCTAGTCACACTAGCCCCGCCCTTTCAGTTTAATCAAAACTCTCTCTTATTGGTTGGATTTGCTCATATCCAGTTCTATGTATTTGTTTTCTCTTTCAATTTACTGTATGATTCTCCTCCTTCATTCTTTGTTGTATAGAATGCACTTTCTACTAAAAATCTTACTAGTTAAGAGAAATAATATTGTATATTCTTTAAAGAAGTTTTAAATAATCAATATACTTTCCCCCTTGTATTTTTAACCACTTAATGTAGCATTGCGTATTTTATTATTGTGAGTGTCTGGTACAAAATTGTGCAGCTTTATAATGTCTAGGTTGTCCTTTTTTTGTATGTTTTTGTTTCTGGAGTTAAAGGAAGAGTGGAGATGTTGGGCCTTTTTTGATAATGTACATTTAACAGACTCTCAGCTAACTTTCAGAAGTAAAAACAAGTAGCCATGATTATCACATATTTGTGTACTGTCGTGTGTTTGTCATGTTGGGCATCTGAAGGTGACTCTGTAGGATGTTTCAGCTGAGCTGAACCCTGCCAAACAGCCTCATGATGATGACGACCCTCCATCACCCACCAGTCTGCTGCCATACCATGTGGCTTGCTTTAACAGCACGGAATTGTTTCGCAAGGTTCTGGAGTGTTCCTGTTTCTCGGCAGGGCTGTTGTCTTGAGTGTTTCTGTGACTCGGCAGGGCTGTTGACTTGAGTGTTCCTGTGACTCGGCAGGGCTGTTGTCTTGAGTGTTTCTGTGACTCGGCAGGGCTGTTGTCTGGAGTGTTCCTGTTTCTCGGCAGGGCTGTTGTCTTGAGTGTTTCTGTGACTCGGCAGGGCTGTTGTCTTGAGTGTTCCTGTGACTCGGCAGGGCTGTTGACTTGAGTGTTCCTGTGACTCGGCAGGGCTGTTGACTTGAGTGTTCCTGTGACTCGGCAGGGCTGTTGACTTGAGTGTTTCTGTGACTCGGCAGGGCTGTTGACTTGAGTGTTCCTGTGACTCGGCAGGGCTGTTGACTTGAGTGTTCCTGTGACTCGGCAGGGCTGTTGACTTGAGTGTTTCTGTGACTCGGCAGGGCTGTTGACTTGAGTGTTTCTGTGACTCGGCAGGGCTGTTGTCTTGGAGTGTTACGACTCAGAAACACCTGCAGAATCTGCTTCATGGCCTGTCTTTGTCCTTGTTCTTCTTTTTTGTCAGCCAGTCCCCTCTAGTTTCACCCTCCCTTAAATCCAACTGGAATTTAATATAATTAATCCTAATTATATTATTTTCAGGTGATGGGCTCTCTTCAGATAATCCAAGAACGCTAAGTGTTATTTTCACTGCTGAAGGTGGTAGATTTCTTCAGAGATTCTTATCAGTGTACTTTTTTTGTGACCTTCCGGTCATTGAGTCAAAGCCCTCTGTTAGTGACAGCACAGTGCTCTCTGTAGTCTTTGCTCTTTATTGTTGGTCCTCTCCCAAGGATCTCTCCTTGCTGACCATGTCTGTCAATAATTCAGTATAAATCAACAAACGACTCCTTCATTCAAGGATGTTCATGCTTTATACACGTGTAAAGCCAAAGCAATCTGCTCCGCTAGTAACCAACACAGACTGTTTTAGTATGGCGAGGGGAATCAATTTGATTCATGATCAGATTCCAGCTTTGAAATGCCATAACATGCATCCTTGTTAGTTGAACATCACAGATACTGGTGAGAGTTGAGCACTTAATTGGGGCATCAATCTTCATGAAATGTTCAGGTGTAGAACTGATTAACAAAGATGATGTTTGTGCTCAAACTGAGGATGCCGTTTACATGAGTAGTCCAGATGTCCAAACATTATACCAACTTCGGAGACGCTACTGTAAAATACTGACATTACATTCAAACCTCTACAACTATTTATACTAGACTCCAAGGGGAGGAAGCTAAACGGTTTGTAACTGAAGAGAAAGCTCATCTTTAATACAGTAAATGGCTCCACATCGTGTGTTTTATATGCTAGTATTTTCACAGGAAATGAGTCACAGATTTTTGCAGAGAAAACGTGGGCGAGGTCTGTGTGACACTCAGATGGCTGCTGGTGGTGGTGTTGAGTGGGAGGTCAGGTTAGCTCGCACTCATCAAAAGTGGGAGAGGGGAGGTAATAACATACATCCACACTCCCCATCTGCTCTCGGAAATAGCTGCCCTCCCAATTGCTAGACCGGGCCTGTGTGATACAGAGGCAAAAGGGAGGGAAGCTCGCTTCTGCAAACGCAGATAAGAGACGCAGTAGAGCCGGAGAAGGTCGCATGATCAGAGCGGCTGTACATACGTATGACGGGGAGGAACGTCCGAACACATTCGAATAAATTCCTACAGCTGTAATGCAATTTTGACTCCGAGTGTTTTTGTATGAAAGTGCTTCATTCTACGCATAAACGTGGTGTTTGTTTCGTTACATGGTGTAGCCTGTACGACAGCGAGATTAAACTAGTTTGTTATCAGTTTAGGCGAACATTTACTGTGCTCGACAAATCAGTACTCAGTTTTCTACCCGTGTTAGACACAGAGGGGTCTCTCATTCTCCAGGCATTTGCAGAGAAGGCGTATCGGTGGTGTTACGTCACTGCGTTGCAGGCTGGCTCAATGGTTTTGGAAGCCCATAAAGTGAGCAAGGAGCGCACAGTTCTTCGAAGAAACGGGGCATGCATAGAGAGCTGCGCAGGACAATTCCTGGATAGAGAGGTCAACCCTATCTGAGAAGAAGTCTGGACTTGTCGTGTGTGAAGTATCCTGGTGTTGCACCGTACTGCTGGACATACCGTTGGTGATTCTTTTTTGTTGCTCTGCACTGCAGAAAATAATAGCCTAATTAACCTTGAGCATCGAGATGTTGCCATAGTGATGAATTAGAGTTGTGCGCTATTGAATTGACTAGACAATATGTACACAGTATAAAATAATACAGAGTTAAAGATTCGATTTATTATCGCACGTCGCTGAGCACGAAAGTATTACGAGTACTCAAAGTAAGACCTGAATTAACGTGTAAGAAAAATGGGTTTGTAACTGAAATCGGGCAATGTGCTTTTTCTCAGCTTTACAGATTGCACTGTCTGCAAGGGACCAGCTGGACAAAATTGAAGGTTGGTAAGTATAGTATTTTCAGACGAAAAATAACACGGTGTCCCAGCCGCTCTCCTTACTTTTCTGTTTATTCACAAGTGCCAGTTTACGTTCGTCACAGTTTTCATTTGGAAATCAAAGGATTCTGCAACAGACTCAAATTAGTGTCGTCTACCCTTTCCTGAATGATCGCTGCATGGATGTGGTTAGTTTTGAATTAGTTTCCACTGCTCTTCATCACAACAATAAATCCCTATCATCTCACGAACAGGGAGCTGACTCCCTCTATCTCAACTGTACCTTGGATAGAGAGTACTTCTGTTAAATGTCTGCTTTTTCCGTCTCGTAAGCCCAACGTCATTTCAAATTCCAGACCCTCTGAACATGCAAACGATCTAAAAGGGAGTCTTTCTTTTTTTTTCCTCTACCTTCGATTCTATTCTTTTTTCTTCTTTTTTTCCCACTTCCCTCTATTCACTCATGATTTTCTAGAAGCCTACGTTGGTTTACAACCCTGCGAGAGGTGAAGACGAGTTGGACAGAAAGAAGTGTTCTGCTGTCACTCACAGCAGTTATTGCTGCATAACCAGTCATGCGGGATTCTGTGTTCAACTGCTGTTTACCCCCCTCCCCAGGGCAAGAGAAACACACCCAATCCAGACAATCAGCAAACATGGCCGCAAACTCAGCCCTATCCTCCAACGACAAGCGCTTTCTCATCTTTTTCGACTTTGACGAGACCATCGTGGATGAGAGCAGTGATGATGTGGTGGTGCAGGCAGCCCCAGGGCAGTACCTCCCTGGCTGGCTCAAGGACACCTACCGGCCAGGCCACTATAACGAGTACATGCAGCGTGTGCTGGCCTACATGGCAGAGGCTGGGGTCACTGAGAGTGCCATCCGTGCCGTCATCGAAAAAATCCCGGCCTCTCCTGACATGCTGACCCTCTTCAAGTACCTGCGCACCCGGCAGGACTTTGAAATGGTGCTGGTATCGGATGCCAACACGTTCTTCATCGAATCCTGGCTCCGTCGCGTGGGAGCCCGTCAGCTTTTCGTCAAGATTTTTACCAACCCGGCCACCTTCAACCAAGACGGCCGTCTCATGCTGCGCCCCTACCACTCCCACGGCTGCCAACGTTGCCCTGAGAACATGTGCAAGCAGGTGATCGTGAAGGACTATGTCGCACGCAGAACGCAGGAACGAGGGAAGGCGTTCCAGAGGGTGTTTTACGTGGGTGACGGTGCCAACGACTTCTGCCCGTGCCTGACCCTGAGCCCTCAGGATGTGGCCTTCCCTCGGCGGGATTACCCCATGCACCGGCTTATCACAGAAATGCATGAGGCGAGGCCGGGGGAGTTCAAGGCGGTCACTGTGCCATGGGTCAGTGGAGAAGATGTGATTCTGCGACTTAGGAAGCTGGTCGAGGAAAAATGAATCAATCAACCCCACACACACACACACACACACACACACACACACACACACACACACACACACACACTACTCTGATATACACATTCATTCACCAACACATACAGATTTAAAGGATACTGTTAATATACACACTCATACCGCAAGTGAAACACACGTGAATCATTTAATGGGTCACACAATCAGACCGCAAAAAAGAGATGTTCTTCTCGCGGAGAGTCATCAAGAAACACAGACCACCTCCTTATGGTTTCGTCTAAAGGTCAATTAAAGACAGAAGCCTAATAAAAACATCAACTCTGTCAATGATTAAGGAGACCTTTACAGTAATTGATCACCAATACAGTAGACTAATAAATCTGACTAACACTGACAAGAAGGGGAATTATTACTAAAGATAAATTATTGACCAAGCTGTTTATCCTGGGTGTGTGTAAATGATAAATTAAGAACCAATATGTGCCGCCATTTCTCTGTGTTCCATTGTTACTTTTATATCAAGCCTCGTTGCCGTTGTGATTAACTGCCATTTTGTGTCAGAGTCAAAACCGTCCCTGTCACTTATTGCCTTATTCTTTCATGGTGACTATCTAGCGAGGACAATAGTATCATTAGTCATTTAAGTTATTAATAAGAAAACCTGACGCTTGCTCAGTAGTGTGGAACAGTGGAATACCAATACTGAAATCATAATAGGTTGCAATGCTGCCATCTATTGGCAATATTAAAAGCTGCATATGCTTTTTGGAAGTGAAATATAAAACTCAAATAAGTAAAAAATATACCTAGATTTTTTACATAGCCTAGGTAAATGTATAACTGATGTACTGTGTGTTATAATTGGGTACATTATAAGTATTAGCATGTGAAATCATTCTTTGTATGTTTGTATTTGTGCGTCTACTTGTATCTGAATTTCCTACCACCAGCAGGAATATAAAGCCATTCACTGAAAAAAAAGACTTTGTTTCAGTCATTTGTAAACTCCCTGATATATATGTAACAAAATGAGCAACAAATAAGCTTCTAATGAAAAGATTCCACAGTCCCACACATAATCCATAGAAAGTAGGCAACAATTGGCGTAATGCCAAGCAAGGAATTATCGCTAACACTTCTGTCCACTCCAATATTAGCTTAATTAGACCTACTCCCGTTACAAACATTCTGAATCTAAACATTTTATAGTAGTAAAGTCATACAAGATCTTGGACATATAAACACAGTTTAAATATAAATACAGTTTGCTTAGACATGCATTTAAGTATTAGTTTATGTTTCTTGCTTTAAGGCACATAACTTTCTTCTGACGTATAATTAATACACAGCATGTACTGTAGGTCTCCTTCGACTCATGGGTCATTAATTAGATATCACAGTATGACTACTTTCGTGTTTTTAGAACGTTTTTAATTGGGTTTTTTTTAACCAACGGTATAATGCTTACATAAAACCAACACAATGCTTTCTGGCGCTCCATCGCCAAGGAGCATGCGTAACTAAAACACATCGAAAGATTCGCCTGAATATTATTCCACTGTAAGCCACGTATATTTCTTATCAAATAAATATTTTCTATGTAATTATGACATTGCTTACATTTTAATAACAACTAAACTAACTGTAGTATGTTGTGTTTGTATGCATTATTTTTAAACGTAGGTTTGTTTTCTATATTCTGATCAGGCATTGTGAAGTTTACTAAATGCGATCATCGTGCGTTTGTGCGGAAGGGTCTTCATGTGCATGGCTCGGTTTGGAAACAAGTTTAGTACGATCGTTGTGTAAACTGAAAATTACTCGTCAAATAACATTCACAAACCCACTGCTGGTGCACGTTTGGTAAGTTTATATGTGTTGCTTTATGCCAGATAAAAGCCAACTTGTTTTCATATATTTTGTTTAATGCATGCGTCAACTAACGCAGCTCTTACGTAGCTAGCTAACTAGCTAGCTGTCTAGCAGACTGTGATGCCATTCATTCAAAGCTTACCGCGCAAGCTAAGAACCAGCTGGATCAAACAACACTTTGAACTGTTAAGTGCTGTTATATGAATACGTTTTGTAAGTTTAGATTTGTTTCCACACCTAGCACATTCCACAATGGAAACTGATCTTTACGACGAGTTTGGAAACTACATCGGTCCTGAATTGGACTCTGATGAAGATGATGACCTGGAGGCAGACGAGCGAGATGTAGATGAGGTATGGGCGACCTTACATACACCAGTTAAACAGAGAAACCACCGCTACTCAAACCTTGATCATGATCCCTGGTTTCGTGTCGAATTAGCATGTTCATTCATTTGTCTCGCTTTCAACGTGCAAAGGTTGACGAGGACGACGAAGAGGAGGCTGCAGATGCGGACGAAGATGTACCAGGGATGGAGGTGGTCCTACACGAGGATAAAAAATATTATCCTACTGCCGAGGAAGTGTACGGGCCGGAGGTGGAAACTATAGTACAAGAGGAAGACACGCAGCCCCTCACAGGTTTGAGACCTGCACGACACCGTAGATCTGGAAACGCTTCTGATAGGATGTGGAAACGTTCTCCGAAAAGCCAGCAAACTAAACCGAGACGCATGTGTACTATTATTACGCTGCTAAACTGACTGTTTCTGCTTCGATTCTGATCAGAGCCCATCATCAAGCCAGTGAAGAACAAGCAGTTCACTCTGACTGAGCAAGAGCTGCCTGTTACAGTTTATGACATGGAGTAAGTCATCCTAAAAAATCAAAGATTTGACCCGCTTTTGTTAATAGCCTTTGAGACACTGTTGAACGTTTGCTGTCTTGAACCTGTTTGCAGGTTTCTAGCTGATCTAATGGACAGTCCAGAGCTGATCCGTAACGTCACCCTCTGTGGTCATCTGCATCATGGCAAGGTAAAATCACATCTGGGCTCTGAGTGGTCCTATCACGTGGCCGACTGTCGATCTCTCTCTCTCAAAGGGGCCGGTCTTCGTTTGATCGAACTAAAACGTGTGTTTATTGCAGACGTGTTTCGTGGACTGTCTGATTGAACAGACACATCCAGAGATCAGGAAGAGGGATGACGTGGATGTGAGTACTGCACAGTGTCTCGACTACTCCTGTTTCTCCTCGTTGTCCCAGTAAATCTAATTTTGCCCACCTGAGGGCCATGTGAAGGGAATGCCCCTCTCTGTACCATCAGCCTATATCTTGAAGTCCTTTTAACAAAGGATTTTGTTTTCTATCACAGCTCCGGTACACAGATATACTCTTTACCGAGCAGGAGGTAAGAGCTTTGTGTTTAATTGCTGTGCATGTTATAACTTCATACTATGGAAGAGTATGGTGGAGGGATGGTGTCGTGGGACGCTGGGGGGCTCATGGTATTGTCCTTTACAGAGAGGTGTTGGTATAAAGAGTACCCCTGTCACCATGGTGCTTCCTGACTCTAGAGGGAAATCTTACCTTTTCAACATCATGGACACCCCAGGTACGTCTAGGGCTGCGCTTTAGGTATACCCTCGTCTTCTTTTGGCCGTGAACGTTCGATTCACGTCACACCCCCTCACGTCTTCCCCGCAGGTCACGTAAACTTCTCCGACGAGGTGACATCAGGCATCAGAATCTCAGACGGCATCGTCCTCTTCATCGACGCGGCAGAAGGGGTGAGTCGTTTCAACCTCTCCCCATCCGTGACACCCTTCTGCCATTTCCTCCTCTGAAACCCAACCAGAATCCTCTCCTAACCCCGGGTTCTCTGTTCTCCGCCCGAAGGTGATGTTGAACACGGAGCGTCTGATCAAGCACGCCGTTCAGGAGCGTCTGGCCATCACCATCTGCATCAACAAGGTGGACCGGCTCATCGTGGAGCTGAAACTGCCTCCCACAGACGCCTACTACAAGCTTCGTCACATCGTGGATGAGGTCAACGGCATGCTCAGGTACCGATGACAGGCCCGCGTGACAAGGCCGAGCTGGGTGTGTGGACCTCCTGAGATGGATGGCACTGTCAGAGCCTTTCTTCTATACCACGGGTGTTCCAATCCTGGTCATCATGGGGCCACTGTCCTGAAGGTTTTACACCTGATCCAGGTGTGCTGGAGCACTGAAACATCTCAAACCATCAGGACAGTGGCTCTCAAGGACCAGGATTAGACACCCCTGTTCTATAACTGTGCAAAAATGCAAGTGCTTGTAACTGGGTGTGATGTTCTGTCTGCCTGCAGTACCTACTCCACGGATGAGAACCTGGTTGTGTCTCCTCTCCTGGGCAACGTGTGCTTCGCCAGCTCCATGTACAGCATCTGTTTCACCTTAGGCTCTTTCGCTAAAATCTACTCTGACACCTACGGTGAGATGTTACACCCATCCACTCCTCACCCTCTGGAGAGCAGCTCCCATGTCGGTAACCTCTGAATCACCCCAGAAACAAACCCTTTCTCTCTCCTCTCTGCAGGGGACATCAACTACACCGAGTTTGCCAAGAGGCTGTGGGGAGACATTTATTTCAACCCTAAAACGTAAGCGGAGCTCACTTGGAACAGGAAGGTCTGTCGATGCCATTCGAACCCAGGATGACGCTGAGTCTCTGGCTTTTCCCCCGTGTCTTTGTGTCCATCCTTTAGGCGCAAGTTCACCAAGAAGGCCCCTACCAGTAACTCCCAACGCAGCTTTGTGGAGTTCGTCCTGGAGCCTCTCTACAAGATCCTCTCTCAGGTAACAAACACTCCGAGACGTTTGGAAACGCAAAAAGGGACTTGCCTTATCAGTCTTAGCTACTTGTCTATTTAGATATTTTTTTTAATGAACTTAACAGATATATTTTCAGCGATTTTCTTTGTTGTACATACAATTGAGTTAATTCAGTTCAAGCGTGAATGCACTCATGATGCAGGTGCAGAGTAATTTGCGCGCTGGTACCTCAACCAATAGGATCAAATCAAAAAATATCGCCATAACTCTCCGATACATACCCTGCAACATTTGCATGGCGATATATTGTTCCACGATATATCGTTTCACCCCTAGTCCTAATGGTTGGTCTCCTTTGTTGTTGCCAGGTGGTGGGCGACGTGGACACCTCGCTGCCCCGCGTGCTGGATGAGTTGGGGATTCACCTGACGAAGGAGGAACTGAAGCTCAACATCCGGCCCCTGCTGAGGCTCGTCTGCAACCGCTTCTTTGGAGAGTTCACTGGTACGACCTCCAACCCTCTCTTCAACCTCCACTGATGATCGCTTCATCTGGGGGTTCTGCACACGCTGTCTGCTCTGTGTCAAAGCCATGTTGGATTTCAGTTATGACTGCTTTACGTTGTGTACGCTAATTCTGAAGTGTTGAGCTATTTATTACTGGTAGAACCTGGGGTTATAACCTGTTATGATTACATGTTTACAATGACGCTGAGGGCGACAGTCGTGTAACTGGTAGATGTGACTAATTCATCTGGAGTCGTGCATACATTTTGTTTTTCCTCTAGGCTTGGTGGACATGTGCGTGCAACACATTCCTTCTCCAAAAGAGGGTGCCAGGGCCAAGATTGAGCACAGCTACACTGGAGGGCTAGACTCTGACCTGGGGGAGGCCATGGCAGACTGTGACCCTGATGTGAGTAAAACAGGCCCTGGCTTGTGAGCCGCTGAGGGCGTGTACAGGATGTGCTGGTGGACATCAAACGTATAGATTCCGTTTCAGTTCGGATTGATAATGGTCACCCTTCTGGTCACTGGTCAAGCTTTTTTGCGATTTGTATTGATGTTATGGCCGCCCTCCATGTCTGTGTCCCAGGGCCCTCTGATGTGCCACACCACTAAGATGTACTGCACTGAGGACGGGGTGCAGTTCCATGCGTTTGGCCGGGTGCTGAGCGGCACTATCCAGGCTGGCCAACCTGTCAAGGTGCTGGGAGAGAACTACACCCTGGAGGATGAGGAGGACTCCCAGGTCTGCACTGTGGGACGCCTCTGGATCAATGTGGCCCGGTAAGGAGCTCACTGTCTGTCTGACTCTCTCTAGCTGTCTCTCTCTCTCTGTCTGACTCTCTCTAGCTGTCTCTGTCTGTCTCCTTCCCCCCTCTCTCACTCCGTTTCTCTCCTTCTCTCTCGGTCTCATAATGTTTACACAATGATATTCTACACAACTGTAGATATGTGCTGCTGTAAGTAACCCCTCCTCATTCTGACCCCAGGTATCAGATTGAGGTGAATCGGGTGCCTGCTGGTAACTGGGTCCTCATCGAGGGCTGCGACCAGCCCATCGTCAAGACAGCCACCATCACAGAGCCGAGGGGGAACGAGGAGGTGAGCTGAGCCAGGCCTCAGGGTGCTACTGTGACCCCCCCACCCCCATGTCACTGCATCAACGGAGGGCTCACTCCGTGTTCTCCTATCCTATCTATCTCCAGGCCCAAATCTTCAGACCTCTCAAGTTCAACACGGCGTCAGTCATCAAGATCGCCGTGGAGCCCGTTAACCCGTCAGAGCTGCCCAAGATGTTGGATGGACTGAGGAAGGTCAACAAGAGCTACCCATCTCTGACCACCAAGGTATCCCAAACCCTCCTGCCCTCCTTGCAGAGAAACAAGATGCTTCAGAGGTTATGGGTTGATGACCTGTTGTCTAGCGTGAGCGTGCACGTGAAATCCCACACTGTGTGTGTGTGCGCGCGTGTGTGTGTTCCAGGTGGAGGAATCAGGAGAGCACGTCATCCTAGGGACCGGAGAGCTCTACCTGGACTGTGTGATGCACGACCTGCGTAAGATGTACTCTGAGATCGACATCAAGGTGAGCCTCCCTAACCCTCCTCCGCCCCTGAGGAGCACCAACAGGAAACGAACACGCGCTCCAACTGATGCTTTGGCCCTTTTCTCCCCCAGGTGGCCGACCCCGTGGTGACCTTCTGCGAAACGGTCGTGGAGACGTCGTCGCTCAAGTGCTTCGCTGAAACGCCGAACAAGAAGTAAGCGCCATCGCTGTTCGCACGTGTCTCCTCGGTGTTCAGAGTCTGCTGGCGTGGAGCCGCGTGCCTGGTGGTGGGATGTTATATTGGTGTGGCGTGTCTAGACCGGCGTCTACGGGGTCGCGCCGGGCCTTCGGCTTAGCCTGCTCGTGTGATTGACAGCTATGCGGTTTGATTGACAGGAATAAGATCACAATGATTGCAGAGCCTCTGGAGAAGGGACTGGCAGAGGACATAGAGAACGAGGTGGTGCAGATCACGTGGAACAGGTACAGCCGTCTTTACGTGGCTCACGCCACACGTGGCCAGTAATCATGTCAACTCTGGACTGGTCTGTTTACTCCCTCATTGTCTAAACACCTGTTTTGTCTCATCTCGCTGCTGATACATCACTTTAAATGTGTCAAATCGTGTTCCATTGCCCATGTGGATTTGAACTTTGTCCTTTGTGTGTGTGTGTGTCTCACTGTTGGACTGTATGTGTGTGGGTCCGTCACTGTTGGCTGTGTGTGTGTGTGTCTGTCACTGTTGGCTGTGTGTGTGTGTCTGTTACTGTTGGCTGTGTGTGTGTGTCTGTCACTGTTGGCTGTGTGTGTGTGTGTGTGTCTGTCACTGTTGGACTGTGTGTGTGTGTTCTTTGGGGACAGTTACTCCTCTGTGACCCCATCTGGACCTGAGTGTATGAGCCAATATATGCAGCGGTGCCAGAATGCTGACACACTTGACTCGACCATTAACACAACCCTGTTCTCCCTCCCCTCCTCCCCCCCCTGGCCGCTGCCCTCCCTCCACACCACAGGAAGAAGTTGGGAGAGTTTTTCCAGACCAAGTATGACTGGGATTTGCTGGCTGCCAGGTCCATCTGGGCCTTCGGTCCGGACACAACTGGGCCCAATATCCTGGTGGACGACACCCTGCCCTCTGAGGTGAGCTAGCAGCTGGAGCAGAACCACCTTCAGGAAGTGACCACTCTGCTGCTTGTTAGGCTGAAGCGGTTCCACAAACACTAACATCGCGTGTCTGAATGATGTCACCCAAGTGCTCGTTAGTCGAGGTGTGAAGAGTATTGATGGATCATGGGTCATGGTTGATCCAACCTCAGAGGGACCAGTGGAGGTCATTAGTCCCCGGGGGAGGGGGGGTGGGGGGGGGGGGGGGGGGGGGGGGGCAGAGGGTGTTCCATAGCACTCTGCCATCAGGTCCTCCACATGCCTTGATGCTAACACATACTGAAGGGTTTCCATGCTCCTGTAACACTAGTTCATGAGAGTTTGTGTACTACTGATGGAGGAATGCCAGTTCACTGTGTGTGTGTGTGTGTGTGTGTCTGTGTGTGTGTGTAGGTGGACAAAGCTCTGCTGGGCTCAGTCAAAGACAGCATAGTCCAGGGCTTCCAGTGGGGCACCAGGGAGGGACCTCTCTGTGATGAGCGTAAGTGGCAACATCCCACCTTCTTTTTTCTCTCTCTGTCTGTCTCTCTCTCCCCTCTCTCTCCCTATGTCCCTCTCCCCTCTTCACTCTCTTTTCCCCTCTCTCGCTCTCTTTTCCCCTCTCTTGCTCCCTTTCCCCTCTCTCTCCCTCCCCTCTCTCACACATGATAGTTAAACCAGGTCTCTGTGCTCCCCAGCCATCAGAAATGTCAAGTTCAAGATCCTGGACGCGGTCATTGCCCAGGAGCCGTTGCACCGTGGTGGTGGTCAGGTCATCCCCACGGCTAGGAGAGTGGTCTACTCTGCCTTCCTCATGGTGAGATCACCTCCCCTCTTCATGCTTTCCTCAATCACTCCCTCTTTTCTTTTCTTTTTTCCATCCTTGCTTTCTATAAAGTTCCATTAGCTTGATTACAAGGATGGATTCTGCTGACATGCTTCTGGTCTAATTGATTCGTGGTACTTTAGTAATTTTCCCGGTGACCCCTTTTCTTTAACTACGTCTCTCTGCCTCATGTCACTCTGAACTGTATTTTCTCCTGCACCTTCAATGCCCCCTCCTCTCCTCCTCCTGGTCCTGATGTTGTCCCCTCCTCCCCCAGGCCACACCCAGGTTGATGGAGCCATATTACTTTGTGGAGGTTCAGGCTCCGGCTGACTGTGTGTCTGCCGTCTACACCGTCCTGGCTCGACGGAGGTGAGTTTCCCCCACCCATCCTACCTGACATCCAGTAGACCAGACTAGGCCTCTCATCTGAAGTACCTCACCTGTTAAGAGGCTAAGCAGGCTGTTGCTCTGGGCTGACGTGATGTTGTGCTGATCTACAGAGGCCATGTCACCCAGGACGCCCCCATCCCAGGCTCCCCTCTCTACACCATCAAGGCTTTCATCCCTGCCATTGACTCCTTCGGCTTTGAGACAGATCTGCGCACGCACACCCAGGGACAGGCCTTTTCTCTCTCCGTCTTCCACCACTGGCAGGTAAGGTCGCACGCTCCAGATTGGGGCCGCACCCCCGCCGCCCTTTAGGTACACACACACACACAGAGGAGTGCCTTCCCCTCGTGGCGCCCGAGTCACGCGTGTTGTGCTGATGCCTGCCACGCAGGTTGCTTGTGATGCTGAGCGCGAGGCTGATGAGTCAGCGAGTGCGCCGCGCACGACAGCGCTGTCGCCGTCTCCTCTCCTCCTGTGTTTGACGGGGCTGTGTGTATCTGTCTCTCCCACTTTAGGACAGTGTCAGGAGAAATTACCTCCCACCAGACCCCCCCCCCCCCCCCCCCCCCCCCCCCCCCTCCCTCCCTCCCCCTCCACCTCCCCACTCCTCCCTCTGAGGGACGAGGTGGTCTCCCTCCCTCCTCCCTTCTCAGTAGCATGATCACACACTCCCAGCCCTGCCTTGTAAACCGGCCGGTGTCGGAGTACGTGTGAGTTTTCCTGCCCTGTCGATTAGGCCGGAGACGCTTCATCGATCTCCGTCCCGTTCGATGGCTCTCAGAGGGTCGGGCTGCTGGCTCTCTGTCTCGCTGCGCCGCGATCGGGGCAGGTCTGGCCTTTCCAAAAGGTCACAGCAGATACTGACCTGTCTGGATAACGAGCAGAGAAACCTCAGGGCTGCTCTTCGGGCCCCTCAACCGCACGTGTGGATGGCACACCGTAAGCCTGATGGGATAAGAGCTGGAGAGCTGATCAGCTGCGGTCATCATTTTAAGAGTGTGCTTCGCTCCAAACATCGTAGCAACCTCTGTTGTGAAGAGATGACAAGCTGGCGTGCCGGTTTGACACTCCCGATGGCCACGTTCTCTGAGTCAGTAGTTTCATGTGAAGTGGTGACAGAGCGGGGGGGGGGGGAGAGTGACATCCAGGAAGGTGAAAGGTCAAGGCCAGGAGGCCTCCATTAGAGCGCTCCTCCCCAGCTATTTTCAGTCGATTTGAGTTCGTCTACCTCGTGGTTGTCATGGTGACAATGCCTGACCGCGGGGGGGTGTTGTAACCCGTTTGACTTGACCCTCCGGGCGTGTCCTTTCTGTCCCCTGCAGATCGTGCCAGGTGACCCCCTGGACAAGAGCATCGTGATCAGGCCCCTGGAACCCCAGCCTGCCCCCCACCTGGCCAGGGAGTTCATGATCAAGACCCGCAGACGCAAGGTGAGTCTCCCTGAGAGCGTCGTGTTTGTACGCTAGCTAGCTACTGTACCTCTGCTGACCTGCCTCCCCCTGTAACCTGCTGCGTCTGTGATCCTACAGGGGCTGAGCGAGGACGTGAGCATCAGCAAGTTCTTCGATGACCCCATGTTGTTGGAGTTGGCCAAGCAGGATGTGGTGCTCAACTACCCCATGTGAGAGACGCAGAGCCCCAGGATGGGTGCCCCGCCCCCTCGCCCCCCTGCCCCGCCCCCAACACCCATTGGCTGCAGAGCCGGGGGGGGGGGGGGTGTTGATGAGGGCACTCGTGATCCAGTGACTCCATGGACGTTGTCGCCTCTGAACACGTTTTTCAGAAGTAAAGCATATTAAGTGTCTGCTTATTTTTTACATGTGTAAATTCTCAATGTTTTGTAGAATAAAATGACTTGGACAGCAGGCAGGATGGTTTGTTTTATGATGAAATGTGAGCTGACGCTAAATTATTCAATAAATATATCCACCTGTTCAATCCAAATGGAGTCTGCGGCTTTGATTCACGAGAACAGTTACCGATTTAACACTTAGTCAGAGTGACAATAAAACCATATATCCTGCTTATAATAACACTCTGGCCCCATCCATCAGCTAGATCGGGGAGAATTTTAACTTGGGTGGAAGAATTGGACGCAAGCGGGTCTGTACAGTGACTGGAGCTGCCAGGTTAGAGGCCTATGTCAGCCTGATTGATCGGCATGTCAGTTTGGCGAGCAGTGTGGGTTGAGACTGATGGACAGATGGCTGGATAGGGGCAGGCAAGCTCGGGAGAGGACAGCGCGGGTCACATGGCCCGCGAACGTGTCCCGTGTTGGGGACAGAGGAAGGGGAGCGTGCTGGGGCGCTAGGCGAGTGCGCCAGGAACAGATCTGCCTCGTGTTTGATGTTTGATGTGGTGGTGGGGGGGAGGGGGGGACTGTAACCCTCAGAAAGATGTTGAACTCTACAACACCATCCTCCTGTCAGTCATTTTCAGTGGCCGGTTCAGTGGGGGAGAGGGAGGGGGGCATAGCATGGGATGGCAATGCCTCCCCTAACATGCATAGGGTCTGTCCTGCCATCATGTGTGTTCTTCTCTGAGTTAATGTGGTCAAAATGAACAACCTCAGTTAATATGAAGATGTCTACTCTTTTCGAGCTAAAGTAACACTGAAAACAATCGACAGGAGGACAGTGTTATAGAGTTCAACATCTTTCCCAGGGTTACGGTCCACCGTGAAAAGATGTTGAACTGTACCACACCATCCTCCTGTCGGTCATTTTCAGCGGCCAGTTCGGGGGGGGAGGGGGATAACACGGGATGGCGATGCCCAAGGAGGGGTCACCACGGGCTGGGCTGCCCTTGACATTCTGATTGGATGCTGAGGCTTCTGAATGATCTTTATAGGTGGAGACAGGGTTCTTCGTTTTCGCAGGACTGTGGGACCTTCTCTTTAAGGGGGAGTCTATTTTGAATCGTATAGAAATTGCATTGTAGCGCTGTGGTGGGTTTTGTGACGTTTGAGATGTGCAGGGCAAATGCAACAGACCGACACTAAAGCCTGTGCACTACTGCAATTTACGTGATGTTGAAACGCAGCCGTTCGCTCAATTGCCCCGTATCGACCCAAAAAGCTCTTTTCACGACACCCGCTAGGGCACATCATGATCGCTTGCATCCCTCCCATCCATTGCAGGGACGTGTGATAGTGAATGTGAATGCTGCCATGTGTTGGGTCCTACAGCCCTTCCCCCGTGCTGGCATGTGTTGGGATCGTGCGTGGCCCTAAGCACTGGGACTGATGGCAGCGGTTCTTGTCGGTCTGAACGCAAGGGCCCCGGAGCAGTCAGTGCAATCTGTGGACCCTGGTCTATATATAGGAAGAGAGAGAGAGTTCTGCTACTGTGGGTGAGGGTAGCTGCCCCAGTCAGGCTGTTTCCTGCATCCTTCACTTTAAACGCCTCTCAGCTGCCTCCTCTCATCTCTCGCATCCCTGTTGTTCTCCGCTCCAGCATTCTGTCATCTTCCTCTCTAGTCGGTGGAATTTCCTCTTTTCTTTTCGTGCCCTACAATGTGTTCTTGCCTCTCTCACGTCTCCCGTGGCAAAGGCCTGTTCTCTTGAATCAGGATAATTCATTCAGTATTTTAACTGAAGATGCGGTCGCTGGGTGATAAGGTTAAAAACGGGGGTGCGAGAATCCGTTTTTGGACGGCGACTCGTTGCGAAGGGGGAAATGTGTCGTAAATATAAGATGATGAGGAGTGCTTGTGGTTGTGCGTTCCGTTTTGACTGTCTCCGTGGATCAGCAGTCAGATGTTTCTTGCGGACACAAGAGGGCGCCGTTGCTTCCGGGCCGGTCACTGGTGAGCGGAGGTCTGGCAAGGTCAGTAGACTGGGAGATCAGAACGAGCGAAAACCCAGGCAGTGTCACATGACCAAGTGACTTCCTCACCCAAGGCATCTGAAGAGCCACAATACTGAATCATCCTCCAATCAGATGAGCCAGAGGTCCAAGCCCCTTATGAGCACACAGGCCTGAAGTTTGTCTAAAGCTTCTCTTGCAGTCTACACGGATAGGCCACACGCACACACACGCACGCACACACACACACACACACACACACGCACACACGCACACACACGCACACACACGTACACACACAGACACACTGAAAGTGGCGATTTTTTCCCTAAAACAAGATCCAAACTTGCAGGCTTTCTTAGTTTGCTAAATGAGCCATGTGTTGCCTTGCTTGAGGCTTTACACAACACAAAGGCAAATTAGACATGAACTGGAATTGAACCGGTTACAAATGATGAAGCACCTTGGAACGAATATATGTTTACTCTCCAGTGGTCCATGGATGATTGATTGTATATGAAGGCATGAGAGTAGCTTGATTCGTATTCTGACTGACCTACTGGAACAGTCTTATTTAGGGCCTTGTGTGGTCTATCATTTCAACTATGTTTTCTAGGCCATCAAACTGTGTCACTTCGCATCCAACAGAATGAACTAATCAAAGTTGTGTTCGAATCCAAGCTTCTTATCTGAAGCTTTTGGCTTTCAGCAACTCCAGCAACGGAAAACCATTTATGTTGGCATGCCTGATCTTCTGTGCCTGTGCTGGAAGACACTCAACCAATCATGTGAAGCCTGTCCTGATTCGACAGAAGTTTGCACAACGGAGAGACCGGAAAATGCCACTGGTCACTGCTGGGACCCAGGTCCGTTCCCGCTCTGCATTTTATTACCCCACAGTGTTGGCAGGAAAAGACTGGGATAGTTACACGGTTTGAACTTGCCTGTGATCCGTGCGCTTTTCTCATAGCAGAGAACGGCAACTATGTTCCAAGCCCTCATCAACACCCTGAATAGCAGGCCGACTGACAGACGACTGCATCAAGTACTTCTGTAGGTAAGTGACCAGATGTCCATTTTTGCATTAACAGGCGAAAAACGTTGGTTCTTTTTCTCATCATAGTATTTTAATGTTATTAATACTATTTATCTGCTATAGTCTTACATTATGGAATTAAAACGAATTTGTTTTCTTAATAGAATAAATGAGATTAAGTTGTTTAGCTTTGAAACATGTAAACCGAAAATTGCCATTAGTTATACATTATTTTACATGGCAATTCGTCGTGAAGACAATCACAGGCGTGCTGTTGTCTACCGTAACACAAATAAGCAACACAACAAAGTATCCAAACTGTACACCGTGGACATTTAGTTGTGTCACCATAAACCAAGACTAACCTGGCGGGCACGCGCACTGTCAAAGATGCTTACGCGCAACATCCTAACGTTCCTTCGCTTCCAGAAGAGATCTCCGCTTCCAAAGAAAATCAAGCTGTCAGTCTGTCTCCGGTGTGGGTCTGTAATATACTACGCCGCCTAATCTCTTAACAGAACGTGCCGTAGTCTACCTAACGACCATGCCACATGGTCAAACTGTTGACCAACCGGAATATATGAGGGTCTTTGAATTGAGGCGGTTTGGACCAGAATTTATATAGAAGAAACTCTTCGGTCTCAGCATCAAGGTCCACGAAGAGATTTCTGAAGACGTTGGCATAGCGTTTCCCAGAACAAATAACGATGTCAGTCCACCTCATCGTGAGGTAGCTTGAGGAAATAACGACATCCCTCGAAATCGTGTCCGAGAAGCGGATGATAGCTGACTAAGAGGACATTGTTTCACTCGACATTTAATGCGAAAATGACAAGACTTCTGTTAAGCCTTCTAGCATTACGGAATGCGCTCGTAGGAATTTTGGCACCTCTTTTACGCGGCAGACAACATAGACATCCTTAAGAACATATTCGCCAGGAAAATGGACAAATAATGCTCAAGTCTTCAGTGATGATGATATGAGATAGCTACAGAAATACTCATCAGGTTCTCTTGAGAACTGGAGCGCCAATATATTCAAAGACAATAGTCTACAAGTTTGGACTTTGACTGAAGCCCAGAATCAACTGCCAATTCCACGGATCGTCAATCTATACTAAATCATCTTCACAGACTCGCATTGCGGTAAGAATACATCTTTTTATTCGGATTTATATTACACTGATGAAACATACGTCATTGCCTAATCGAGAGCCAGTTGTAAAATGTCATTGTGCGCTTTGAAGATGTGGAATCCAACGTGTCATTATGGCATGGCACATCTGGGCAGAACGCACACATGGAGAGGGTGTCACCTCTTTGTTAGTGGAAAAATCTATGTTAAATGACACATTCTTTTTCCCCCCCGCAGACGTTATGGATAAGAATGAGAAACGTTTGGAATGTAAATGACCCATTACTTCAAATCGCATCACGAAGGTTTTTTATTTCCAGAGGCGTAATCACTAAGTGTGGCGCTGGTAAATTGGCATTTGACGCTCCGCGGTGCGAAACAATTTCTCCCGTTAATTTCCCCCCCCTTTTGTTCAGCTAATGCTCGGAAGGACGACGATTCAGAGGATTTATACTTGAAGAATTGGGGGCATTCGCAACACATCTTGTGTTGTAGGTGCTGTATAAGCTTCATTTACTCTTACTTTTGTACAACCTTTATAACATAACCATCATTGATCACCAGCTGCACAAGTTATCAGTGTTCCTCATTCTTCCGTTTCTGACAAGTAAGTAGGCGGAATAAGAGGCCTTTATAGCCTCCCAGACGTTAATACAAATAGTTCAGCCCTCAATTACATCCGTAATCTGCGCTTTAACGCATGCTGTCATTCACCTGATTTTCCTTGGTCTTCACCCCAACATTGGGTTAGGACCATGATGTCTGTTTGTGTTTTATCTGTAGTTCTCCGTGAGAACACGCAAAACAACAAGATTCCTGTCAAAACTAATTCTGTTGAGACGAAATGATGCATTTGATTTATCGTTACTATTGTAGTATTGGAATTCACACAATATCCTAGATTTTTGGATGATAATCACAAAGACAATTAATTTGTACGCACAAATGTAACAATGGAGACTATCAATAAAAAAATTATTTTGCTCTAACTTAGGTCCTAATTTAAGAAGAAGAGATTTTATGAGCATAATTGCCAGATATTCAACCATGTTTCCACTGATCCAGCTATTTTCCGCACATTTTATTGCAGTCTTCCGCTCTCCATCAGCACAGGTGTAGTCCGAGGAACCCTCTATTCAGTGGTTTTAATGAGAAAAGGCTTGGCTGTGATTGATGCTAATGACTTCCTATTCCTTTGTGCAGCTTCCTATGTTAAATATTTTAAAATATTGGTTTTCTTGGCATTTGCTTGGGATTGATTTCCCACCTGGCAACAGAAACGTAATTTCAACATGATTTACAATGAATAAGACATGGACTCAGTGGAGATGTAGTCATGGATCCCGCTTGTTGGTTTCTCTAAATTAAACATTAGATGTATTTATTCGCCACGTTTCCCTTGGAGGATTGGCAGATGAGGCTTCTCCCCGTCCCTGTCACGTGTTTTGTTATACCCTCCCTACCTCCAACCCCCAGTAGGTGGTTGTCACTGTTGCCCTTCCTGCACCCTTTCATGCCCTGCCGTCCCCAGACTCACCAGGGGGCCACACAGGGGGCTGCAGAGGGGGCCACACAGGGGGCTGCAGAGGGGGACACAAAGGGGGCCACACAGGGGGCTGCAGAGGGGGACACACAGGGGGCCACACAGAGGGCTATAGAGGGGGCCACACAGGGGGTTGCACAGGGGGCCACACAGGGAGCTGCAGAGGGGGACACACAGGGGGCCGCAGAGGGGGATACACAGGGGGCTGCACAGGGGGCTGCAGAGGGGGCTGCACAGGGGGCTGCACAGGGGGCTGCAGAGGGGGCTGCACAGGGGGCTGCACAGGGGGCTGCCGCCCCTCTCACCCCGGCACTTGAGATGGATGAGTTGCATATTAGAGGTGACATACACCACTGGTTATCATTCTCATCAGTTTTCTCTCAAGTCCTTATTCAAAACGACCCATTTAAATCTCTGAATCGGAAACCTTTGGATTAAAAGCACAAGCAGACGGAGATATCCGATGAGATTATATTGAGATTCCTGCTCCGATTATGATGGAAAAGATGAATGTTTAGCGCCAAGATGAAATGCTACTCATTTCAAACGGAGGCAAAGGTGAACGACAAAACAAAACCGAAAGGATCTTTTCCTTCAGGGGCCATCAAAGGGCCAGGTAACTGCAGAGGTGAGCACATGGCTGCTGTGATTCCTGTAGCAGAACACAGTATCGTTGTGTCTCAGCACAAAATACTTTGCATTTCTTCAGCGAGCCAAGCTGTCGCGGTGTGTCGCCCCTAGTTGTCAAATTCCCGTAAACTGAAATTAGATTCATGTCTTGAGCGAGACTTAAAGGAAGCTCTGCTTTTGGTCTCCTCTTTATTGAATTGATAGTTGATGGGAATTTTCCTTTAGTACATTCCCAGGAATGTCATCTTGTTAAGAGTTTGGTGCATCTTTGTTTAGAGTAGAGCACCAGTCTGGTAGTTAAGCATCAGGTGTTTGGATCGACTTGTGGAACAGCTGTGTTCAGGTGTGCTGACTGGCTCAGAACAGGGACGCACTTTGTGGATGGGACCGGTTCTGTGGAACTGGTCCTGGAACATTGGGTGTTCCTCTCTGATGTCAGAAGGCTCTATCAGGTTTAGTGGTGCCAAAAGATCAAGTGTCCATGAAAGGGGAAAAGGGTAGCAGTTTGTGCAGGTGTTTGTCCAACAACACAATTGTCTGCAGTGGATTTGGGAGTCTGAAGTTCAAACACAAGACGACACAATGATCAGCAGGGAAGGATTGTGTTCCTGTCTCCCTGAGTCATGATGACATTCATCAGTCTGGGGGGGGGCGGGGGGGGGGGTTGTTTCCCGCGGTTACACTTGACCCATCACAAAACATACTCTCGTCCAATTGACATTCCACATTTGACCATGACCACATCGCAGACATCCGAGTCGTGTCATTTTCAAGTAAAAGGAAGCATTTCTCACAATCAGTGAATCCTTATTAGGATGAGTTATGTAGTACCAACAGGCCTGGGCTATTCACACACAACCTCTCTGTTTCAGTTGAATGGGAGATTCTAATTCCAATTCCGAGGGAAAAATATAGATAATAGTGTTGGGGTTCTGTATGAAATGTGTGCTTGGGGTGTGTGTGTGGGTGTGTGTGTGTATTTGGGGGAGGGGGGTAGGTTGTGTGTGTCACATCAGCCTCAGTCAGGTTCACCTCAGCCTGAAGAGAGTAGTATGTGTGTATGTGTGTGTGTGTGTGTGTATGTGTGTGTGTTTATTTGTGTGTGTATGTGTGTTTATGCGTGTGTAGGTGTGTGTATGTGTGTGTGTGTGTATGCGTGTTTATGTGTGTGTGTTTGTGTGCGTGTGTGTGTGTATGTGTATGTGTGTATGTGTATGTGTGTGTGCGTGCGCACAGCCAATGAAAAGCGTCATGAGACTCCTTCCCACTGGGAATGTCACAGCTGAACACGGGATCAGTTCAGACACATGTGCTTAGTAACACAGACACTGGCACACTGGCACACTGGCACGCACACACTCGCATGCACACATTCACACACACATGCACACACTCGCAGGCATGCACACACTTGTATGCATACATTCACACAAACATACACACACACACAAACACTCACACTCGCACACACACAAACAGTCTCGCATGCACACACTTGAACACATGCACACATTCACTCCTACCCGGATGCCCTCAGCAACCTCTGTCTAACACACACACACACACACACACACATTTACTGACTCGGTCTACACAGAAATGTGAAGGCTCTGCTCATTGCAGGACATACATATTCACAGATTCAGTGATTTCTCAGACTGATGAAGCAGTCCAGACTGACGCTTTTACATATCATGGGGCTGAGGGGCCAAGCTATAATCCACAGAGACAGATCTGAAGACTCCACCCACAGGTCACTGGATGGGCGGGGCCACAAAGTGACAAAGCTGGCAGAACAATGGCCACTGAGTGGCTAGTGCGTGCGTGTGTGTGTGTGAGTGTGAGCATGAGCATGTGTGAGCGTGTGTAAAAGTGAACACACCCTAAGCTGAACACACACCATCGTATACACAGTTCGATTGTACATCAGGATCTTAAACACGTCCCCACACGTCCCCACAGACAAGGCAAAGATATCAATACCAAATCTTACAACAGCCTTTCAGCATTTGAAGGATGCATATTCTCAGCACTCACGCGAGGTTCAATCTCAGGGCGCGAATCCGTGAGGGGATCTGTGTCACAGCGGAGCGCACGGCGAGACACGTGCTGACCCGTCCTGCAACGCTCACGCCCGATTGGCTCGGCCAGGCCAGACGTAAGCCGGGTTCTGTCGCTCTCTGTCATCATCACTGAACAGCCAGGCTCAGGGGCACCCAAACCCCAGTGTGCCACCACACCACTCAGCACAGCCATGCACAGGGACGACTGGCCTGGGAGGGGCCAGACAGGGGCCTTACTGTCAAGGAGTGTACCTGCTGAGGGAGGGAGAGAAGACAAACTACAGAAGGTGAGGGAGACAATGGGAGCATTAGGAGTAGGACGTAGACTGTCTCCACTTCCAGACCTGTGACTCAAGGTCATGATTCCTACCAACCAATGTTGTTCAGCTCCTTCGTACAATCTGTACCACAGGTGGACAACCAATGATGTCACTTTTTTATTGACCAGAGTCTGACAGATGTGATTTAAACGAGTCAGCAGTTGCAATGCTGCAAAACACCTCTGTTCGGAGAAGCCCGTTTGATATTCTCAAACTGCCAATCGGCCAATCAATGCATATAAATCTGAGCTGAAGTGAAATATGACGCGTGTGTCAGAATCAGGTCCCGGTAAAATGAATTGTCCAAGATGATAATCAAAGTCAAAGCCGGCTCACTGCTATTTTTAGGCTCTACTCCATCTGCAAGTCTTTTTAGAGACGTGCCCCCAGCTATACTTACATTCACAGTCCATCTATATAAAGAGTAGCCTAATCTAACAAGTGTTATATTATATATATATATAATATTAAACTAAAAAAAGGTTCACTTGCCAAGCAAGCACTAAAATACTCTAGCATGTGTCATAGCATAAACATTGTTTAATCAAAAGTTTATTCGCATAAATCGTTTTTGTGTTCCATCTTCAGTCGTTTCCCCTCAAAGCCTTCAGCATAAACTAAATGCATAACTAAACTCTCTCAGCTCCATAATTCCCCCCCCCCCCCACATCCTCCTCTCTCCTCCCTAAGTCATCTTTAAACAAAGCAGCATTCATACATGAGTGGGTTTCCATGACCACAAGGCTACAAGATGATTTCGACACTAGCCCACTATGATGCCATGGATAGGAAAGACCCCCAGAGCGATGCGCAGATGCTAGCATGCTAGCATGTCTCCGCTACTTGGGGGCGGATCGCCTTGGAACCTTTTACACTTGGAGACTTTCCTTCTTTTCTTTTTGTCTTTTCTTTTTTTTTTAAAGAGGGAAAAGAGATGACAGAACGGCTGGAGGCCTGTGTTTAAATAGCCTTAGATTTGATATAGAGGTTTTGCGATGGTTTAGGGGGGGTTCTGCAGTGGCTTCCTCTCTGTTGTTTACTTGGTGGGATGGGGGCAGTGCCGTGTGAGCAGGAGTTCAGGGACGAGCAGGGGCAAAGGAGAGGCTCCTCACACAAACACTGTCTTAACGCTGAGAGACATGTAAACACAGGAGGGATAATGGCTTTTGATGAAATATGTTTGGTCCCTGGGAATGCTATTACTTTAATGTTTGTGTATGTTTGGCGTGGGGCAGTGGGCCCTTTGGCTGGTGCGCGGCGCTGCTGCGTCTGGCTCTCATCACCCCGTCTGTCTCCAGCTTGGCATGAGGGAGACAGTCCTGCAGCCCGTCTGTCCCCTCCTCTGCCGTCTCCCCCCTCAAGCCACCCCCCTTTTATCTGCCTTCATAACACCAGAGATGATACTGTCTCCTCAGGTCTGCACACCTGTCACAGGCGCTGGCGTTGGTGCGCTTGTTTGGACTTAGTGGAGGCTTGGTGGCTGCCTCCCAGTTAGCCCTGGAAGGATGGCAGAGGCACCACTTCACCACATCAGTATTAAGTGTGTTTAAAGAGACGGAAAGACACAAAGTTAAGAGCTCAGAGAGAACACAATCTCTTACTAGAAGCTTGATACTACACTGGTGCATTTGTTTGTAAGAAAAGTAATCTCATCTATGATGTGTTTATTCCAATATGTATTAACAGAGGGGGTTTATGGAACGCTCAAAGCAAAGTCCTACTTGGTTCATCCAGAAATTTGGATGAATTTAACTTTATTCCTGCTGGGGCTTGAATGTGTGGTCTTGGATAGGAACAAGAGAGGCCTGTTTGGTCTTGCTGGATAGACAACACTGTCCTCAATTAGTTTGCTGGTCAGTGGTTGTGCTGATCCCATTGCTTTTAAAGAAGATATCTTGCTGTAGTTTAGGGGAATATTTTTCCAAACGCATGGGGCCTTTGAAAGGATCCTTTAAATGGCTTCCAAAGTCTTCCCTAGAACTCCTCTTTTATGCCAATCCACTGCTTTTCCTCCTACACTCTCCCCCCCCCCCTTTTTCCTTGTCATGTGGTGGGTATTTCCTTGCACTGGACCACACGCCGTTTTCTCCATCTCCTGGATTCGCCTTCACTTTGTTGCCATGACGTCTCTTTCTGCCTCAGCCCTGAGCGATTCCCTCGGCCCCAATCATAAGAAGGGTTCCAGGTTCCTCGCTGCTCCCAGCTGCACCTCATCGTGACCCCCGTCAGCGTCACTGACCGGCTCTGCCACTTACGGCCTGACGCCTGGATTCATCCCTCTCGTTCCTAATGCAGACCTCTTTATATTGTAATGTTTGATAAGCTGGGGCCAATCTTGTGATTGGGGTCTTATATGACTGTGTTTCAGCCTCTTAAGGTAGGTCATGATAGGGGTGTAGTTAGTGCCCGTGGTTATACTTGCTGATGGATGGTCCAGGGTGCCACAGCATAATGGACAGCAAGGTCACTGGACCGGTGAGTGTAGCCTAGTCATGGCCGGCCTTAACTGATAGCTCCCTGGATTTATCGATACCAGCTGTCTTCGAAGAGCTCGTGCTCTGCTATCACCTTGACTTTGGAGGTTGAGATGTCTGAAGAGGTCTTTAAAATGAAGGTCAAACCTCAGTGAGCTTGTGAGCTGAAAGATAGCAGAAGGTGTCGGAGTAGGAGCATTGGTAAACAGCCTTCTGTGCCCTGGGTTGATGTGCGTGCGTGCGTGCGTGTGTGTGTGTACACGTGTGCCCTGGGTTGATGTGTGTGTGTGTGCGTGTGTGTATGTGTGTATGTGTGTGTGTACACGTGTGCGCTGGCCATGTAGGTATACACACGTTCCTCGCACAAGCCTACCGAGCGTGTGCGTGAATCTGCAGCAACACTTCAGCCTCCGCGCCGCTCCGACTGTGGTAGAAATGGTCCTAACGTTCAGTCACTGTGACTGCAACACTGTCGCTGCTCATCTGGAGCACACACACTCAACTGTGCCTGGCAGTGGCGTTTGGCCTCCACATGGTCCCCCCTGTCTGCACGTTCGTTTGGCTCCAGCGCTGAGGAACAAGAACAGCACCCAGCCAGAACCTTGAAGTCGCTTTTTCCTTTCTTAAAGATGTCTGCTTTTACGCTGCCGGAGGGGACGCATCAATTCATTATACATTGCTAATTAATTTCTTCACTGATAAGTCATGCGTGTTTCAGACGATTGAGTCATTGTCACAGCTCAAATTAGATGTCCACGGCTCGTGACAAATGCTTAACTCCCAATTTCACGCTTGCAGAAGGGTTAGGAGCTTATCTGTTGTGTGAGGTAAAATGTTAGGTGCTGAAGGCCTAATGGGAATAATTACTGGTTTGATTCATTAGTGTTGGTACAAGCTGCACTAGATATACACACTACGTACATAAACACAAAGTTTGTACACATAAATGCTTTCCTTTTGATCCCTTTCCAGAATTGTAATGTGGCCATTTGCACTCATGCATAGGAGAATTTCACGCCAAAGGACATCAATTGGCTCGAGCAGGTTACTGTGCCCAGGTTGATCTATTGGCAGATTCTAGGTCAGTTGGGATCCTTTAGCTCTGTGGCAAAGCAGAGGGACATGAACACATTTGGCAGGTTCCAAGTCTGCTGGGTCCTCAGGCTTCGCTGTATACAACAGAACCAAGCTTTTAATGCCTTTCCTTATGCTTTATACTGTTCTCCCACTTTCTCTCTGTCCTTATTTCACTCTCTCCTTTCACTTGACCCACTTATACCTCCCTCTGTTCTTCATCACTTGCTACTCATGTTGCTAATGGTTACCTGTGACAGCTTTGTTTACTGGTCAGTAATAGATCTTGGTAGTAGTCAGTTCACTGGACCAGATTAGACTCCAGAGCTTTTAGGAAATCAATGGTGTTAATAAAGGAATTAAACCACGCGTCCGTGTGCCCAGTAGAAGACGTGTGTGTGTGTGTGTTTGTGTGTTTGTGTTTGTTTGTGTGTGTGTGTGTGTGTTTGTTTGTGTTCCAAGCTAGCCTGAGGTCTCTTGGCCTTCTATTGTCCCCAAGGAGATATGCCCCTCAGCTTGTTACCAGCATGAGAAGTAGGTCTGCAGTTCTGTCAGAATGTAAGAAATCCAAGCCCAGGATGCAGACGCAGAGGGAGTCATGGTAAAAAAAATCGTTTTTACTACGCCGGTTTTCCCCAGGGTCTACCTATGTATTGATTTTTTTCGTGTGCGTAGCCATATTCACTAAAGGGTGCCTGCACACATCCTGTTCGGCTGCTCGGTTTGATGTGTGAAGGAAACAGCCTGTATCCTCAGGGTCTTTGGCGGATGATGATGAGGGGGTTTTGGCGAGGGGGATGGGAGTGTGCGGATTGGTAGCGGAGGATGAGGAGTGGGGCCAGAACACAGATGAGCAGTGTGGGGGTGTGTGTGTGTGGGGGTGTACAGGCACGGCTCAGGGAGGTGGGGGATGGGGGCTGGGGCAGGAGGATTCCAGAGAGCCGTATCCCTTCTGCCTCGCAGTGAGAGTCCTCTAAGCTCCATTTTGTTTCCTCGTTTCCAGGCTGTGAATCAACGGATGGTGACTGCATTGTGTCTAGTCTGTGGTGCCATAGGCTCCAACAGGGAAGCCCATTCACATATACACTCCGTTATTCGGTCAGTAAACTAAGGGCGCTCTGCGTGCTGGGCTGCCTTTGTAAGTGAAAGTGTGTGTGTGTGTCTGTGTGTGTGTATCTGTGTGTGTGTGTGAGTGTGTCTGTGTGTGTGTGTGTTACCATGTGTGAGAATTGATTGCTTTCCGAGCAGGCTATTGTTTATGGACGGACAGTGTCTGTATCCGTGGCGTTCCTTTGTGTGTCAGACAGAGGCATTGCAGAAGGATGTGGTGAGATAGGATGAGACTAATGGGGGAGGGATTCGGCGGGGGGGGGGGTAGGGAGAGAGGGGGGAGGATCTGACTCTAAACCCATCAAGATGCAATCTTTCACCCCTCAGGCCGCTGTGGAATCGCCACACGCTTTGATGAATGCATTAAGCTCGCAAGCATCTTGTCCCCAAAAATCTCAGCTAGGCTTGTTGTGCGACTCCGATTTTAGAACAGAGAGCAAAATATTTCCCAAAGAATCGTTTTTTATTTTCGTTCATAGAGTATTTCACCATTGTGTTGCTCCAAGAAGACAACTCTGGTCTGTGTTACCAACGTGAGCGCGAATCAAATAACTCTAATATGTTGTTGTTTTTGTAGTTTTTCTGTCTTTCGTTGTAATTCAGATTTTCAGACCACAGTAGGGCCCCCATGTTTGAGTCTGAAGGTAAAATCTACAGCTGCTTCACACACAGAGGCAAGGGACATTACCCGCCACACATGCACACTCACACTCACACACACATTCCCAGACACACACACACACATGCACAGACCCGCACACACACACACACACACACACACACACACACACACACACACACACACACACACACATGCACAGACCCACACACACACTCATACACACACATGCACAGACACGCACACACACACTTATACTCACACATTCCCAGACTCGCACACGCACACACTCATGCACACACACATGCGCAGACACGCAAACACACTCATACACACACACATGTACAGACACGCACACACATAAACAGCTTCGCATCAGCATATACAGTACTCCCCAGCCCCCATTTGTCTGATGTTGTGCTTCGCTTTAATAGCAAGACTGATGCCATTTAAATCTCTCGCTTCACTGAACTCAGTGGAGGTCCAGCTTCACAAGTGGGTTACTGAGTTCTTTAAAGAACAATCTGACAAAGCACTGAATGTAACATCAAACATTTCAATAATTACAATTAAAATAATGACAACATAAACAAACATGGCAACTGCATACCTTGAACGAGCCAATCGGTGTTTGAGAAGATCAATCCCTTGGCAGTCAATAGGTCATCAATTTGAGTGGGCTGACCCGACATTGAAGCATGTGTGCCTTTCTCCTGACCCACAGGGATGTGAAAGAGGCCGTTCTGTACCCTGGTTCCTGTGTGAAACTTCCAGGGCATTATGCAACGTGGCCAGATGGCAGTCATTACAAGCAAGTTCATATGAGAGCATCCTTCACATAAACAACGCCACAGGATCCTATTTGAACGAATCCTTTTTTAGTTCTCTCTCTCTCACACACACCTTCGCTGCCATCTTGATTTAGGTGTATTTACAGCGAGCCTTCATCGTGTGAGGTGTCTATTGAAGCTCACTTTAAGACTCGCAGGGTTGCCGTCGACAGCCATGAAGCTCAATAAATACGCGGTTGGATTTTTATGATGAAATAAAAAAAATTCTGTTGAAAGATACGCAAGGGGTGTCATCATACGAAACACGCTCAGACACACACATGCGGAGGTTCACCGTCCGCACGCACACGCACGCACGCACGTACACGCACGCACGCACACGCACGCACGCACGCACATCAAGCCTCCAGACATGCTAAAAACATTCACTCCTGACTCACTCCCACGCTGACTCACACACGCCCACACAGACAGTGAGAGAGTGAGAAGCGTTCAAGGCCTTGAGGCAGATTACCTTTACCTTGCCCTCCGCCAGGGCTCCCAAACATCTCTATTTTTAGCACCATATCGTAGCCCCGTCCATATATAGCCCACATATGACATTCTATAATTACACATTCACTCCTGCATGAACCCTGGATGGGTCCTGTGTTCCTGTCGCAGAGCACACGGGGTAAGGCTTCAGGTCGAGGAGATGCACTGGTACCTATCAGAACCTGCTGTCTTCTGTGGGTGATTTGGTGGTGATGGTTGGGGGGGGGGTGGATAGGCTCTGTCACACACACACACACATATACATACACACACACACACACAGGCCCTCCTTCCTAGCTTGCTTGCTTGCTTCTATCCATCCTGCTAATGAGATATGCCCCTGTGAGCTGGCAGGTGAGGTGAAGCCTGAGGGGGTGGAGGTGTTTGCATGTGCTTTTTCCTGTGCGTGTGTGCGTGCGTGTGTGTGTGTGTGCACGTGTGTGCGTGTGTCCATGTGTTGTGCTAGCGTGATTGTGCATGTGAGAGCTGCATTTCTGCACGTATTTACCAACAACGCTCTTGGCATTCCATTCACCTCAGGTTAACTCATTTCCTCCTTGCTAATTACAGACCGACGTCTAAAAAAGGCTGTTTGGTTTAAAGGGTTTTCACAACATCCCATGAAATCACGCTTTTATGGTATGGTTAAAGACTGTTTGATAGGCCAATTACTGCACAGAGAGATAACATACTTCTTAATGGTGGCAAAGTGTTGAAGTGCCCTAGGTTTTGGTACCTATATTCAGAATGGATACAACTATTCTTATACTCAAGCAGTCAAAGAAGCACAGCAGAGTCGAGAGTTCAGAGTAGCGAAAAAGTGTGAATTCAGAGACTATGCATTGGACAAAATACGATTAGATTTTAAATAGGATTTTTTTTGCATCCAATTTCAGCGTGTGATGCTGTGAAACGTGGCGATAGCGATCTGTCCGCTCTCAAAAGGGAGATAACAAACGACTGGGTGATGGCGCTTAACTCTCATTTCAACCTAAACCACTGGGCGAGTGGATCACTACCGCAGCGAAGCAATACTGCTCATTCTCTCCAGCTTTGTGTGATTACAGCTTCATGATAAGGCCTGCTGGAGAGGAGATGTGGAGCAACGAAAAGATGTTGGGGGATCAACACTCCTCTAATACCAACCCAATTACTTTCCTATGATGTGTCTTTGTGTGAGGGGCTGCATGTCTACTCAGTGTGCAGCCTACACTGTGTTAGAGCTGAAGGCCATAGTGTCCTTCTTAAACTGCCACATCAGGGTACCTTTAATGCTCTGCTCACAGTCCCACCCTTCCACCCCCTCGCCTTCCGCCCCATCAGTGTCTGCACCCCTTCAGGGATATTAAACCCCCCCCTTAACGCCCCTACCAACCCCCAACCGTGACCCAGTTTTGATTGGATGAGGGGTAAGTTGGGAGACCATTGTGGTTGGAAGAGGGAGAAGAGATTCCGTCCCCGCTCCCTTTCAGGGAAGGCTGAACACTTGGTTAGACACACACACTGGAGCCTTGTGCGAGCGCATGGCTGTGGGGTCTGGAACGCTCCAGGTTGCCTGGTGCTGTTTGTTTTGGGTCCCGTCTCTGGGACGCTCAGGCGGGGGGTTAAAGGAGCAAGCTAACGGAGACTCGGTGACTTCAGAGAAGTGAGAGATGCGGCTCAGGTCGGCTAACAAGGACAGGCTGGCAGCTGTCTGGGCTGGGAGTGTGAGTACTCGGCCTCTTTCTTACCTACATCTTGGCGTGAGAGTGTGTGTGTGTGACGAGACAAGGAAGGAAGAGTGGAGAAACATCGTTTTTGAATGTGTTGGTGGAGGTGAGGGCGGAGGGGACGCAGGGTTCGAGTGTGCATAGCTGTGCGCTGAAGTAGAGAAAACTCAGATGTCTCCCTGCTCTCGCTCACACGGCCGAGCGGCAGAGAGATTCCTCTCCTAACATATGGAACAGTTTGGCTGTTGCCTTTCTTCTCTTTTCCTGCTGTTAATGAGCGAAACACTCTCTTTGTTTACTTTCCCATGAACATGAGGCAGTCTCCCCCTCCAACACCACCTCCCTCCTCTTCGGATGAGGAGACTCCCTCCGATCCATCTCACCAAAGACAAGCTCTTCACCCAGAGAGGTTCCCTCACGAACCCTCGTTCATATCCGACCGGATAGGAGCCCGACTCTCTGTCTTCCTGGGAGAGTTTAGTAGTTGTGCAACACGCCATATCTCTATTTTTATACTTTTCCGGCAAGAAATGTGATTGATGGTATGTCAAGTGTCTGAAAAATATTTGTGTTCGCCCACTGGACTGTGTATCCTGCCAGACCCAGAGAGTTTCCCTATCTCATCCCATCAGTGTTAGTTTTATTTATGTTTCAGAGTTTGGTGTGTGTGTGTGTGTGTGTGTGTTGAATCTTGACCAGCAAAGCGAAACAGATAAAGTACAGGTCTATGAAATGCGTGAAGAAACGCAGGTAGCTCATCCGATTGTATCTGCCTTAGACTAACGTCATTCTTGGCAGACATACTTACATATCTGTCTCGTCCTCTCACAGGACAACCAGAGCAATGTTGCTGCTCAGACAAAATAACAGAGAGCCTTGATACGAGTTCCATTTTTAGCTATGCTGGGATTTCAACGATTTAAACATCTCAGAGCGCTTATCAAAGAAGCTTATCCAAACCACTGTGAGGGGGAAGGCTACAAGGGCTGGATGATGTGCTTAACCAGCAGGATGGCAGATTCACCTACCCACCCCCACGCACGTCTCCAGCGGTCCCCCATGGAGTGATGGTCTCTCGTACACATTGAAATCACACATAGAAGTCAAAGACGTTTAGGGGACCTCTGTGCTGTTGAAACCGACAGGCTTGACTGAATAACTGCATCGAGACACATAGGAACACGCACACAACACGACAGGCTGTTCTCTCAGCATTAATGGATGCTTCTAAATATGAGCTCAGATGTGTGTATTGGGGGTTCCTCTGACAGATGTCCTTCCTGATGTAAGTCAAGTAGATTAGTATGGAGCGTGGCCTAGATATGCGTGCTGGGCGTCAGTGAAGCTTGAGGGTGGCTCTTGTAGAACAGACAGAGGGGACAGGTTGACCCGAACACAAGGTCATTCCTCCCAGCGCAGCCTCATGCTGAAGGAGCCCTGCTGACAGAGCGGTCAGCTGGCCAGGTTTCACTGCAGACGCAGCAAGTCGTTCGTTCCACTGCGGCTTGGTAAGCAGGGTCCAGATTTTTTGGGGAAGATTTTGGAATCAGAGGTTTGAAATCAGATGAGGCCCCACTGGCATCTGGTGTCCGTGCCCCAAACGGAAGCGGAATTCAGAAGTTAAAACGCGGAAGACTTCTTCGTTACTGGATACAGGACTAGACCTGCGGGAGGTCTGGCACTAGTTGGCGGAGTTGGTTTCAAGCGGTAAATTGGAGAAAGGGTAGACTGTGAGGGAAGGCAAAACCTAAGAGAAAGCTCTCTTGATTAGCCAAGACTGTATACGTGCCGCCTTCATCAGTGTGGCTGACACCGAAGACAGCTCCTACTGTGAGGGCTTAATTAGAAGGAGGGGAATGAAGAATCTGCTTACCAGGCCGGGTCCAGGCTGCCAGCTGAGGCAGGAGAGACAAAGGGAGAGAGACAGAGGGGATGTAGGAGGAACGTTAACCTCAAGCGAGCATTGACATTTGGCAGCAGGAGGGATCCATCTCTTCTGTGGCTCGGATGACAGATGGATGGTGTGGATGCGTTTGCGCATGAGAGTTGAGAGGCGTTTGCGATCTCGCTTTAAAAAAAAGTTCTTCACGTGCTGTGCGATGAGAATGCCGTTGATGGTGTGTAGTTGCTGTTTGCTCACATGCCTCATTTGAGCTTTTTCGATAAACTGCGAAGCCTTTTCTGACAATTTATGTTCGTGACCAAGTTGCCTTCGGCCCGTGTTTGTGAGTAAACGTGTGTGTGTTGTGCGACGGCACGTGAGTCCATGCCTTCACGAGTGTGCATGTTTTTACATGTGCTTGTGTAGAGCTGGGCCCTCTGGTAAATAGAGACAAACCGTTCTGAAGTATTTCGTTCCCGTCGGGGATGAGTGTCATTTCAACCTTGAGAGGAAAGCAACCCAGTGAGGAGGGGGACTGAGAGACAGCGAGCAGGACAGGGAAAAGACCGAGAGAAAGAGCAGACTTCCACTGGGACGCGAAGAGATTCATTTAATTAATAAGGCTTAATTTAATTAAAATTTTTACACATTTAAGCAGGAAAAGATGCTAGAATTCAGTCCCTACCCGTCTCAGCCAACACACATGACTATGACATTACTTTTAATCATCTTTTTTTAATGGAATGTGCAGCCTCTGCCTCTGACACCTACCGCAGCCTAAACCCCTGCCTCATGTCCTCAGCTCCTTTCAAAGCTTAACCTCTACCTCATCCTCTACCTCAGCCCCTGCCTCAGCCCCTGCCTTGTCCTCTACCTCAGCTCCTGCCTCATCCTCTACCTCAGCCCCTGCCTAATCCTCTACCTCAGCCCCTGCCTTGTCCTCTACCTCAGCCCCTGCCTTGTCCTCTACCTCAACCCCTGCCTTGTCCTCTACCTCAACCCCTGCCTTGTCCTCTACCTCAGCCCCTGCCTAATCCTCTACCTCAGCCCCTGCCTTGTCCTCTACCTCAGCCCCTGCCTAATCCTCTACCTCAGCCCCTGCCTAATCCTCTACCTCAGCCCCTGCCTTGTCCTCTACCTCAACCCCTGCCTTGTCCTCTACCAAAGCCCCTGCTTCCCCCTGCCTCAGCCCCTGCGTTCCCCCTCCCAACTCCATCCTCTACCTCAGCCCCTGCCTAATACTTTGCCTCAGCCCCTGCCGGAGCCCCTGCCTCCCCCTCCAGCCTCCATCCTCTGCCTCAGCCCCTACCTCTGTTCATCCTTAGCTCCTGCTCCCAGCCAGACCAATCCTGCTGAGGTCACCGTGAGTCACAGTGCTAGTCAGACCCTTGAGCTCCTCATCTTCCCGCTTCTGTCCCGGCGACCGACTTCAGACTCTGCAGGCAGCGCTGAAGCACGCTGCAGTATCTGCTGCTGCGCTGTAAGAACGGGGAGATCAAAAACCAAGAATCCGTTCGGAATTTCAACCGAGGAAGCGGAGCTACTGTATGCTTTCTTTTATTGGGGTTTACTTCAGAGATATGTGTGTTTGTGTGTTTGTGTGTATGTTTGTGTGTGTGTTTGTGTGTGTGTGTGTGCACATGGATGATGGGGATCTGACTCACCCTATTAACACACAGAGTGAGTCTCTCATCCCTTACTGGCCCACCAGCTCTGTCAGACACAAATCGCTTGAGAAAGGGGATGCCAGATTAAGTGTTGGGGGGCAAAGGCATTGCCAGCGGAAGCCTTGTGCCCAGATGGGAAGCTCTCTCCTGGGCAGGTGGTGTTAGGAAGGCCCCTGGCAGCCTCCGGGACCAGAAGCTAGCGAGCTAGCGGAGACAGAAAGAGGCTGAACAGGACCATCTTTGGCGTCTTGTCACTCTCACTCTCGTGACTTTCTTTCACACATTGTACTCCCGTCTCCCAACACAGCAAACTCACACATATGCATGCACAGACACACACCAACAGATACAGTTCGGTGCAGTTCAGTCACTCAAACGCCCACACAATCTTGTCCCCACACACGGAGGCGGAGTGCGTTGCTGCGACAGGTCCTCTCTCTCCGGGGAGGGTTGTTGACAGGTGGCAGTCAAGGTCTCTCCTTGTTACGTCAAAGTGTCGACAGTCGTTTGGTTAAAGAAAATAACTGCATCCCAGGGACGTCACATGGCTGTGCAAGACAAGTCACGTTTTGAACGTACATTTAAATCCCTTGAACTGCAACCGTTGAACAGTCAGGGTGTCTGTGCTCTATTCCAAGGACGCGTGTTTGGGCAAAATGCAGACAATAATAGTTATGTAATGCATGCGGAATGATGTAATGCAGGAAAGGCTGACAAACTATGTGTAGCTGAGGGATACAGTGATTTTAACCTCGAAATATTCAAACTCTCTCATTTTTGTTTCCACGGCGTGGTACTGTTCGACACAGAAAGGTCTTTCACGATCAAGTAACCCTGTTTTGTGCACAGCAATGAGAACATGAGTTGTGGTTTCGTACAAAAGTGTTTCGTTGAAACCTCTTTAACTAGTTAACTAAACACACAGACTCACAATGACACAAGCTCACACACAAAGAAAAACACCGTCTCGCTCGCCATTCCTGGCATTTAGCTCCCCAACGCATGCGATTCCTTATATGGTCAGAGTAATCAATACCCATGTTTTATAGTGAGTTGTGCTCCAAACATTTCCATTCCTCCGCTACACGCTGCTACTACTGCAGACACAAAGCAGCGGGCTGGGAATAGTCACACACTGAGCCAAACCTTCCCCCCCCCCTCCTCCAGCCCACAGCAGCCAAACCTCCTTCAGTCCTCAACTGGGTTCCCAGAATTGCACTGGAGGTGAAGGCTTTAGCTCTGGAACTCTGCCCAAAATCAGATCTCATGGTCGGATTTCACCTTTCAGTCCAACTCGCGATAAACCTTTTTCCCCTCGTTGGATGTACTCAAGGGGAAGATGTTGATTTAGGAGGCGAGGTGTCAGGTTCATAACCTGTCTCTGGTCACCTGCTCAGGCCCTCCAGCCCAGCCTCAGCCTGAGTTCCGCTCCAGCGCTCCGGCTAATGTGGGTCTGCCGTCGGACCTCCCTGCTCCAATAGTTTCGGCCAGCCCACCTGCTGGTTCCTACTGGTTTAGTCGGACCGCCTGCAGCTGATTGCTAACCTACATTGGCACCATCATTTTCCACTCTCTTACTATAATAAACAGCACGTGAACAAAACAGAACACAACGCGGTTCAATAGCAGAATCGGAACCAGAACAAACCGGTTCAGGCAAATACGGTCCACAAAACCGCACCTGCAGGGATCGTTAAGAGGATTTATTTCCTGTAAAAGAGAGAAGGTGTCATATACAGTGTGTGTTTGGTGATAGCATATTTCCTATTGGGATTATTACAGCTTCCTCACACCCGTTGTTTAAAAGGCTTTCATGCCCTGATACCCACCCCATGCAACCGTGCTACCAAAGAGGTTTCATTTGGCAGTTGACTATCTAAGTCTAAACAGATCTATTTCCACTATAGTGAACCCTTGTTCTTATGTTGACACACCTTTATCTTCTCTTCTCTGGTTAGCTTTTAAGAAGCTGGTTTTTCAAAACCTTCTTCCGTATCTGCAAGTTCAGTGCAAGAAATAAGATTACCAGTTTTTCTGATAAGCCATCAAATGCTAAGATGTCTCTGATCTCTCTTTGAAATGAAAGATTTTGCCAAGCAGAAACGTACTGTGTCCTCTATAATATGTAATATGTATCTCTCTCTCTCTCTCTCCACTTGTCTTTCTCATCTCTCCCATCTCCCCATCTCTCCCCATCTCACTCTCCCCCTTCCTCTACACCTCCGTGTCTCCGTCCGTCCTTCCAGAGTCTGTGAGCAGGCGAGTGAGGGACCCTGTCTGCCCCGCTGTCCAGCGACACCATGAGCTGGAGCTTCCTCACGCGGCTGCTGGAGGAGATCCACAACCACTCCACCTTCGTGGGGAAGCTGTGGCTCACCGTGCTCATCGTCTTCCGCATCGTCCTCACCGCCGTCGGAGGAGAGTCCATCTACTACGACGAGCAGAGCAAGTTCGTCTGCAACTCGGGCCAGCCGGGCTGCGAGAACGTGTGCTACGACGCCTTCGCCCCGCTGTCCCACGTCCGCTTCTGGGTGTTCCAGATCATCCTGGTGGCCATGCCCTCGCTCATGTACATGGGCTACGCCGTCAACAAGATCGCTCGTTTGGAGGAAGCCAAGGGAGGCGTCCCCAGCGCTCCCGTGGTCCGCTCATCCGGGGGCGGGGGGTACACGCACCGCAGGCCCAGGAAGATTTGCTTCGGGGCTCGTCAGCATCGAGGCATCGAGGAGGACCAGGAGGAGCAGGAGGACGACCCCATGATCTACGAGGTCCCCGAGATCGAGCCCCCCAAACGCCCCCGCGACCCGCTGGTCCCAACGCCCAAGCCCAAAGTCCGGCACGACGGGCGGCGGCGCATCCGCGACGAGGGCCTGATGCGGATCTACGTGCTGCAGCTGGTGTCGCGCACGGTGCTGGAGGCGGGCTTCCTGGCGGGGCAGTACCTGCTGTACGGCTTCCGCGTGGCGCCCGTGTTCGTGTGCTCGGGGAAGCCCTGCCCGCACAGCGTCGACTGCTTCGTGTCGCGGCCCACGGAGAAGACCATCTTCCTGCGCATCATGTATGGCGTTACCGTGCTCTGCCTCGGCCTCAACGTGTGGGAGATGCTCCACCTGGGGATCGGATCCATCTGCGACATCCTCCGCCGCCGTCGCTGCCCTCCCCAGGAAGACGAGTACCAACTGGGCCTGCTGGGGGCCAACGGGGGTGTGGAGGGGGCCGGGGGTGTGCCTGGGCCTGAGGTGGGCGCAGGGGAAGGCTTGGTTGGGGACGGAGGTGCCGATTACGTGGGCTACCCGTTCTCCTGGAACACCCCGTCCGCCCCGCCGGGCTATAACATCGTGGTGAAGCCGGAACAGATCCCCTACACGGACCTCAGCAATGCTAAAATGGCCTGCAAGCAGAACCGGGCCAACATCGCCCAGGAGGAGCAGCAGCAGTTCGGAAGCAACGAGGACAATTTCCCCACGGGCGGAGAGGCTCGTGTGGCCCTCAACAAAGACATCATCCAGCAGGCCCACGAGCAGCTGGAAGCTGCTATCCAAGCCTACAGTCAGCAGCACAGGGCTGAGGAGCAGCTGGATGACAATCAGGATGACAAGCCTCAAAGCAACATCATCCAGGCCCAGCCTCAGCCTCAGCCCCAACCCCAACCGCAGCCCCAGCCTCAACCGCAGCCTCACAAGGAGCGCAAGCACCGCTTTAAGCATGGGAAGGGAGGGAGCAGCGGTGGAGGCAGCAGTAGCAACAGCAGCAGCAGCAAGTCAGGGGAGGGCAAGCCCTCTGTGTGGATATGAAGCCGCGTGTGGATAAATACTCACGTGCAGACTCCTGGCCTGGCCTCAAGACCCCATGTCCATGTGGTTAGAATGTGTGTTGGAGAAGGATGTGGTGGGTAGATGAAGAGGTTTTTCCGTGGATATCTTAACACCGTGTCAGTGCCTTGAATTTATGAATCCCACTTGCTGGAAAGAAAAATGGTGCGTTTTTATGTCCGCAGCTTTATTTATTCAGCCGTTCACTCAAAACTTGAATCGCTACTACTTGGATTGAAACTTTAGCGTATGGAGTCTGTTGTCTTGTGTTTTGTAGCTCCGATCCTAAGCAGACTGTTGTCCTCTGTTGTCTTCCCGTTATTTCAGTCTTCCTAAGGGTCGAGCAATTTGAAACGGAGAAATTTAAACCGTCGTAATTTTCTCCAACGTCACTGATTGTTTTCAGATTTTAATCTGCAAATATCATGGCTGCCCCTTTGTCTCAATATTCATGGACATCATAATGCAAAGAGTCTAAATCGAACTTTAGTATTGCGCAATGGCAATAGGCTATAATGCAAAGATATAATTTGCTGAAAGCTGAAAAAAGAGACTCAACGATGCAACAACTTCCTAACAGAGTGTCATCCAATTGAAACGAGCTAAACAAAATAATGCAATGACGAATCGTAATGCACTGATTTCTAAAGCAATGACTCTAACGCACTCTACGATCCAACGGTCTCCTCGTGTCACCTGACCTTGAGTGTTGGGATGGTCGTGTCGGTACATTTTCTCTTTGTGCATTTGTCTATAAGTCAATTATGTTTTATGTGTGACTTGATGAGTGTGTTTGTGTGGTCTTAAGGCTTCCAAAAAAGAAGAAGTGCCACACCAACGTCTGGTCTGGAATTGATTCACAAGTGGAACAGGAGCAACATGTTCATTCTGCTGATTTGAATCTCGAGATCGCTGTCATAAATAATCCCTAAATGGTCATTCGTCAAAAGCCTCTGAACCTGCACTCTTCACTTTCTTTACGTTTGACTCTATTTGTTTCAAGGTCTTCATAACTTTGGTACAGACGTGGAAGACCAACTGGTGTTCTTTCTGCCTGGGTGTTGAATGCCCCCTAGTGGTGTTTTGTCTTCACTTCATTGAATCTATCGGAGTATTCACGTACAGTTACAGTAGCGCCACCAAACTACGCTTGTCTCTGGCCTAAAGTGTCACATGTTGCCGCAGAATTCTTAGAGTCCTTGTTCCGACACACACGGTAGCCTACGGCCTCAGTATTTTTATCCTTAAGGTCTCCATTCAATTCAGATGAACTTGTTTGGATTTTTTTTTTTTTTACAAGTCAGGCAGAATACAAGTCGAGTGGCTTCGTAGAACTCGGTCAAGGAGGCCCAAATTCTAACCTTCTGCGTCAAGATACGACGCCAGTGGATGCGTTCGTTCCTTCTGCTTAAGAAGTGGAAATCTACTGTAAAATGAGTAGGGATGAGATCGCGGTAAACAGCTAATCTCGAGGTGCAATATTGCCGCAAGCAGTATCAGTCGTTTTCTTACAAAAAACATACAGGGGATCTTACAGAATCACTCAATGAAAAGAATCGACTTTAGATCAAGGTACAGTTTGCCTGTCTGTTGTCCTCTGTCAAATGTTGTAACGAGTCTCAGTTCCCATTATGGTTTAAAGACCGATCACTGTTCGTGTGATAAAGCCGTCACTGCCCAAGTATTGTACTATGCAGCTAAGTTGAAGTCCACAAGCTTTGAAACACTGAGACCATACTACTCTGATCCTGAAACAAGTAAACAAGTTGATGTGAGACCGACCCTTTATATTTGTTTGCTTCAAGTCCTGCATTTTTGTAATACGTGTGATTTGATGTGATTTGAAAAGTTTGATTTATCAGAGGTTGAATTGGATCCATTTTTTATGTTCTGAACAGTGTTTTTCTATAACTTTTTATGTAAATTATTTTCAAACAAGGATGGCAAATGTTTTTATGATCATTTGTTACATCATTGATGTTTTCTCCCCACTGCCTTCGAATTGTAAAAAAAAAAAAGTATATATATTTTTCTAGCAAACTCTACTGTACATCATGTAAAGAAATAGTAAAGAAATAGGATAGTGTAAAGAAAAAATATTTGCCAAAATTGTTTTTGTATGATGAGTCATGTGTATTGCCCATGTGCAAGTCCCTTGGGCTTGGTCTTATTAAATAGTTTGATCGCTCTCATTCTCCCAGAGCTGTTATGAGAAGTGCTGCTGAACAGCTGTGCATATGAGAGCTAGCCAGGTTTAGGGACAAACGAAAGATGGCCAAATCACTCTCAACTCGGCTCAACGGTAGCTTTTCAAACAGATGACAATGTGCTTTGCAATCCAGCCCATCTCCTTCATTGAGTTCCACAGAGCTCAGTGCTTCCATGCCTTGATTTGGATTAGAGATTGCAGTTATATCTCTTGCAAAACTGGCGTCGCTGTCAAACTGTAGCACAGTACTACAGTGCAGTTGAATGCTTGCTCAGAAGAGTTCTCGCTGAGTGTCAGAAGTGGAAGGCAGCGAGACCTAGACAGACATACATCAGCAGGAGTTACTCCAGCCAGCCTCTCTGGCAGTGATTGGCACTGATGACAGGGATGCTGGTCCAACGCCCGCAAGCCGCAGGTTATTTACTTAAAGTACCCCAATGTCAATCTCCCTTTGTTATCCCCCCCCCCCCCCCCCCGGTGATCAAACCTCATTAAAATTCAGCCCAAGAGAAAACGTGACTTTTCGATGCTTTCGACAAAGTATTTTCTGCTACATTGAGAACACATGTACTAAGGATAAAGGAATGACCAGGGTAAGAGTGAATGTTGGACCCCTGGGGTCTTAAGGGGCATTTAGTTTCATGAGGACTTGGTTCACATAAGGGTATCTGCCCTCGGTGGAACACTTTCCAGTTGAAGGTCAAGTCATGGAGGAGAGATGCTCACGAGCCACATCTGCTCCGCATGTGGTGCCCCCGTGATCAGGGAACCTCAAATCACACTTTGTTGCATTGTACGTATGTGCGGGCGTGCATGCGTGCGTGTGTGTAAATCTGGGCGTTCTTCCAAATTATAGGTCACCACCATCCCTTTGGGATCAGCATGTTCATATTTCAGCTCTCTCTGCTCCACCCAGTTCGATTCATCAGTAGCTCTCTTTAGAGTACAGACAGCAGGGCTCTTTGCTAAAGAAACATACCAAATGAGACCATGATTCAATTAGCATGATTAGCCACTTTCTCTTAAGCGCTATTCCTCCCACGCACCACACATATAGACACACACTTCAGTTTATTATAGGTACAAACCCATACATTTCTTTAATGACGTTGTCACCATCTGAATGGGGAGGCTGTGTGAGAATGATTGGTGAAAGGGGCTGTAAGCAGGAGGCAAAGTTATTCAGCAAAACGTCTGATATGACACAACGCATTTTCCAGCACTTCTCATCACAGCAGGAGACGTAAATGTTTTCTGATGGACCTTGTTTGGTCTTTCGCCCGTTGAAAAGCAAGAGAAAGCTCGCTGAATCGGGACACGTTCTCCTCCGAACTCTGTCTGGGGATATTCAACCCGGGATTGAAAACAAAAAATAGAAATGTTCTCTAATCAGACTGTATAAAGTCATGTCCTGTCTAGTGGGTTCCAGCAGGGACCCCATGCCTCCAGCATGTGTCTGTTGATGTCTGTGTGAATAAATGCTTTTTTTTTATTACACAGGGAATCCTCTGTCTGTGGGTATACTTATTTATTTTCCCATAAATTGTTCTCAGTCACACTTCTGGGAATTTAATCATAAACCAGCAGCCATTGAGCTACAATCTCTCTTTGCTCTTTTTGAAGTATGTATTTGATCATGTATGTGTTTTTCTATGGCTTTTGTGAAAAACGATGTTTCTTAGAGTGCCATTCTGGTATCCCCAGATATGTACAATTCTTCTTTCCATTTTTGGAAACTTTGTCTCTTTTTTTTCTAGGTTTGATGAATAAATCCAAGATGCATGTTGGGAGGGATATTTTGTTAAGAAAATAAATCCTAAATGCTAAATGCATAATAAAATGAATTCAGAAACATATCTGCCTTTTGTTTGGTCTGTAGAAACGTGCAGCGCCAAATCAGAAGACGGGGCGGCATGGACTGTGGCCATGTCGTTCTGTCCTGACACTGTCAGGAAAGGACTTCTGTTTGATTTTGATTGGTGGAGAGGACGGGCCTTTGCTGTCCTATCAGGAGGCTGACAGCGGTTCAGGCTGATCTTGTGTCACTAACAAGAGTCACACAGGAGGCCTGGCAGATCTGTCACACCTACTCACATCAACCTCGTCACGTTTTGTTTGGCGCTTTGGCAGTTCGTTTGGAGACGGTAAAAATGTGCGAATGTTGCGAGGACATTCAAATCCGATGGGCGTCAATTGGCATCTATAGAGAGTCCAGGGGCTGGAGCTGGAGCACAGGAACAGTGCAAAGACCAAGGCGTTACTGTCCACGTTACATGACAGAATAGAACATTTTCATCAAATCCATTTCCCTGTCAATATCATGTCACTCATGTCAGCAGTGATAAATGCAATTAACTGTAACCCAGTAGCGGTTTCCCTGGTCCATTTCTGCTCCTTATTAGTGAGTAAACATGAAGGGCCAGGGGAATACTAGGGTGAAAAGAAGAGGTGATTTGGTGTGTTTTTGCAATTCCCTGAAATCCAGTAGTACCCTTGAGAGAACGGCCGCTTAGACTGAGCAAGAGCGCAGCAGCTGGAGTTACAATCAGGTCACGTCCGTTGCGACGCGTGCTATCATGCCAAGGCAGACTGCGGTGGCCTAACCGACTGCATGCGCTGCTTCTGATAACGCCTCCCCGATGCCTGAATATGGAGTGTGTGTCCACGCTGCCATCGTACATTCGGGATAAATATGAAAGATTGGCGCCAGAGGTTTCCTCCGCTCTCCTGGTGGATTCGCTGCCCTCTGCTCAGAGAAACAGCAACCAGATGTTAGCGTGTCTGGCTCAGCCAGTAATTGTGGGATTCCCTGTGGCTGGAGGAATACTGAAATAGGCTACTTAACTGGAAGGTACGGAGACTCACTGGTCGCTCATTTGACAGTAAGTCACATGTTATTGTATGAATGAATATAGCGTCTGACGATTGGCTACACACCCGGGTGTTTGGGAATGTAAAAATATCACCTGGGATTGGAAACGGAGAGATCCTAGCCTTCATCGTCGGAATTAATATCAATATCTTTCACGTCTGTATTTCATGTTCTGTAACATGCTCAGGTGGTATTGTCACGTACAATAACATCAGTCCCTCCAGAATACAGGCAGGTTAATGTGTCCCATAACTAACTTCCAGTTACTATAAAGCTGTCACTGATTGACAAAGAAATAGTGCATTCTAGTGGTAGATGTTGGCCATAGATTTGAACACGTGACTTCAGAAGCCTGACATGAGATAATTAGATCACAAATCTGATCAAATTAGGGTCATAATTCTAACCAGTGATCTCACTGAGGACAGGGAAATCTTGTTAAAGACCATTTTTTATTCACTGATTCTGCCTTTGAATCTTTTCTAATTGTGCAGATAATCAGACAATGACATTCACATGATTTCACAGTTGACTGTTGGACAAGCAAATTTAAAAGAGTCTGACGTTCTGTACGTTAAGGCAATTTGTAGTTGCATGAAACTTCACTGGACAACAAGAGAATCCACTTTAACTTCCGTGGCAGGCACTTACTACCACCCGCCTGGAGAAAACTGAATTGGCTTCGGCCGAAGAATGTAAACAGTTCCTGGAGCAAAGGGCTGTTGATGTATCTTTCAACTCTCCCTCGCAACCCCCCGTCGTTTCACTTTGTTACGCTGATGTCACTTGCAAACGGCTCCCTGCTCCGTTGCCATGGTCACAGCGGGGGAGCATTTCAGGTCACAACGTGTCACTTGTAACCTTCACGAGCCGGTTACCCCGGCAACCCCAGCGAAACTTGTCATCCGTTCTTGTCTCTTCCTGTTCCGTCTCAGATCTCAGTCCTGAGTGGAGTCCTCACAGAGCCCCTGCCCAGAGGGCCTGGAGTCATGGGTCTCGCTCCCCAGCCAGGGACTCAGCGGAGGTTGCGTTGCGTGCCAGTGTGGCCATGCCCACAGACGCGGTAGGGAGACCCAGGCCTGAGGTAGAGGCCCAGTGGATCTCTGGGCTACATCCAGTTCTGTCGGATGCACACAGCACGGACCGCAACAGAAACCATTGTGAGCTACCGTAAATGTGTGAAATGTTTCGAGTCGAGTATTTGTTACAAAGACCACTGGTCAGGCACTATTTCATTCAGTTGACAAAGGGTTACATTCGGTCGCACAACTGGCACTGGTGAGCCAGTCTGAACATAACTGTCAGGAGAGAGCCTGTCCATTGCTAGTGTGACTCAACATACATTACGTTGCCTCTTAAAGGTTAGTATGGTAAGAGTATATGGCCATTGTCACTCACACGTTGCACTTCTTTGCACCCTCTGCAGTCGGAGCTGTGCTAATATGGACACCAGGTTACATCGTTTTCAAACGCAATACAAAAAGAAAAGCTCCAGATTCCAGCTGGAACAGTCACAATAAATACAACTGCATATTTCAACAGCAGCCTATATGATGTTTATCTATGTATACATCCATGTATTTTGTTACATAAGACCTTCATTAAGATGGCATTTCTGACTGTTGCTACCATTAAGAATTCAGTGCAAATCATTTGGCCGCCAATGAGTCTGCTCAGCAGAAACACACCAGGAAGTCATTCTTTAAGTGCTGAAATTCACAGTCCTTCATCGCTGCAGTTAATCTGCAAGTCCCAGAGACTTTGTGACAGATGCTAGAGCTGTACCAGAGATCTGTTTGGTTTTACACTGAATTGATAGCAGAGACACAGCGATTGATTGAGAAGACTTCCGGGTGAAGGCTGGAAGTGGGTGTGGCCTACCTCTGCTGTGTCACCTACGGTGGGCTTGGTTCAGGTGACGGGTGCTGCCTACCTGCCGGGTGGTGCACATTCCCCCAGGTGTATCCTCAACACGCCCTGACTGTGGAGCCTGAGCAGGAGGTCAAACTCGGCAGGCATGGCATGGACTGTCTTCTTGGCCTGTCTGTCGTCATAGTAATGATTGGTGAGGGGCTGGCGTCCATCCAGGTGCTGGTTGAAGGGCCAGAAGCCAAACAGATCCACGTTGGCACAGAGCTCCAGGGCCAGGCTGGCTACGATCATCCCCGTGCTGAGACGCACCGTCCTCAGGCCCTGCGAGCGCCAGAAGCGGGCCAGACTCTGGAGGTACTCGGGGTTGAGGAAGACCGGCCGCGAGGGACTGTCGAAGTCCTGGACGGTGTAGAGGGCCCTCAAGGACACGGGCGTGTTGTGGCCGTAGGAGAACGCCGGCAGGAGTACCAAGGAGTCGCCATAGCTACGCAAGCTCTCCACGAAGGGGCGGCGGCGCTCCAGTAAACCCCCGTACCTGAGACCCCAGAGACGGAACGGTGGAAGAGAGGGGAACACACGAAACATCAGTAAACATGTCTGTCGAACAGAGGGGGGGCGTTTCTGAACACTCTGCTAGGCTCGCTAGGCCCCCCGACTCACTTCTCCAACAGAATGCTGGGATTGGCTGTCACAAGATCGGTCTTGTTGCCAACGTCTCTCTCGTAGCCATTCTCCAAAGGAGGCAGGTTACACCTGAGTGAAAAACAGACATGAGTCAGCAAGAGTCTCGAAACCAAGGTAGGTTTGCTTTGTCACTTTTTATAATCATGTTTGGACGGTTGGAAAACAAGCGCATGCAGGAAATGATGTCACACCTGATCACAAACTGAGCAGAGTCTATCTTCTCTCCACAGCTGCTATTGGTCAGGATTCCGCCGTTGCCCACAACTGAGCAGGAATCCCAAGTTGTGTTGGATGCAAATGGATGTTCCTGCATGTAAAACATCCACAAATATGTATAAAGGCACATCTGTTTGGCCACATTCACCTGGTACGTGTAGGAGGAAGCAGCGAACCTTAACGAACGTGCTGAAGAGTTCAGGAGTGACCTGAAGGGGCTTCCTCTTCTCGCCATCGTACACCATTTTCGACCCCATAGGAGTGTTGTCCTGGGTGACCACAGCCTTAGTCACTCCGTGACATCGGCTGCTGAGCAGAGATCTGGAGACAACAATCAGGTCTTTCTTAACAACAACACGACCAGTCAGACTTCACGCGCGTCGATGTGTACACGCGCACGCTGTAATAACAATGTGGCCATGACAAACATGACCAGGACATCCTCGTTTCGTCTAATCCAGTGAGCGAGGGATGGAGAATCCAACATGGAGGAACGATGCCCCATACAGAGATCTCTATGTGTTGTTTAAGTTGTCTCATCGTGCGTGTTCATGTGTCTTTGCTTCACCTGAACTTTTTAAAATTGTCCTCCTGTTTCCTCCAGCCATGAGAATAACGTTCCACCACTTTGTCGATGACGTTGTTCCTGAAGACACACGTGTGTACACATACACAGAGATACGCGCGCACACACACACACACATACACAGACATGTGCACACACACACACATACACAGACATGTGCGCACGCACACACACACACACATACACAGACATGCGCACACACACACATACACAGACATGCGCACACACACACACACACACAAACGCACACAACAGTGACACAGCATTTGTTTTGTGTCAATGGTGAGGACCGGTGGAAAAGTATTCTGAACAAACTAATATGGGCTGCGGTTTCCACAGTTAGAAGTCTCACCTGCAATCCTTGCACATGCGGGGTTGGTCTACCGCGGGGTTCCTCTGGCGGTGGGGCCCCCGGGGGCCAACAGTACTGAGCATCACAGAGAGAAAAGCTCATTTCTCGAATTTCTCAACACATTATTGTATGGAACTGACAGTCAACCTCGTTCTCACATCACATGGTCCAGTATCACTTCTGCATCCATGGCGATTACACACCGCGCACAGACACAAAACCTCCGTAAACGCCCCTATAGAACGACGTTTGAAGAGAAGAGAAACCAGTGCGCCTCGCCTCCTAGCAACCGCGACAGTAATGCATATCAGCATAAGGTTAACATAACCCAGAGCGATGATCAACCAGAGTCTGAAGTCCTGAGGCAGCGTGTGCCACCGTGATTCTTACAGTGTTCTAACCTCGCTGAGTTAGTCATCTGACGGAACTCTTAGCGTCGTCCACAGCAACTAGAGAGTGTCAGGCAGAGGTGATCCTGCAGTCTTGTTCATAGAACTTGGTTTAAGGACTAAAAACACTCTCAAACGGTCTGAAACCATGGAAAAGGTTAGGTGTGGTTTGCACAGTGGCTGGTTTACGCTTTATAAATCCCTCTTTGGCGAGAACGTGGAAATGTGTTTTCAAAAGACGGCGTTGGTTTCATTACGTACACCTCTCGTTCTGGAGCTGAGATACAGGTTCATTAACACTCTTTTTCTTAACACAAGCTACCGCCAGAAAAAGTCTCTCACTTTCCCAAAGATTCATAGATGTGTCACTTGTTTCACACGTGTACGTGAGCAGCAGCACGTCATTCTGATGGGAGTGGAAAGAGGCAGAATTGCCGAAACAGGCTGAATGATTTGAAAAAATCCATCTCACTCTCACCTTTCCTGCCGGAGTAGCAAACTATTCTCTCCAAATCAAGTGTTTCTGTTTCAGAACTGACACATTTTTGGATCGAATGTTGTTAACGAAGCCCCCCCCCCCGAGCTATCAAAACACAAGTCAGAAAACCTGTCTGAGGTGTGTCTGGTGGGAGGTGGAGAGAGGTGTGTTGGACTCACCTGTCGTTGAAGACGTACCAAACCAGGGCAGTAAAGAAAGTCCCCAAGATAAGGAGGATGAGCATGAAGGAGAACAGCATTTTTAACAGGAGTAGCTTCATGCCTCTTCCTCCTCCTCTCCCCGTTTCTCCCCTATTTTCTCTCCCTTCCTACTAACACTTTTGTTTTGCTCCTGCACCCCCTTTACCCCCTCTTTACAGCTTTCTGTCTTCTTTTACGTTCCTCAACTTTCTGTCCCTCTTTCCCGCCCCCCCCCCTCCCTCGCTCTTTCTCCCTGATTGTACCTCACTCTTTATCTTGCCCTATCGTTCCTCTCCTGCCTTATCCACAGTCTTTATCTCTCACTCTCTCCTTCCCACTCTCACTCTGTTTCTGTCTCGTTGCCTCTCGCTCGAAGCTTCTCTCTATAAGCCTCCGGCTATCAGGCTAACATATCTGTCTGTCTTCTAAACAGCCAAGCCTTGCTTTCCCCCACCACATACAACTCTCTAGTTGTCTGCCATTCCCCTGCCGTTGAAAGCTAGCCTTGCCGGTGTTCTGTGCAGTGTCCGTCTGCCGTTCTCTCGTCGGAGCGCTACGTCTTGTTTCCTCTCATCTCGCCTGCTCTCTTCATGTCCTCAGTCAGCCTGCACCGCTCTCACACTTTCTTTCCAGCGTACTTCCAGAGCACAAGCTGTTGCTCCTTCTGCATTCTCCACCCCCCACCCCGGAGCCCTTCGGTACGCTTTCCCCCTCCCTCCCCTGGACTTCCCACCGCCCTTGCTCTGGCCCCCTCCCCTGCCCCCCTCCACACTGCTGCATAAAGACCAGCCGGTAACATGAGTGCCTGGTACTGAATTGGCCCATGGTCTTGACCAGTGCATGTGCGTGGGCGTGTGTGTGTGCGAGGTGGGGGGAGGGTTTAAGGGGGACTGCTTTTCTACAATGACTATGAAAATATCTGTACTAGGGGCCAGGGCTTTCAACCAATCCAGTCAAATCCAACCTTGCTTTTTATATTTAGCTTCCTGTTCCACTCCCCTTCTCTATCCTCTCTCCCACTGGCTCTACAGGAGGAAGGGTGGGGGTGGGGGGGTGGGGGGGAGGGTTCTACTCGATTTAGTTTGCATCATCAGCTCACCACAGCTATTAATATGAAGTGATCTTTTCTCACCTGACAGACAACAGGAGCCAAGGGATGACAGCGGGGCTCCGGAGCACCTCTGGGATTAGATCAACGTTCCCAGCTGACGATGTGACAGAGGTGCAGCCTGGATTTCCAGGGAAAGTAAACCAACATTAGGAAAAGAGAGAGAGAGAGAGAGAGAGAGAGAGACAGAGGGTGAGAGAAAATGTACCTAGGGGGTCTTACATCACAAGTGATTTAAGTGTACTTTTCTATGAAACCTATTTTTTTTTTTGCTCAGGTCAAGAAAGGGGAGATGAAAGTTCATGTTCAGACCGAAAGCTCCACACCCACATTCAACATCCTCTGTTTTTGTAACCACGGGGGGTACAAGGAAACTGAGAAGCAGGGAGCATTCTACTCTCTGCTGAGCTCGACTGACCATTCTAAGCAATCTAAAACAAAGCAGCTCTTAGAGAGGTTTCCTTGGCACAGGTCACAGTATGCCACAGCCTTTGTTAAGATCTTGGTGGCTTACATAACCATGCCTAACTGCTGCCCTCAGTATGGGTAATGAATGATAATTTGGGGGATACAACGTATAACTGCAGTGGAGTAGTACCGGTAATGTAAATGTTAAATTGAATGAGGGAAATGAGGAAGGCCAGTGTTGTTTGTTTGTACATCTGCACACAGCCAGTTAGGGTTGGAGTCGAGTAATGGTTTGTCTGACTGATGGCTAGTACCTCTAGGCTGTTCTCATGGATACAGTAGCTTGTGTGAGCAGCTAGGCTTCTCATGAGGAATGTGTGCTATGTACGTGCTATGTGGTCGTCTGGCTCTGTCGTCCGAGTCTAACATACCTCCACTAATGACACCTACTGTAGGGATCATCACCAACGTGATGTCCCTCTGCGGAACAACTGGCATCTGACAGTTCACTCAACGCTTTCTCGTTCACTCCAGTTTCTCTGTCTCACTAGATATTTCTTGCTTCGAAGTACTCGCACACGTGAACATCCATCTTAGAGATGGGAGAGGTGAGAGAGCATTCTCATCACCAGACTCGTCTTGTGTGCATTCGACAAGGAGGCCAAATCCCCCCTCGTGCACACACACACACACACACGAGCACACACACACACACACACACGCACGCACGTGGACACACATGACCACACACACAAGCACACATTAGCCCCCATACTCCTGGAGCTGTATGTCTGGGGTAGACACTACCAGCATGCATGACCTGCACAAATCATGAGATTCCTGCAGGAATGTGAGGCAGTGGGAAAATGGTCAGCACAGACAAGGAACGTCAAACACCCTCGAAACATGAACCTGATAAACAGATATTGTCCGTCTTCTGAAACAATATGTGAACGATAGACAATGAATCAGTCTATTCGCTGGGATGCTGTCGAAACAAGTAACCCGCCTTCATTTCCCTCCAGTTACATCCTCTTCTTGGTACTCCCTCACAACCACAGCCATGACCTCAGTACAGCAAAATACATGTTTCAAAGAGCACATCTTTAACCTTATTAAGTCCAACAAAGTCATTTTTCAAGACCACATTCAAAAGCGTATTACCACCAGGGGGGTTGTTCAATACTGCTCTGCTCCAGGCCTACCGTCTCTGCAGCGCTGGAATGAATCATGCTCGGCATTATCAATCTAATTAGATTACATTTTTTATGTGATTAATCTTAATCAGCACAGGATGAAACTGAGCTCTTTTGATACATCCCAGGTACTCATTTCTCTCTCTGGCTCCTGGTGACTGCAGAGAAGCTCCCTGCCAAAGGGGGTTGGAGTGCTTGGATGGAGTTGATGTGCAGAGTGTGCTTGTCCAGGTGTTTCATCCTGTGTGTTCTGTGTTTGTTTCCAGCCGAACTCAGGCCGGCTGCCCCTGATAGGGAGTTTGAAAGCAGCATGAGACACAGCTTAGTCTGGGCACGGATGGTGGAGGGATGGAGGGGGGATGGTGGAGGGGTGGTGGAGGGGTGGAGGAGTGGTGGGATGGTGACGGGGTGGTGGAGGGGTGGAGGAGGGATGACGGGGTGGTGGAGGGGGGGCGGGATGGTTACGGGTGGAGGTGTGGAAGAGGCGTGGTGGCATGGTAAAGGGGTGGTGGAGGGGTGGCAGGATGGTGACGGGGTGGTGGAGATGTGGAGAGATGGTGGAGAGATGGTGGAAGGGTGGAGGAGGTTTGGTGGAGGGATGGTGGAGGGATAAAGGATGTTTGGTGGAGGGATGGTGGAGGGATAGAGGAGGGATGGTGGAGGATAGAGGAGGGGTGGTGGAGGGATGGTGGAGGGATGGAGGAGGGGTGGTGGAGGGATGGTGGAGTTGGGGCTCTTCCTGCCCTGGCCCTTGTGACACCACACGACTGGGCAGACCAGCCTCTGGACACAGTGCAGACAGACGACAACAAAAGAAAGCATTGTCCTCCACCAATGCCCGCCCAAAAGCCCCCCTCCTCCTACCTCCCTCCCTCTCTTCCCTCCTCCTCTCTCCCTTCCCTCCTCCTCATTCCCTTCCCTCCCCCTTCCTTTGACCCAAAACTACTTTATCTGAGCAAGCTATTTGTTTGACCTCTGCCTGAACTTCATGTCTGGCCCATAACCTTCTTTCTCTGACCTGAAGGATTACACTGTGGGGTTTACTCTTAACAATGCTAGTCATCCTGCACGTACTGGCTGTATAACACCTGACAGCTTCTTAAAGAAACATGTTCTGCTTTGAGACCTAACAGAGATACAGAGCACTTGACTGGAGCTGAACCAAGTGAACTTAGGCAGGCAGCAAAGGCCAGGCTCAGCACTGATCCTGTGTTGTGAAACACTCCCACCTCTTCCTTCGTCTTATCTCCCAGCTTTCAGCCGAGTTGAACTTGAGATGAACTGCTGTTTAGATATCAGACCTGATGTGTTTGTGTACAGCTGTGTACCTTACGCTTGTCCAAAAAATGTAACAGCATGTTCTCTACCACCAGCACAGGCTGTAAATGTATAAATATAGAAAATAAACAGATTACATTGAGCCCTTCGCTGGGTAGAAGAAATATTGCAGACATGACTCCTTGTGCTCTACCTGCGTCTTGCCCACCATGAAGATCACGCTACAGAAAGGTGCCATTGGAAACATCACTCAGATGAGGGGAGTATTGGGGATTTAGTGGACCAGCCAATCAGGGTGCACTCCACAGGTGGCTCAGCTCTGGTGCCTCACTGCGGGTCTGAACTATAACTGCCCACTCAGACAAACTGTCTAACACCTCTTTGGATCATATAAACTCAGTGTATGTATAAACAATTGACACTAAGTCAAACACAGACATGGAATCCCTCTGTGATATAACAGCAGCAGTCAACCTCACCATGCTTTCTTACACTTGAACCATGGTACATGCAGCATAGTTTCCAGTCAGACACGCTGTAGTAGTTTACAGCCTTCTGCCATCTCAAACCACTTCAGGGTGCCCCTATTGTGCTTTTGCCAAGTCGTTTCCAGTAGTAATTTTAATTCAATGATCTTAGATGGATTAGCAGTTAAGTGTCTTCACACAATTTGACTTCCTGTCTAGACCCAGACTTACATAGAAGTGCTGAAACAGGACTCAAATCACCTTCATTGGTAGAAATGCCCTTGACTGGAAGGAGCACAGGGGTTAGACAGCGACGAGAACAGACTGATTAACTCTGAAGTTTGACTTAAGCTTCACATTTCTTGTTGCGGTGCTCAGTGTGTCGGCACACCATGACGATACCATCTCTCCAGGACTGTGAGCTTGGTTAAGGCTGATCACCATGCTGTGATTTGAAGTGTAGCTAATAAAACAGTAGCAGGACACAGGGCTGGTTTTCTGTACACCTTTATTAAAAGCACTTGACTGATGAGCTGGGAGGTGAGACGCCTCACTTCTTGGTGGTCTCCTCCTCCTTTGAAAGGGTCTTGATGAACTCCTCCTTCTTGGCCAGAAGACGCTCCTCTCTGCGCTTGCGCGCCTCCTTCGTTTTGGAGCGGCGGGCCTCGGCCTGGTCGCTGTGGAGACAGAGTAGCCAATCAGACGCAGCATACAGTTGGAACTAAGAACTTCAGATGATTGGTTTCCTGCTGCTCTTTCTACAAGCACTGTGTTCCATGTCACTCTGGGGAAGAAACGCTCAACATGACCCGTAATGTGCATGCGGTGTGTCAGGCGGCTGATCCAATCACCTCAACTGAAACGTTTGTTCGTTTCGGTAAAGCTAAGTACCATGTGGTGTATTGTAATGCCAAGTCTTAATATAGTTGTAGCACACCGCATCCTTAATGCACTTGGAAATGTGGTTCCTTCTCTGTTCAAGCATGGTAGCAGCCACACCGCAGATATTCCCCGTGTCTCAGGGACTTGTGGGCTTGTTGAGGACTTAAGACTTACGACAGGAGCTTCTTGCGAGCCTTGTCTGCCTTCAGCTTGTGGATGTGCTCCATGAGGATACGTTTGTTCTTGAACACGTTACCCTTGGCTCTCAGGTAGAGGCTGTGGTACCTGAGGGAGGTCAAAGCACGACAAACCAAGTTACTACACGTGAGGGAAAACAGGTCACTCGTCACTTTCAAAAACCTGCTCACTCATGGTCGGTTTCAAGTAGGTTTGACAACAAAGCCGACTTTGGTACATTCCAACACATGAAATGACTAAACTGCCCTATGAAGTTGTAGATTCTAAATGCAAAGGAACCTTTCCTTACACCATGACTAAACAACAGCGGTTTGGCATCAACGCTTGTCAGATGTAATTCCGATTGCAACAGACAGTCAACTTCAAACATCCCTTGATTTAGCATTAAAACATTACAAATGCAAAGTGAGCAGAAGCAGCCAACCACACTTACATGTGCCTGTCGATCTTCTTGGACTCCCTGTACCGCCTGAGGAGACGGCGCAGGATCCTCATGCGACGCATCCAGGACAACTTCTCTGGCATACGAGCGTTGGCTGTACCCTTCCTCTTACCTGGGGACGGGAGGCTGGCGTTAGCTCAGGTGTTAGCTCAGGTGTTAGCTAAGGCGTTAGCTCAGGTGTTAGCTAAGGAGTGACTTACTACAGTGCTACGTTAAAATAGCATGGAGCCTTTGATTGGTACACTTCACTTGTCACTTAATTCGATCTTGAATAGTTGGAGGAGAGAAATGAAGTCGTTCGTTAAATTAGGCTCGAGTAGCTTGGGTGTGGATTACTTACCAACACCCATGTGCCTTCCCTTGCGACGCGCCAGCGTGTTCTTGCGGCAGCGGGCACGGGAGTGCACCGTGACGGGTTTACGGATGATGAGACCATCCTTCACCAGTTTACGGATCTGCTGGCCTGCGGTCAGGAATAGGGGAGATCGAGTCCGTTGAAGTTCACCATGTTACCAGAATGTTTCAAATTGAGTTTTATGATATACATTTTACAACTATCAGTATGAATCGGTTTAAGGAGATGGGACAATCGTTTTAATCTGACATATGGCACGTGTCGTTCATCACCAGCTATATATCGAGTACTTACGGGAGTTGGCATTAGCAATCTCATTGGTCTCGTTTGGGTCAAGCCAAACCTTCTTCTTGCCACAGCGTAAAACGCTGGAGGCAAGCCTCTTTTGAAGCCTGAGCATGCTAACCGGAGAGAAAGGAGAACATATGATTGATTTATGCGTTACATTCCTAGTATAACCAAGGAGCAACATGTACTATTGACACAAACGACATCCACTTGGCCCATTACAAAACGATGGCTCAAACTATGTTAATTACGAAAACCATTACAAAACGTTAATGGTAAATTCTAGGCAAGTTATGAACGGAGACAGGAGGGCAAGCTATGCGAGTTCATTTCGTCGTTTTGGGCCCGGCTTCTCGCCTGTTTCTCTCCATAGTGAATTCCGACAACATGGCCTCTGTGTTACAGTATGCCACATCGTGTCGCACACATTGACTAGAAATATAGCCATTTTTCATTATGAATGTGCTTTTATGTGTACATAAATGTTCCACATAGACAGGCGTAATGTAATTTCTATACTTAGTTGAGAACAAACGTGTGTTTAGGACATTTTTTAAGAATTACATTGCCACGAAATCGCTGATCTTACCTCATGGCTGCTATTTCAATAGGAAAAGGAAAGAGAGAGGGTCTTCCAGGGTGCTACCATTATACAGGAGAACCCATGCTGAATAATTCACTGATCTCAATAAAAAACTATTGAAAGAACAATTAAAATATCAATTTTTTCGGTTTTTGAATAGATTTTTTTTCTATGTGTTTAAATTTCAGAATTATTTTCAATAGTTTTGTAACTGTACAATAGTAAAACATAAAATGTCAACTGTTCACCCCTCTTTGGAAATAATAGTATGGACCATATACCTCGCATTGCATTCTGGGAGTCAACCGATTAAATGCAACTCGCTGTAGCTACCACGAGAGCTCAGTGTTGAGGTCAAAAATGTATTAACTGTGTTCCATGCACACGTAAATAATTTTGGTTCACAGGCAACGGAGCCAAATAATTATTTATAATTTTCTGGACTACATGTTCGATCCTAATGTCAATATTGATTCAAAGAATTCAGGTTACAATGAGTCGAAACCTAGCCAACTAAACGTTTTTAGTCCATGCGAAATTAACCCAAATAAATCAAAGCACGGTATGCTATACCTTTAAGTTTTCACAATTAATTAGGACTGCTCACTCTTAGGCTTTACTTAGATCAATACCAACGATAAATTAGACACTTATAAATGTATACTAATCTCTTAAAATGTAAAATGCTGTTCAGATCAACAGGTAAGATGTGAACTTCTGACACTTGCAGGTCCCGGAGATGGATAACACAAGAGTTTATGCTCATAAAGACACTCCAGTGCAAACCCACTGTTGGATGTCCATCACAATAGAACAATTCTGAACTGCCATCGGATGTCAATTTATTAGGGTGGGGCCTGGCCAGTCAATGGGGCGTGAACGACTTCGACGGCTTGAATCTTGAGCGCACAGTGGAAGGAGCGAATTGAGTGGAGCGCTACGATAGGCTGTGGGGAGAAGCAGCTGTTGCGGCTATTGTAGTAGAGAGAGCCACAGTCTGTATTGAAGAAAACGACAGTCTATTTGTCCCGTTTGACAATGACTGTATTGAATAATTTCAAATAAATGAAAGTGAAAATAGAATTCTAAAAAAAATAAATCAATGGTACAGAAAGGTAGTATGTCCAGGACGCCTTCGACCTCTACCCAGGAGATCCAAACGGACATGTTTGATCGTCATCCACACGTACAGGTAAGATTATCCTACATCTCAAAGAGAAAACCGGCTGAGAGAAAAGAAACGATCTTTAATGTTCATCGTCCTTCTGTCACATGATTTACCATAGATAATGCAGTTATTGGTGTAGGCTATTGTTTGGTCACATTTAAGGTAACCTAAACCGATGCTGATTGAACAATTACATTTTTTTCATTTTTCATTTGAATTTCTAGAAGATCTTGAAAGAGGACGACAATTCAGTTAGGAGTACAAATGTCACAGAGCCAATTTTCCGGAGCCCAAGTAACTGTCTCTCCGTGCACAGATTGGTGACTTTGATTGAGATAGCTTTTTCTCATTTTACAAACACGTTTAAATATTTACATTCAGTCGGCTAATTTGAATAGATTCAAAAACAGATTAGAATAGATTCAAGATTAATAGATGGAAGTGCTATTAAAAGCAGCATATTTGCAATTGTATGGTGTTAATTTGGTTACTCAAATAGGAAATGAAATTAGGCAGTTCTATGCAGTTTTGCTGTCACGTTGAGGTGATATTTTCTTCACACTGAAATACTCTAACTGTACAGTACATACCAAATGTAATTACAAAGAAGTAGGCACGTTTAAATGTTGTTTCATCTTATCTATGAGCGTTCCCTAAACCCCGCCCACATAAACGTGTCATTATGGATACGTTTCTGATTGCAAAATAGATTTTCAATGCTCTTCGGCATCCAAATGTTCCCCTTCTTAAATGGAACCAAATTTGGGCAAGCAATAAAGTGTTCATTATTACCTATGACTGGTTAATGGTATTGTTTTTTTGGGGGGGGGGGGATAAAGTTATTATTTATAATGTTATCTCCTCAACACTTACTGATCGATTAGATAAAGTATATGGTGCTTTGAGCTTTCTTGTAATGTTAGGCGTACGCTGTGCAAGCATTTGTTACAAAAATATTTTCCCAAATAAAATGTGTCCTACCTATTAATAACCTTTAGGAGGGTATGAGATGTCAATCAACGTGTGGGAATGATTGGTCATAAAACAAATGTGAAAAAGGATGAGAGTCTAGAACAATCCCTCCCACGCGCATCTCTATCATCTCTACGGAAACCACGACATCACAGAAACCAACACCGAAAAAGAAGCACCTAAAGCCATGCCAAGTATTTGTTTTTTGCTCTCTGTTGCTTTCCTTACAGCCACCCACCCACTCTCTCTCTCTCTCTCTCTCTCTCTCTCTCTCTCTCTCTGTCTGTCTCTCTCTCTCTCTCTCTCTGTCTTTTTCTATCTTTCTCTCCCTCCCTCTCTCTTTCTCCTTTCTCCCCCCCTCTCTCTCTATGTCTCTCTTCCTCTCTCGCCGGGTCTTTTTCCTTATCTCTCAGTTGACAATATTCTTTTTTTCTTATCAAACTTTTCCTTCATCCTCTTTCCATGAATACCAACCCCCCCCCCCATTTTTTTCTCAGTCCCTCTGGTTTTCCATCCACCCTTCCTCCTTCTGTATTTAGCCCTCTCAGCTGTGTCTCCCGTGTGATGCTGCTGAGAGACAGATGGACCTCCTCCCGGTGAAGGGCAGCAGGGAAGGGTTCTGTGTGGCTCTGTGATCAATTAGATATAAAGTTCAAGCAAACCTGCAGCGGGTCATGCTGGCATATTTCTAACTGGGCTGTCGTGGGACTTCACGTCTCGCGTCCTGGAGAGAGAGAGAGGAGCACACTACCGTGGGCTCACGGGAGACTAGGCCCAGGAGAGATCTGAACAGAGAGGCGGGCTGAGAATGCCACGCTGATCGGAATCAGGCTCAGGGACCATAATTCAGACGAAACGTTGTTTGTGTTTCCATAGAGGAGGGTGCGTGCTGAGTTCAGTTTCACGTGACTGTCTTGGACAAAGAGGGTTTGGCTTTTTCAAAGCTTTCAAACCTCTCTCCAGTGAGGTGGCCTCACTTGGTTGTTTAACAACAACAGGAAGGCATCCCTCCCAACATCCTTTGGCATGTCCCTGCCCGTTGTCATGGATACCACTCCTCGCAGACTCCTTGGCCACCAGACTCCCCTCATCCCCCGCTTCGCTCTGCCTCACCTGCCCTCCTCGACCAGACCACACCTGTCCAGCTTTCATCTTGACCCCCCCCCCCCCCCCCCTCACCATCAGGGTCCTACTGTCAGGCTCCATTACCAGCCACATTAAGACTGTGCTGATATTACTGCCGTCCCTCAGGCCTCATTTGTTTGGGGATCTGGCTGTAACAAGGCTTTCCCCCTCCAGCAGGGCCCTCATTGCTTCAGACATGGGCTTGATGATGATGATGATGATGATGTGGAGGTAAATAGCAAGGAACCAGGGAGAGTAGCTGAGACTGGTGCCCCCAGCTGGAACACACCTGCAGGCTGTGGCTGCACAGCCCAGCCTCCTATCCTGGAGGACCCTCAGTCATCAGACTAGACTGGTTCAGACAGGGGGGCCACAGTGCGCTGGCTTCACTCTGCTTTCAGACGCTGGCGTGTGCGTACGTGTGTTGGTTGCTTTCCCTGCGGTGGTTGTGTGTGCACGGTGTGCGTGTGTGTATGTGTGGGTGAATGTCTTTATAGTTGTGTACTGGAACTGTCTGTTCCTCTGTCTGTACACACAGGAGGGCCACAGACAGTTGAATCCAACAAGCATCCGTCCTGATTGCTACCAAATGCAATTAGCCAGCACTGTGTCACCATGGTGATAATGCCAGTGTGGGCTCTAATGCAATGGAGGCTCTGCCCAAGCCGGATAGGACATTTACCAGGGATCAGATTACTGGGTCCCAACGTACACCAGGACATGAATAATGACCAGTTATAGAGGCTTTACATGCAGTAGACCCAGAACACACTTCTGGTCATATCAGGTTGTAAAGCTTCACAGTTGCAAGCAAAGTTGTCCTTCAGTTAACGAGTAGCATATTTTATCTATTCATGTAAAAAACGATCTTGTCTCTTTGTTTCCAGGGAAAGTATGGCAAGCGAAAGGGCCGATTCAAACGCTCCGATGGCAGCACGTCCTCTGACACCACCTCCAACAGCTTTGTCCGTCAGGTAAGCCTCCCTCCCCCCTACCAGCTCGCTCCTCTTCCTACCCTCCCCCCTACCTGCTCCCTCCTCTTCCTTCTCTCGTCTCCCCTCCCCCTACCTGCTCCCTCTTCATCCTCCCACCTCCCCTCTCCCCTCCTCTCCCACCTCCTTCATTTTCCCCCTCCCCCCTCCCTCATCTTCCTCCTCCCCCCACTCCTCCTGGCCTTCAGAACCCCTTTGTGGTTAGACATGAAGTCCAACAGTGGGGCCTGGGGAGGGCAGGTGGACAGGAGAGTTTTGAAGCACGTCTCCAAGGACTCTAAAGATCCTGCTCTGGCGCTGCTCCCAGCCCCCTCAGTGGGCCCCTCACTGGCCCCCTCAGTGGCCCCCCGGGGGCTCCAGTGGAGTATTGATCAGCTTTGGGAGCCCATGTCAGGTCCTCTGTGTCACAGCAGAATAGCAGCTGCCTCCATGTTTCTGAGGGGCAGTTGGAGCGCCTGGCTCCAACAGAGAGGAGCTTCCTTTCTGTTGACTTTGGTGGGGGGGGAGGGGGAGTGTGATGGAGCGGGGGGCAATCGGTCTGTGTGTTCGGGCGGGGTCGGTTGGGGTGGAGGGGGTGGGGAGTGTGATGGGGCGGTTGGTCTGTGTGTTCGGGCGGGGTTGGTTTGGGGTGGAGGAGGGGTGGGGGAGTGTGATGGGGCGGGGGGGCGGTCTGTCTGTATGTTCGGGCGGGGTTGGGGTGGAGGAGAGGTGGGGGAGTGTGATGTGGCGGGGGCGGTCTGTCTGTGTGTTCGGGCCAAGTTGGGGTTGGGGTGGAGGAGGGTTAAGGTGGTGCAGGTGGCTCTCCTGGAAAAGCCTCTCCTTGTGTGGACATGACATTTTTCAAAGCAACCCTGTGTCATGCAAAAATGGAGACCCTTTTTCTATCTGACCTCTTCATTTATAAGAGGAAATTGTTTGTCAATGCTGGATGACATTTACCTGCTCCATATGGGTGTCACTAGGAAAACCTCCTCTCTCCCGCTGGCAAGCACAGGACGCGGAGGCCACCTGTGGACTCGAAAGGTTAACTCCATCTTCCAGTGAACACGCACGCACTCCCACATGCACGCACACACACACAGACACATGCACACAACACGCACGCACGCACACACATCCTTGCAACCTGGCTCAGCTTCTCTTTCTCTGTTTGCTTTGAACCAGGCGTGGTGAAGCACCAGTCACGTGTCAAGATCACACGGTGGTCGAAATCTAATCTCACAAAACTTACTGGAAACACACTTTCGTGAGACAGCATGTCTGCATGTAGGCTCTTATATACTGTATCTTTACTATAGATTTGCCTTCCCTTTAGTCTCACACACTCCTACGCTAGCACGTACACACACCAACACACACGCACACGCACACACACATAGAAAAGGCACAATCCGCTAACGGTAGAGCTCGTACACTGGCCTGGTTTCCATGGCAACGGGGCCACCGAATCTCCCTCTGTGTGCAGTAGGATGGGAGGAGGAAAGGATGTTTAGATGGATTAGTGTGTGTGTGTGGCCAGTGTGTGTGTGGTCAGTGTGTGTGTGTGTTTGTTTGCGTGTGTGTGTGTGGTCAGTGGGTGTGGGTGTGTGTGTGTTTGTGTGTGTGTGTGTCTGGTCAGTGGGTGTGTGTGTGTGGTCAGTGGGTGTGTGTGTGTGTTTGTGTGTGTGTGTGTGTGTGTTTGTGTGTGTGTGTTTGGTCAGTGTGTGTGGGTGTGCTTCAGTGCACCTACACAAGGCCTTCAAGTACACCTTAGTTACAGAGCCTGAGACTGGGATATGTATAATATATATATATATAATATATATATTATATATATACATAGGTTTATTCGTGATTTTACAAAATAAATATGTCATAGGGCCCAATGATGTCACCCCCTAGGAGGAAAAGCACAAATAACAGATTCATGCAACTACGTTTGGTTCTCAATTCCAATGTAAACTGCCTGTCGGACGTGGAATGAGGTGGCCCATAATGCAGTCAGCGAGAGTGGATTGTCACGCTGCCGGCCCTGCCAGCTCACCCTGGAGCTCTGCTTCTTTGTGTCGTCAAGGTGCTGTTGTCACGTCAGTCAACAGAAGGGAAGTGGGTGCACACAAAAGGAAAACAGCCCAGCATTGCTTCCGACTTAACCATCTACAAGGAATTCTCATGTGTCGAACACGTCTTTAGATTGCTCCCATTCTGCAGACAAGAACGCAACATACACTCACTGCTCTTTCAGTGGCGGTGACTCATTTTTCACTGTAATGATTTCCCATGGACATGGTGAAGAGCGGAATCACATTGTCCTCCTGCAGTGTGATGTGCATGGTCTAGGCTTCAGTCTCTCTCTGCAGGCGTGTGTCTGTCTGCGTGGGGACCAGCAGGGGCCTGGTTGTCTGGCTCCTGAAAGTCTCTCTCTCTTTCTCACTCTCTCTCTCTCTCTCTCTCTCTCTCTTTCTCTCTCTCTCTCTCTCACTCCCTCTCACTCCCCCTCTCTCACCCTCTCACTCTCTCTTCCCCCACTCTCACTCTGTCTCCATCTCTCCCCCCTCTGTCTCACCTCTCTCTTTCTGTCTCTCTCTCTGTCTGTCTGTGTCCCCCATCCTCCCTCCCCCCTCATCATGGCAATCTGTTCCCATTAGAAGTCTGGCTGTCTGTCCATCACTTGTCTGTCGGTCAGTGAACGCTGGGTAGCAGGCTTCTGTTAGAGGTTTCCCTCTAGTGGTGAAATTGAGAGACACTCCCCAACTCTTGTCTACAGTCAACTCATCTACTCTATTTCCACGTGGGAATATACCCCCACCCCCACCCCCCCACAAAACCCATCCCTCAGCCAAGTTACTACACATCCGGGGCTTGAAGAAAGCTTGTGTTGAAGGTATGGCTGATCAGTCTACGAGATCAAGATGACCTTCTTGGTTGCTGACAATAAGTTGATAAAATCAAAAGCATCTACCTGTATGAAGTCACTACATTTGTCTTTGAAATGCCACCCAGTGACAGCAACCCCAGGGTGCTGGGTGGCTTCCAGTCTACGTTCACACGTTGTGCAGGATGTCCTTGTCTTGCTGTTACGAAGTCAGCCCCTCTTCCCTTGTACTGCCCCCCAGTCTAATACCCAGTTCCAGGTGGAATGAAACAGGGCTTAAAGACAGGGAGAGACAGAGAGAGACAGAGAGAGACAGAGAGACAGAGAGAGAGAGAGAGAGAGAGAGAGAGGGAGGGAGGGAGGGAGGGAGGGAAGGAAGGAAGTAGAGAGAGAGGGAGGGAGAGAGAGAGAGAGAGAGAGGGGAGAGATATATAGAGAGAGAGAGGAAGGGAGGGAGAGAGAGAGAGAAGGGGATTGAGGGAGGGAGAGAGAGAGAATGAGACAGAGACAGAGAAAGGGATTGAGGGAGGGAGAGAGAGAATGAAACAGAGAGAGTGAGTGAGACACAGAGAGACAGAGAGTGAGAGACAGAGAGAGAGAGAGAGAGAGAGAGAGAGAGAGAGAGAAAGAAAAAACGAAAGAAAGAACGAAAGAGAAAGAAAGACAGACAGACAGACAGACAGAGAGAGAGAGAGACAGAGAAAGACAGAGAGACAGAGACAGAGAGAGAGGTGAGGAAGGAGGGGGGGTTTCCCTGGGCAGTGCCCCTGTCCCTGTCCCACGTCAGTGGGGGCATTGAATGGCTGACGGCTGCATACCAAGCCTCCTTGTGGGGCTCTCTGCCTTCACGTCCCTGTTTCTGTTCTGCCAGGGCTAAATATAATTCCCCAGTTTGCAAATGTAGCACAAGTCTTGCAACCCGACCCCACGGCTGGTCCCTGCTCCCTCGCCCGCTCTCCCCTTCCTCTACACAAGTTTCAGGTTCTTTGGGGTGGGGGGGTGTGTGTGTGTGAAGGGACTGGGGGTTAAGGGAGCACTCTCCTATTCACACATACAGGTCTCTCTCTCTTCCTGGCAAACACACACACACACACTTTCTTCTTGTTGCACACTTAGACACGCTTCGCCGTCACTGACTTTTTCACGCACGCACACACACGCACGCGTGCGGATTGTGTGGGCTGTGGCTTTGCTTGTCTGGTTTGCCGAGGTGCGGTGAGCGTGGCAAACAAGGTATGGAGACGAACGAGCGGATTCAGAGGCCCCTTATGGTAAGAAGGTTCTGGATTAAACCTAATATCTTTTTATAGTTTCTGTTCAGTTGTTGTCAGGTCCCAGAAAGCTGTGGGCTTTGTACCGGAGTTCAGGGCTGGAGAGTTAGGCGTACGTGTGTGTTACAGTGTGTCGAGAGTTTCTGATCGGACAGTACCCAAAAAAGCGCTTGGAGCGACCCATCTTCCTGTTGTCTTTCAACTGCTCTTTTGCACTCTTTGATCTTCTCTGTTCTGTGTTGAGGGTTCCATTTTGGGCTGAGCCACAGCTGCTGGGAAAGCACTGGGTTTTTAATTAGACTTCCAGTCCCTCTGGTAGCCTCTCCTGCTATAGGAGCTGCTCTCAGCCTCGTACTGTCAAAGCTTTATGGTCAGTTCAGGGGTCTGATTTCCTCCCTGGTCCTGTTGAAGCTGTCCAGCATCTCATTCTAGGCCACTGGTTAAGGCCAGTCAGAATACACATGGTTGAATTTCCTGACTGTTTGCGATGGTCGATCTACGGCTATGCCTGCAAATAATAACATCGAACTCTTTAGCAGGTCTAACGACTATAGAAGGGCTTGATAGGAGTCGACTTCCTCATGGCAAGAGATCCTCCAAGCTCAGGCTTTCTAGTTAGCTTCTCGCTCCATGAGGACCTTTTCAGATTGCGTTTGTCATGAAACAATGTTAGTCTAGCTGGTTGCCATGGCAGTTCCACTGCAAAGAAAAGGGCACAGGGTCATTTGCTCTGGATACTAATGGTACTTCTGTCCGGTGAGTAATACGTCTCTGAATATAACCTTTAAGTGGGTTTTTTTTTGTGTGCGTTTTGCCAGATTGCTGTAGATTTAAACACTATCGGTTGTTGGTTTTTAGCGTTGTACTGTAACATCTTCTGTCCAGGACAGCAATGGTAGAATCTGAATAGGATGCAGACCACTGCACAGGCTGGTTACGGCCTTCTGCGTTTCCTTGGTGTCAGACTTGATATTTCTCTGTGTCAATGGATAATAGTCCGTCTGAAATTACTGACGAATCCCCTGAAAAGAGAACAATTCCATGGTGCTGGCGATCAGATTTGAACCATGAGATCTTAACCACGTAAACTGCCTCACACGAATGACCCGGTGCACTGTACCGTACAGACACACCAGCTAGTCAAAGCTGATCTCCACACTATCAGAGACGTGATGCCGCTCGTAATAAGTGTTACTGTCTCTCGTCAGCGTGACGTCTCTACCCTCCCACCACCCTGGGCTACGTCACCTTCTGCATCACCTACTCCAATCCGGGCCGCAGATACGTCGTTAGCTGCTGAGAAGCGATTTTCACCAATTCAACTAGGGGCTGAAAAGCGTTGTGTAGAAGTTGTTAGGCGGTTGTTAGGTGGTTGCCAAGTGGTTGCTAGGTGGTTGTTAGGTGGTTTGTTGTTTCTTCAGACAAGAGGTTTGATAGGCTGACGGTCCCTCACGCTCTGTCTTCCTGTAGGCTAGGTTGCCAATGATCATAGCTCAAATTCTTTGGAATCAATATTGACATTGGGATCGAGCATATAGCCTAGAAAATTCCTCTCATACTTGAACAGATGACCAGAAGTGAGAGGGCGGTAAAAAAAAGGACAAAAAGGATAGTTTGGCCACTATGTACTACAGTCATGTGTGCCTACTGTATATATGCACCCACACACTTCCTGTCAAAAGAAAATCTTTTCCCACACACTGACCAGTGAGCTGCAGTGTTTGTTACAGAGCTCTTCCCAGAGTCAGCCTTATATGCTGCTGTTCTGTAGTTCTCTTCTACCTCCATCAAGGACTCTTATAGAACCAAGCTGTGTTGCTGCAGAAGAGCCACCAGTGTCAACGTAGCATCCATCCACAGGTCAACTTATTCAACCTTAATTATTCAAAGCACTCGTCCTCCCATCCCCTCCCTACTCAACCTGTCACCCCTCCCCCACATCTCTGCTTCACCCTCCCTCCGTCCCCCCCTCCCCCCTCCCCCCTCCCTCTTGGTCTTTTTTACCAGCTCTTCTTCTCCTCCAATGCTCTGTCTTTCCGATTTGTACGATAGCAGAGCAGAGCAGGTGTGGATTCATCACCGTGGCAGCCGCTTGATGCGGATGCATCAGTACCTGACCCATATGTGATGCTTGCTCACGGCTGCTTAGTTGTCCTATTCCTCATCAAACTGCCTGATTTCTGTTTGCCGTCTGCTGGTCTGTACTGACGGACCTTCGTCTTCTGCTAGACGCGACTCTTCCGTTTGACATCGGTGTCTTTTTCCATCCAGATTTGTTATTGATTTGTTTCAGTCGCTCACAATGGATCGGATTGATTAAGGTGCGGCCTAGCACACAGGGCGAAGCGCACATGTAGGATTAAGCACGGAAATTCTGTGGTTGTAGTAAATGCATTGAAATGATCTACTGTTCAATGCGTGTTCAGAATCATTTGTGTCTAAACACAGCAAGCCATTCCGCAGTAACAGTATTAGACCTCTGGACTGGAGAGATGGCAGCTATTCTGCTGATGCCTCTCATCATTCTCTTTCTCCCTCTCTTTCTCTCTCTTGCTCTCTCTCTCTCTTTCTCCCTCTCTTTCTCTCTCTTGCTCTCTCTCTCTCTTTCTTCCTCTCTCTTTTCTTCTCTTCCTCTTCCTCTTTCTCTCTCTCTCTCTCCCTCCCTCATTCTCTTCTAGCAGCTGGACTGGTTACTATGACACTGCTAAGGTCCCTACCCTGACTTGACCAATAGCATGGCGGCTTCAGAATCAGGTGGTTTGCTGCTATTTTGAACAGGAGCTGTGTGTGAAATGAAGCAAGCAACTAAATTAGAGACACAAGCCATTGACAGCAAACAAGAGTGAGGGAGGTGATAGATGGGGGTGTAAGGGAGTGTATCACAAGGAGAGAGAGAGAGAAGTGAAGGGCCGAGGTTTGTACGAGACAAGACACGTTAAAGACAGAAAACGTCTCTCCCAAAACTGGACCCGCATCCCCACCTCCCGTTCTGTTTCCCATCCATAATCTCTTTGGTAAAGATGATTTTGAGATTGACTCATTCTGTCATCGCAGGTGTGCGTGCGTGTCGATTTTCAATCTGCTTTAACATTTTTTCACTTGGACATTTTTTTTTTCTTCATTTTTTTCTTCTCTGTCATTTCCCCTGCGGGAGTGTTGTGTGATGTGACCAGGCTGAGTGAGTGACTCACTGTCACACACGCACACAAAGGCTCCAGCGCTCGTCCTCCCCCTCTCCCTCCCCCTCTCTCGCTTTCTATCTCTGTCTCTTGCTTTTTCTCTCTTGCTCTCTCTCTCTCTTACTCTCTGTCTCTCTCTCTCTCTCTCTCTCTCTCTCTCTCTAACCCTCTCTCTCTCTTGCTCATTCTCTCTCTCTCTCTCGCTCTCTCTCTCTTGCTCTCTCTCTCTCTCTTGCTCACTCTCTCTCTCTCTCTCCAGCGATTTTCTGCATCACAAACCTGTTAACAGACGGGAGTAGCTTCTAGTTGAGTCACAGTTAGGTGGCAGTAGGCGTATTCTCGCTCGGGCCGACTCTGGTGGGATTTTCGTCCAGGTTGATTAACCGTTCAATAATTAGCCCTCCATGTAGGGATGCGCCTCTATGGGTTAGATGACTCAGAGCGGGTAAGTGTCAACAGCCGCTTCTACCAGCATTTAACGCAGCAGCATTCAGTCTCATCACACCTGCTTCAGGGAGCATGGTTGGGATGAACGTGTAAAATCAAACAGGAAGTAGGGGGTCTGCCCCAACGATTGTCTGTCGGTTGCCTTGGTTACAGGGCGTGTCCTCCTCGGGCTTGCTGTTGCTAAGCCACAGGAGCACTTCCCTGCAACAGGTGGCTGCGCTTGTATCAACACAACAGTGTTTGTTATTGATTCAAACCACAATTCTAGGTGGCCTACTTTTATCGTTGAAATTTCTAGCCCTCATCGACAACATACTATCTGAAATGTATTCACACGTACAGTATTTCTCTCTGTCAGTGGCAAGCTGACCCGGTGTATATATTTAGCTGTTCAGATCCTATCTGGTACCAGTTCCGTGCGCTGACTGAAGCTACCCCTCTCTGACCCGTGAGACACGTTTTCCTTAGAGAATGACGAGGGAAGGTGGAGGGCGTTTTCTAAGAGCCTCTCGCCATCCAGACTGATGGTTTGGTGTTGTAACGCAGGGCAGGGTTATCACTGTCTAGTTAGATGTCTTCTCGTCAGACGACTGGACAACAGGAGAGGACACTAGGGACAAACAGTCTCTGGGTAGGTGAACATAAACATTTCGTTCTGGGCGTGTGCGCGTGTTTGCCTTTGTGCTTTCGCTTTCTGCTGCTCCAAAGGGAATTATTGAACGTCATTACATATGGTGTGTGTCATACTCGCGCCTCTATTTTAAAAACCCACTTCTAATGACTCACTTCTTCTGCTTGGCACATTCAACTGTCCACATTCTTGTCTGCACCTCCTACGACTGGAAGGCTTTCAGTCTGACACCTGCAAACCAGAGATCCGAACAAGTGGGATAGTTATATAAAGAGAACTTTCAAACACATCAGGGCAGAGTTTTTTGTTTTTTTCTTGTGCGGTACGGTTGGATTAGGGTCAGGTCAAAGAGTATCAGGTTGTCAAGACATGAGTGCTTGGTCGAGCGGCGGAAACCAAATATCATGTAGCCCACTTTATGCCCTTTTTAAATATGTATGTTGCCTCAAATGAAATCATCAGTATTTGTTTCAGAAATGTCACAGACGAACGCACGTATGCCCGCAGAACTGCGGCTGACACTAAAACCCTTGCTGTACAATGTAGCATTGCCTCCGATTTCTTCCAGTTATGTATTCACTTTCAGTTTGACACACTCCCACTCTCCAAGCTTCTGTTGACACTGGGTGCTTAAAACGGCGGCTTTTCTCCCCCGGTGGTTTGTCATATGCGCGGTCGTTACGCATCCGATTCACACCTCAAAAACATCAGGCGGACATTGTGTGTATTGAATGAGTCAGTTTGCATGCCGGCGACCAGACGGACTCCTCACGTGTAGCTTGGACACCGAAATCGGAAACGAGAGCAGTGAGACGCACGGCGTCTTCAATTCGTCTCACGACGTCCGTGCCGGTAACGACAGAGCTTTTTGTCGAGACGTCTCTCTCGGAAAGCGGGTTTAGAGAGAGTCCGTGAGGTAATGACACAAAGAGAGCGGCAACGATGGCAGAGTTGGACAAGGACCCAGGAGAGGATGAAGCAGATTATCACGTTAGGCTCAAGTCTTAGAAAACACACACCTCGATTGGGCACTTGTTGATTCCTCCTGTCCTTGTCTCTGGTCGCTGGGGTGCTGTGGGAGCAGATCAGAGTGTGAAACAACACCAGGCCTCCAGCACGACCGGGCTATTCCTGACTATACTGCTCCACAATGATCTAGCTCTTTATTTAAGGCTATGTAGTCATGCTACACACAGACACACACCAGACCTCTCTAACACGCCATCTGCGTGTGTGTGTGTCTCTGTGTGTGTCTCTGTGTGTGTATGTGTGTCTGTGTGTTTGTGTCTGTGTGTGTATGTGTCTGTGTGTGCCTCTCCGTGTGTGTACGTGTGTCTGTGTGTGTATGTGTGTCTGTATGTGTGTCTGTGTGTCTGTGTGTGTGTGTCCCAGGGCTCTGCTGACTCCTACACTAGCCGGCCATCAGACTCAGACGTGTCCCTTGAAGAGGATCCTGAAGCGCTGAGGAAGGAAGCTGACAGACAGGCCCTCGCCACACTCGAGAAAGCCAAGGTCAGAGGTCGCCATCTTGTTCTCCCCACCCTACATCCTCTCTACTGTTCCAGAACCTCTACCCAAACTATACATCATCTATACTCCCCCTGTCTGTCTATCATTTAGGATATAAAAACATCTATAGATGAGGATAATTGGCATCGAAATGAATACTTAATTGTTAATGAATCTCATTGTTCTAATGAATCAGTGAATGTGTATGTCCTTCCCAGACCAAACCAGTGGCGTTTGCAGTGCGGACGAATGTGGGCTACAACTCCGGCCCGAACGATGACGTTCCTGTGCAGGGCATGGCCATTTCCTTCGAAGCCAAAGACTTCTTGCACATCAAAGAGGTCAAAAAAAACAAGCAAACTTATTGATGTGTCGTTTGCTGGCTTCGTTTTCTACCGACCGAATCTTTTTGGTTGTGCTTTGACGGGGATGTGCAGACAGCTAGATAGCGAGGAACTGAAATGGCATCTTATTGTTCACACATCCAGTTGTGCCTTTTTGTTTTATTAATGTGTGAAGTAACATGCCAATCACCCAGATAAGATGGTGTTGGTTGCCTGGGCAATATCAGGCTCTGCAAGCGGCAAAGGGAATGTGACATGTGACTGTCTGCGCTGTGTAGAAGTACAACAATGACTGGTGGATCGGGCGGCTGGTGAAGGAAGGATGTGAGGTGGGTTTCATCCCCAGCCCTGTCAAGCTGGAGAACACCCGACTGCTGCAGGAACAGAGGATGAGACAGAACCGCCTCAGCTCCAGGTGCTCCTCATCCCTCCTGCCTGCTCCACACACGCACACACACACACACACACACACACACACACAAACGCTAGACCCTCACAAACACACACACAGAGAAATGCTAGACCCTCACAAACACACACACACACGCATGTTAGACTCTAACACATACACACTCTCACACACACGTACGTTAGACCCTACCACACTCTCACACATACGCACACACATGCTAAACCCCACACACACACTCGTTAGACCCTCACACACACGCTAGACACTGACACACTCACACACACTCTAAACCAGGGGTCTCCAATCCTGGTCCTCGAGGGCCACTGTCCTGAAGGTTTTAGATGTTTCCCTGCTCCAGCACACCTGACTCTAATAAAGGGTCATTATGAAGCTTCCACAGAGCTTGGTAATGGCTCATTCATTAGAATCAGGTGTTCTGGAGCAGGGAAACATCGAAAACCTTGAGGACAGCGGCCCTCGAAGACCAGGATTGGAGACCCCTGCTTTAAACACTGACACACATGCTAGACACTGACACACACACATACTCACCCACTCCAGACCCTCACACACATCCGCTCCAGCAGTAGTAGAGTCATGCATGTGGAGTCAACCCTCTCTGTTCCTCCCCCCTGATGCTTTCACGTCAGCCTGCGGAAACACGACGAATCCTAATCCTGGGGATCTCTTCTTTTGTCCGAGTCGTCACTCTTGTTTGCGTCCCCGTTGTGTTTCCTCCCTCAGTAAATCTGGTGGGAGCTCCAGTCTTGATGTTGCCACGGGAACCCGCAGGCCCACCCCTCCTGGCACAGGTGAGAGCCACGCCAGTGACCTGCCGAAAGGTTGACACAGCCCGGGGAGGCGGTGATATTTAGATGTCGATTTTAATTGGATCGTTAGGCAACCGTGAGCATAAATCACAGCAGCTCATCTCTGCTTTGAGTGTGGGCCAGGATGTCTCACTGGGTGTGCAGGAGAGGGAGGGAGGAGGGGTTGGGGAAGAGAGATAGAGAGGTTGTTTCAGGTCTGGCATTGGTAAACAGCACAGGATTGAAAGAGAGCTGGAAATAAACTTCTCTCATTAACGATGATAGCTAAGCTTGGCTAGAAACGCACTGTTGATCATTATCATTGTGACCTCCGAAAATGTGAATATTCTTAGATAAGCCTCTGTCAACATAAATGAATATGATCAGATCAAGATTTTGGAGAAAAGCATCTGCTGAATAAAATGTAACGGGGGTCAGGGAGGGCAGAAGGGGGGGATGAGATCGTACTGTCGATTTCAAGAAGACACATCGTTTGAGCTGATAACCTGATTCGCCTCACGGAGGTGCCTTGCAGAACCACAGCTGCCTACCAACCACATTTAGCACCACACCCCCTGCCTGGCGGTTCCATCTGACTCCACCCCCGGCCCCCCAGCACAGACACTCCCCTCCTCCCTCCGCCCAGCATCGCCACCAGCTCCAGTAGCACATACTCCAGCGCCAGCTTGACTGCACAACCCCTATCTCCTCCCTCCTGAGCACTGCCATTGTTCTCTCACTCTCTATTTGTCTCTCTATTTATCTATCGCTCTCTAGCACCACCATACATACTGAGCACTGCCAGCACTCTCTCTCTCTCTCTCTCTCTCTCTCTCTCTCTCCCTCTCTCTCTCTCTCTCTCTCTGTCTGTCTGTCTCTCTCTCTCTCTGTCTCTCTCTCTCTCTGTCTGTCTGTCTCTGTCTCTCTCTGTCTTGCTTCATGATACTCTTTGTTTAATCACTGATCCACGTTTACCGCTGTTCTTTCCCTTTTGATCTCTTGTCCATCCAGATCTCTGGAATAAAGGCTTCCTTGCCACCCTTGCTCTCTCTTCTCTCGTGATTTCCTCTGCATCTGTCGTTCGATGCCTTCCCTCATCATGTCTTCCTTTTCTCCTTTTCCTCTCTCTCTCTCGTTCTCTCTCTCCTTTTGGTTTATCTCCGTTCTCCCTCCCCCCTCCCCGTTTCATCCTCCCTCCCCGTCTCTCTCCCGGTCTCTCTCTGTTTCTCTACTCTGTCACCTCCCTATGCACTGTCCCTGCCCCTCCCCCTAGCCCATGTGGACATGTCCACTATGACCTATGACCTTGACCCCTTGGACCTGGATGCTGAGGAACCCCCTGAGCCCCAGGGTGACCCTCGCTCCTCCAAGAGCAATGCAGGCAGCGTCACCTCCCCGCAGGCCAACGCCCACCGCCTGCCCTTTTTTAAGAAGGTAACGTCAGGGGACCGCTGCACCGCTCGAACCCCCCCTCCCCCCCTCCTGCCTTCCTCCACCCCCCCCTCCACCCCCCCACCTCGCAGGGGCCACCTGTGGCCCAGTCTGATGTGTAACCCCTGTCTCCGCCTGCCGGCCTCCACCCACCCACCCCCTTTGCCTTCTCTCACTAACTGCTCACAATTTACCCACCGTTCCCGCTGTAGCCCCTGACTCTAATCCTGATTGGGTCCCTCAGTCTCTGGTTGCCACGGTAACGCTGGGAAATGTTTGCGTGGGTGTTTTTGTGCGTGTCATCTGGGAGAGGGGCTGAGTTCTATTCTCCAAAACTGCAGCAGAGCTCTGCGGTAATATTTCAGAATATGTTTTTCCAGATTTCACGACAATGTGCAGTGCAGATAGAGCTGGTCTCTCTCTGCCTCTCCTTGATCAGTGAACAGCTCCTCTCCCGATGTCCCCCTCTAATCCTAACTTGTCAATAACAACACGTGCTCTATGTTTTGTGCCTTTGTCCCTTCTCTTTCCGTTCTGCTCTTTCTCTCGTTGGGGGTTTGTCTGCCGAATGACACTGTAGGCGGCCCCGCTAAACAGAAACAGAAGTCGGTGAGTTTGTTTTTCTCTAACGACACTAACTTTGAACCTTTCATCTTGTATCCTGCTCCTTTTGACTTGTTCGGAAGGGAATATCTAACACCAGCTGACGCTGAAGAGTCTAACGTAATGATGCTCGAACCATTTCTCTCCCAACACTTTGCGATACTTCACGACGCGTAGAAATCAGTTCCGAAAGGTTCAGCAGCCTTAGCGTCTACAGACGGCACGCTGCACGCTGAGAAGAGACGAAATGTCAAAGAAATAATACCCCCCCCCAAACAGAATCTCGATAAAGCTGGTTTCAGCGCTTTCCTGTACTGACAGGATGAGACAGGCGGCCAGGGAACAGGTGCAGGTGTGTCACGGAGCTCCGGAACACAAACAGAGAATCGTGGCTAACGCTAATGAACCCTGATGTGTTTTACTTTCCATTTGTGGCGGCTTGTTTGAGAGGCCGTGACTCCCGGTCGACTCCTCTCACTGTCTGTCAGCAGTTCTGGTCCTGTGGAAAGTAAATGTAAAAATAAAAAACAATCATAAAAAGGGACATGTTTCGTACCAAACATCAGCCAGTACAGTGTGATAATAGTATTCAAGATCATAGTGAGTTCTAGTTGTTCCATTCCCCTGCCCTCAGATATAAGGACCCATTGGAAAGTTGAAAAGTCAGTATTTTTAGACGTTGGGAATACGAATGAGGTGGAATGAGTCTCCCTGGCCTGGCCTGACTTTATGTAATGTACCTTAGTGGAGTGGAGCTCTCCAGTCCTCTGCATGCTCTGAAGAGCCTAGCCGCATGCAGAGGAGTGTGCGCGCGCCAGGAATACAGATCTGAAATAGCAGCATTTTTTCTCTCGCTGGTAGTCCTACAGGACATGTGACTGTTTCTCCGGTCACTTCCTCTTATGGAGAGGTGATGGATGCGTCATCTTTGTGAATTATGTCAGCGGTCTATGCGTTCACATGCTTGAACGTATGTATTGACTTTGCGTGGGTGCTCTTCAAAGGAATGCATGGCTGCAGCACACTATATATATGTATATATGTGTGTGAGTTTCCTCCATTTTAGAGGCAGAGACATCTGAACGCATAATCTGTTCTGAGGTTTGTATACAGGAGTACAGGGGAGATTTGCAGTATCCGGTCCATTAAAGAGAGGCTTTTAGCAAAACAATATGGCTTTCCCTGTCCATAACTCACTCTGCCTTACTGAGTTTCTTTTGTAATTGTGATTGAATAATTTGTTACGAAAGGCCTTCTGAGAAATGGAAATGACTGTTTTAAATTGTAAATGAATGTTTGGATTCTCTACACGTATTTTCTCTGCAAAATAAATGGACTTTCTGAAATGCATCATATGTACGGTATGATATTGACTGAGTGAAGGGAGTCTAGAAAGATGGAGGGAGCCGTTGTGTGTAGATTGAATTGCATGCAAATATATGTGCTGTTTGGGTTCCTGGGACGCAGCCCAGTACCTCACCCCACTCTCGGTGCTCTTCTCCCGGGTCAGATGGAGCATGTCCCCCCCTATGACGTGGTTCCTTCCATGAGACCCATCATTCTGGTGGGGCCTTCACTCAAGGGCTATGAGGTAGGATCATACCCAGCCACTGCCTTGTTCATTCCCCCTTGCCCTGTCCCCAGAGTCAGTAGCCTCATCGTGTTCATCTTTCTCTCCTATCTCCAGGTGACGGACATGATGCAGAAGGCTCTCTTTGACTTCCTGAAACACAAGTTTGAGGGAAGGTTCGTTTGGGGTCAAGATATAAACATCTACAAGATCGTGTTGTAAAGATGTAATTATTTGTGACGCGTCATCCAAAATCTCCGCCGTGATTGGTTGTTGGTGGTTGTTCGCAGGATCTCCATCACACGGGTCACTGCAGACATCTCCCTAGCCAAGCGTTCGGTCCTCAACAACCCCAGCAAGCACACCATCATCGAGCGCTCCAGCACACGCTCCAGCCTGGGTAAGACAGCAGCATCCGGTCAGGACACGCCCCTTCTGGCCGCTCCCATCCTATCAGGAACCAGAACACCTCAGGCTGGTTTGTCTGGCTAGGAATCTTTTAATTAGACTGCCACAGTGGGAGTAAAGCTATGGAGAAACATCATGAGTGAAAAGACAGAAAGGACATCATTATATTCCTATTATCCATTATATTCCTATCATTATATTTTCACGTGAAAGGATTTGTTGTTGTTGAGTGTTGCTTTTCATCCATTTGGCTATTGTGTTTTTCTTACCTTTACTATCTATGTTTTCACATATTGATATTTGCATTTGGACATTTGATCAGTTCCTTAGAACTGTGACTTAGATGACAAGATAGTGTGATCAGTGACATGACTGAAAGAAACAAATCGCTGCTGGTTAAAGACAGACATCTACTGAAATTCTGTACTTGTCAACATCCAAACACATTATTACGATAGCGAGTTGCCCAATAATCCTAGAACTCAACTTGACAGGCTCATGAGTGAATGCTAATCTAGGTGTAGGAGACAGTCATGAAGTGAGCAGGACATAGCAGAGGTGTCCAGACGTGCTCCGCTCATCAGAGAGGAGACGGGCTTTATGCTTGATCCTCGCCAATCCAGGTTTGAAGTTCCTGTCTGAGAGGCTGAAGGGATGAAGGGTTTAGGGCTTCAGTCTGCTCTGACTGCCTGTCCCAGTCTGATCTGGCCTCTCTTTCTCTCTTCATCCCGTCTTTCTTGCCCTCCACCCACCCACCCACCCACCCATCCCTCCTTTCCCTCTCTCCTCCACCACGCTCTCCACCCACTCCTCTCATGATTCAGACGTACTGGGTACGTATGCTCTCCTTCCTACGGGAAAACGATGACGATCCTCTCTTAACCCTCCCCCTTTTCTCTCGCTTCTCACACCGTCCACTCATACGTCACTTGTCTGCCTGTCTGCCTGCCTGTTTATTTCCGTGTTCCTCACACTTGCGTGTGGCAGCCTGTTGCCTTGAATTAAAAACGGCGCTAAACAATGGCGAGCGCAGAGGAGCCTCGCAAAGCTCTGGCGTTAACGTGCTGTAGGGGTGTCGCCGTCTGCGCTTCAAGGGAAATGTGAGAGGGAGCCGAGGAGGAAGGGGGAGGGGTGGAAGGTAGCTATGGTTAGGGATGAGTGCTTGAGGAAATTGATATACCTCTCCCCTTCCCCCAAGCTGTACTGCTCCTCCTCCCCCCCCCACACTCCCCCCACCCCCTGTGACCCAGAATCGTCTAACGTTCCTACTGTAACTGTATTTCCTTACCGTAGAAGAGCCTGTGTTCACTTTGTAATTAACAAACTCGCCGATTAAATTTTGTTTCGAATCAGGAAGAGGCGCTCGGAGAGATTAGGAAACATCTCGAGGGAAATGAAAGATTGTACAAAAGAAAGTGGGAGTGTTCTTTTAATGTTTTCATTATTTCAGGTAAAGTTCATTTCACTCCATCGTTCTCTCTCCGCCCTGGGTCCCTGAAGCGGTTTCAGGTTTATTATCTCGGCCCCTTATTCTCCGGAGCCAGGCTGCACCCTGCAGTGCTGTGCCTCTGCAGATTAGCGCACCCATCATCTTATCTCTCCGTGGATGGTGTGGCAACACATCTCAGGAACCGTTCGAAGTTTGCCCCGGCTCTGGAGACACCCAGGACTCGTTTTTTTGAACATCTTCCCTAGCGCACTGCATCGCATCGAGAGGGCAGAGTGTAGTCTGTTACTGAGGGACTGAGGGAAAATAATCTAACATTCCTCTGCCTAAACCTGTTCATCTTTTCCCCGCTGCACTAATAACAGCACTAACAACAACTGCTAATGTTATGCGTCATCAAATTCATTGTTTGAAGTGCCTGTAATATCTTAGTCGAAGTGTAACAGGCATCTCATTCTCCAGAGCCCCTTTCCTTCCTCACTTTTAATGGCGCCAGAATCCTTGTTTGACTTGGTCTAATACACACAAAGATAATGAGTGGAAAGTGGCATTAGAATGAGAATGCTCGTCAGTTCCATTTATCTGTGGTTAAATGGAACACCGGCTTCTGATTCACATGTTTGGTAACATTCCAGCGATTTCTAAAATGCATGAATAGAAAGTCTTTTGTTGGCGTGTATGCTTCTGTGTGAGCGTATTTAGTGGCGAATTAGGTCAATGTATGCAAAGTGGCTTGGCGAGTGGTTAACGTCGACCTCCATTCATCCAACTATCGGGACATAGTTGTGGTCAAAGATGGAGATGAGATTTCCATGTCAGACTCTTTACCCGTGTACGCGTGTGGACACTTAGGGTCCCCTTACCAACACTCTTACTTTATGTTTTTTGTTCTGGTTCTATAGCGGAGGTGCAAAGTGAAATTGAGCGAATCTTTGAGTTGGCCCGTACCCTGCAATTGGTTGCCCTGGACGCAGACACCATCAACCACCCCTCCCAACTAGCGAAGACCTCCCTCGCCCCCATCATTGTGTACATCAAAATTGCTTCACCTAAGGTACCCCATGTTCAGAACACTGTGAAATAGACTCAAATTTCTTCACGGGATGACGGAGCCGGTTACAGAGCACTGGACTGAAATGTTACCTTTGGGTCACGCATCTTCGTGCCCGACAAACAGTCTGTTTCTAAATGGCGGTGTCTGTCTCCGTCTAGGTTCTACAGAGGCTCATCAAGTCCAGGGGGAAGTCCCAGGCCAAACATCTAAACGTGCAGATGGTGGCGGCAGACAAGCTGGCTCAGTGCCCTCCTGTGAGTCCTTCTGATCAGATTTCCCTCGCCGTAAAAGCCCATTTTGTTTCTCGCTTCCATCGGCGCCTGACAACTGGTGACTGTTCTGTCCTCTGTGTTCAGGAGCTGTTTGATATCATCCTGGATGAGAACCAGCTGGAGGATGCTTGTGAGCACCTAGCAGACTACCTGGAGGCCTACTGGAAGGCCACCCACCCGCCAAGCAGCAACCCTCCGAATCCCCTGCTCAACCGCACCATGGCCACAGCCGCTCTGGCCGCCTCCCCAGAGCCAGTCTCCAACCTGCAGGTACAGGTGCTCACCTCCCTGCGCCGCAACCTGGAGCTGTGGCCTGGCCTGGAAGGTCCGGTAGCCAATGAGGCGAAAGAGGAGGAGCATGCTCTCTAAAGGCGGCCTGGGGGAGGGGTGGGGACAGGCATACCCTCTACGTCCAACCCCCAACTGCCTGCTCTCCAGATACACGCTCCTCTTTCTCTCCTTCTTCCAACCCTATCAAGAGAGGAATACACGCATACTTTTAAACCCAGTTTTTCCTCATTCAGACATGCTGTATATAGAAACACACCACACGAACGGGGGGGAGGGGTGCTTCAACTGGAGAGTGCGCACTGGGTCCAGGATATTGGATCACACAACCACATGCGCAGACAAACTGAGCATGCTTTATGCAGTGTAGTTACAATAAAAAAAACTAATATTAAAAGCCTTGTCAGTTTGATCAAACCTACACATAAAATACATTTAGAACTGACTTTTGATTTTGAGAATATAGCTTCTTTGCAAATTACACAGTATTTTCTACCACGTACACGAAAAGCATGGTGAGTTTTTAAGGGTTGGCCACTGGATCCAGACCAAACCAACAGTAGTTAACTGCATTGAAAAAGAGGTTTTTATTTCTAATGTGATTAGCATCACAATTGGGTTATGATAACATCTGAGCTGGGGCTAAAAAACACTGCCATAACTCAGCAAGGTACCTCTGCTCCTGCATCCTCTATGTGTGCTGTGGTGGAGAAAGGAAATGGATTCAGTCTGCCCCTAGCCCACCCCACTCCAGGGCCTCGCAGGCCTTCTTTTCTGCGTCTTTTATCATCTGGGAAACAGTCCAGTTTGCTTCCCTCCTCCGTGTTGCCATGGCACCGCCCCTGAAAAGGAGCAAGTCATCTCGGCCTCTTTACAAATGTGCGCCTTGTTGTTGTGCGGCTTCATCTTCAGTTGTCGGACTAGCAGGGAGTTGTAGATATGGCCTGTGCGTGGTTGTGTTTGCGCTTGACTAACTGGTGTCCTGTATTCAACATATACACTTGGCATTAGCTACACCACATCAGGTGGATTCTCTGAGTTCTTTCAGTCAGCCGCATTCTGACAGCAATTCAAACTGAAGCTTGTCATGGATACAAAATGATTCTGCTTGTAACGATCCTGCAGACATGATGCCACACTTCCAGTTCACATGTATTAAAGTTAAGTTAGTTAAGTTAAGTTAGATGTGTCCATATAAATAGCAAATAAGATATTTGAGAAGCAGAAACGAGTCTATGAAAACTCGAAAAGGTACATAGAACAGTTACTCGTCAACATATAATATCGTTTATCAGCCAGAAGGTGTCAGTGTTGGAGGATGAGTGTGAAAAAAGAGTTTGCTTGTTGAATTACTAACCTGCTTGCAATGTTTTTCTTACAGGTGAGTTTGAGTGCATTTGTGTTAGCGAGCTTGTATGTCCATTTGTGTGTTCATTTGTGTTTGTTGCTCTGATGTTACATGCATATGTGTGTACGAGTAAACTCTGCATGTGTGTAATGTCATTACAACGCCATTACGAGCCAGCGCTTTCAAACCAGTGTGCTTCAACTGGAATACAGGATGCTCGATAGATAATGTGTGTGAACTTGCTTGTTTCTGAAGTGAAAAGCTGCTTAAGTTGCGACGACTCCTCACATTGTAATGAACGAAGCTTGTCCGATGCTAACCCTGTTGACTAACTCACAGTCCCGCCTGCTTGTGTTTGTGTGTGGCATGGTCATGGCTAACTGCAGGGGCCGTATCTGGTACACGGAGAACAGAAGCGCGAGCGTCCTCTGTCGGAGCGCGGTGGAAGTGGCAGTCTCCATGACTACCACAGCGATGCGAGTGGAAAGCAGCAGCACCAACAGCAGACGTACCTGCATTCCTCGCGCGGCCATTTACGGGGCGGGGGTGGGCGGGGCCTTTCGCGGCAGGACACCTTTGACTCGGAGACGCAAGGCAGCAGGGACTCGGCCTATACCGAGGCGGGAGACTCCTGCATGGACATTGAAACCGACCCGTACGATGAACCGGAGCATTACCGAGGAGGAGGGGGCGGGGGAGGTCGCCTCCACCTGGCCCAGCACCACAGCCGCCAGGCCTCCTGGGAAGATGAAGGCGCCGAGCCGGATCAAGAGAACCTTAACCACCCTCCGATCCCCAGCCAGCCGCAGCAGCAGCACAGACGGGCCAAGCTGCGGGAAAGGTACTGCCAGGACTCCGGAGACACCAGTGCCAACATGGGCCGCAACAAAAACCAGGAGGACTGGGGGAGGGACGTGTATATCCGCTAAACACACATCATACCATAGGCTAGGAAGCTGATGGACAGACTGGGCGGGGGGGCGGGTGGGGAGAGAAGAAAGGGAAAGGCTGGGGGGGGGGGTTAAGGTTTGAGGTTTGAGCAACAACAGAAAGGTGGGTTTGTGGGCCATGCCAATCAGAGACTCATGAATCTAATCTGTTTACAACCCTATTGAAAGGTACTTTGTCATTCTAGAGTACACTGTAAAGAGATACATTAACTAGTAGATGCCATCCTCATGAAGTTATTCTAGTGATTCGACTTCTTTTTGGGTTTTTTTGGGGAGAAAAAAAACCAGTTTGGTCTTTTCTGTTTCTTTTGTTAGTACTGCATGAATTTCATGGAATCCTAATCACAGCACGAGGACAGTTATTGTATTGATTGTGAATTTATGATTGTGATCTGATCTGTATGATTCAATCTCTCTCTAGTGTAGAATGTGATGGTTGGTAGAGGTGTCATCTGTCATGTCTGTCCTCTGCAGTCTTAAACAGGGTCTGTCCCCCCACCTAGAGTTTCAGGGTCTCCACAGAGCATCACCACTTCAGGGTTCAGCCACAGAGCTTTCCAGTCTCTTGTCACACATCACACAGACCAAACTCTGTCAAGTTACATTTAACACCATTTGTTCCGACGATTTCTTCAGAGAACAGTTTGAACGATTGTTTGACTCGATCGTGTTAACGATACGAAACCACCCCAAAGATACTGGACTCCTTCCCTGATGTGCTTCAGCCATAGCATTCTAATAGAACTGTACTGTACGTGTCTGGTTCGTCCATCTGCTCTGTCTTTAGAGAGTTGCCGTGGGTGATAGTTTGGCTCCCGTAGTAATCACTTGTACTCACAGTTAAATAAGCAGCACTACAGTCGTAGTTTACGTGTACGTAAGTGAACAAATTGTCTTGCCTTAGTTTCACACCCTCAGATTTACTACAAGAAAACTCCAATCACAAGTGCCGGAATGTCTCGCCAAGCCACTCCCACTTTTATTGTGGTGGGAGGTCTTAAATCTTGTCACACTCTGTTTTCATGATGTTTCTGTGTCTATCTGTCTGCTGGCTACTCTGCACTGTAACCAGCCTGTTGCTACTGCACAACGTTCATGTTACTTTTCTTTGCACCAGCTATTTCTTGTAAGTGCTTTTTTTAAAGGCAGTAGACTGATGGTTAAGAAGAGTTCTTTTGGATTGTATATCACTCACAAATTACACCCGAACAGCTATCTGGTGTCTGAAGAGCAAATGCCATTTACTTCTATTGATTTATAACTGACCTTAGTGTTGTTTTTCCTGTGGAGATTTACATTTGATTAATCTTCAGTTCTTGTAAGATAATGAGAAGAGCAGGAAGGGAGGAGCACACGCGGTCTTTGCTTAGTTATCTAAATGGAGAATCCATGAATGTCTTTCGTAGGCTCGTTCTGCCTACCACGTTTTTTTTCAGTTAAATAAATGAATATTAAATAATGATCAGTGAATAATGTTATTGTTGCGTTATCGCAATTGTTAAAAAGATGAAACAACATGTATCATTGGTGCCTGATTGTAGCTACATTTTGCTTTTTCTGCCTTTCATTTTTAATCTGTGGATAAATTCGTATTTTAATTAAAAATTTAATCAGAAATCCACATCTGAGTATTTAATTGATACCCGTTGTATGAGAAAATTGAGCTGAAATCTCACTCGTCTCTTATGCTTGAAAACACAGAGTCGAAGAAAAACATTGACCACATCGGAAGGATGTGGTTCATATCAGATAACGTTATGCTGCTGCACTGTGTCTGATTTTAAGTACAGTAACAGGTTCGAAAGCAGCCTTGGCAGTCTCTGTCTACAGACGATCTTCTCGTGTTCCAGCATACCGACAACCCATAAATTCAGAAATCTGAATAATAATTTAAATGTTATCCAACAGCTCATGCTTAGATGAATACATTTAATCATTAGGTGCAAATTACGTTTTAAATGAGCAAATATATATTTTAGATTATTTGCACAGGGAGGACTGTGAGTTCATTATGCAGTATATGGCTACACAAACAATATGATATTGATAACCACAGCTTTCAAGAGTCAAATACATATCCTAGAAATTGAGTTCCTGAGCAAACAGTCCTCATTGAAGTAGTAATTATGAATACCTGAAATCTGCGTTTCGGTTTTGATACGCTAATATAATTTCAGAGAAGCAGTATAACTTCACTGAAAGTCACACACTTCCTCAAGAAATTCCCACGTCCATTTTTGGTGTGGCGTGTGCTAAAGTCTGTGCGTGGTTTGAGAGGGTGTTTCGTTGTGTCATCCGTCAGAGCTCTCGTGAGCCAAGATTATTTTTTTTATACGCATGTTTTGGAAATCGTGGTACTTTTGGAGGCTGCTTCTTCTCGGATTGGCCAATGGAACATCGGATAAAAGAGAAACTGCCCTATCGGACGGCAGAAACTGCTACAATAGAAACTACCGTACCCCTCTGACGTAGGATCGTCGGTATTCCTTAGCGCCGCCCTGTGTTCCACGACTCACGGGGAGGTTAAGATGTAAGATGAAAAGCAGAGACGACCGGTCATACCTAGTCATTTTCAACTCAGACATCAAAAATATCCGACAGCATAAGTGACGCGGAACTCAATTGTGCTTTCTGCCTTTCAAAATACTGGAATAGTCCGAAGCTGGGTTGTAATGCTAACATTGGTGTGCTAGCAAGTTAGCCGCGTCTAGCTTTGGAACCCAGCTTTGTCTGATTACGGTTGTTCGTCGTTATATGTAAATTCTACTAGAATGGGACTCCTTTTCGCAAAGTTGATGACTGTCTTCGGAGATAGAGGTAAACAGAGAGCCTTCATTATCATTGTCTTTGATAGATAATTGGCAACGTTGTTATTTGTGCTGTAACGTTACCATAAAAACGGAAAGTGCTGAAGCGGATCGCCGGTTTGTTATTGTTTAGGGTTGACTGCTTTGGTATGGTACAGATGTTCAGAATGCCTCTACAGTAGCCTGCTATCCATGTATGCTATTTGTTTGAGAAAGACATCCGATTGATAATGTATTTAATTTTTCTAAAGTGAACTATGTGGTCTTTATGTTGTGTCAGATAAGTTTTATCGATAATGTGTCCCTGGCCGTCTTGCCGGCGGATAATATTTACAATTTTTAGAGGTGAAGATTATGTAATAGCCTGTAGATAAAGAGTCGACCTGGGACTTATTGTTCAGCAAAGATATGTTTTTTTCAGTACAGTACATAGTTCACATTTACTTGTGATCACTGTCCGTTCATGTACATTATTTATGACTTTCAGAACACAAAGTTATCATCGTGGGTTTGGATAATGCGGGGAAGACCACTATTCTCTACCAGTTGTAAGTGGATTTTTCATGACCTGAAATACATTCAGATACTCGTTTCAGTATGTAGAAGGAGTCCTGTCATTAATGGCAGTAAGTCCAGTTCCAGTTCAGACAGACTGTTGTTTATTCTTACTTATGTCCTCGTGTCACACACACAGCTTGACCAAGGAGGCGGTTCACACTTCCCCTACTATTGGCAGCAATGTAGAAGAGATTTCTGTACGTAAGACACGCTTCTTAGTGTGGGACATCGGGGGCCAGGAAAGCCTGAGAGAAAGTTGGAACTCCTACTACTGCAACACAGAGGTACGCAATCCAGAAGAACTTTCATTTTCCCTTTGACTTTCAGCTAAAGGCTAAATGATGTCATAAAAGTAGATCTATGACATTATCATAGCTGATTATCAACTCCCAGTCATGCCAGCTATTCTCTCTGTATTGATTTAGTTTGTTCTGTATAGATTGTTTCGAAGGCTGTGTTGAATACGGTCTTGGTTTTCTGTCCTCCCTTAGATTGTCATCCTGGTTATTGACAGTACAGACCGTGAACGTCTCACTCTAAACAAAGAAGAACTGCACCGCATGCTAGCACACGAGGTAACTTATCCCCTGATTTAGGAGAACGGATTAGCAGAATCAGAAAGGGTTTTCTTCACCATGAAAGTTCACACAGACAAGGAATTGACTTTGGCAGGATGGTGCTTACGTTCAACCCATTCAACGTGAAGGCTCTTGATTTTCAAGTTAGCGCAGAACAAAAAGCGTTGCAATCGTAATCGTGGTTCAAAGATTTGTTTCCATCTTTCTCGTACATGGCGTGAGATTGACAAGAACTCTTGTTGTGGTGCCTGTTACTTCCATCTTGATCTGTTTCTTAAGATGATTCATAACAGTCACGTTTCCGTTTCGCTGACATTGCGTCTTCATGGCACAGTGACTATGCTTCCGCATTGCGATCGCTACAACACGCTTTCTTCCATCTGTTGATTATTTTTCTTTGGAAATGTAGGACCTGCAGAATGCGGCTGTTCTAGTCCTGGCCAACAAGCAAGACATGCAGGACTCCATGACAGTGGCAGAGATCTCCCAGTGCCTCACGCTTAGCTCCATAACGGCTCATTCCTGGCATGTCCAGGCCTGCTGTGCCCTCACCGGAGAGGGGTGAGTGCTCGTAACCTTGAACAGCCAGGAAACAGAAGCAGGGAGGGCCAAGACAACAGCTAATAGTTGATCTAAAAATGGTCTGTTCGAGCTGTCTAAGCCTACTGTGATTACATGGGAAGTAACCTTTAGACAGTCAGGTTATTATCTATGTCTGACTCTCTTTCTCGTTCAACCTGCAGTCTACCGGCCAGTCTGGATTGGATGAGGTCGCGTGTTCTAGCCAGCTAGAGATTCATGGTGTCTTCTACGCTACCTGTGTGGAACCATGACAGCTGTGCCCGCTCCAACCTAAACTCTTGAGACATTGTTGGAGCCACAGTGCCCAGAACAGTACCAGGACCTCCACTGTCTTCGCTGCTGCCTCTCTGAGCTCCAGGACTGGGCCCCATGTCACTCTAATGCCTTACCCAGCTACAGGAGTGGGATCAGGGTCCAAGTCTAAGTGAAGGAGGCCTGGATGGACCTTTCAGGACTTTTTGTTATGGTGTGTGTGTGTGTGTGAGAGAGAGAGAAAGAGAGAGAGAGAGAAGCTGTTTTAGATTTCAATCAAGTTTACATGCCCTACCTGATATCTGAAAATATGTGAATGACTCATGTGGATATTAACACATATTTTTGCCTCACGTTTGTGAAATAGAAGGTTACAAAAAATGGCTATAAATAAGATTATATTAGGTTCATGTTACATAGTAAAATTGTGACTCCACATATGAACCATTGGACAGCCATGACGGATTAAATGTTGACCTGACTGGCGTCAGCCTTCTTAGCTATTAAAGCACACATTACTTGAAGTATTTATAGTCAGAGAGGAAGGATAATTTCTGATTCCCAAAGGAAGCATTATGGTATTAAAATAAGAAAAGACAAATGTATCTTTTTAAGTGTTACATAATTGAGAAAGCCTCTATCTGTATTTTTTTTACTATCTTGTATTTTATTGTGTACAATATTTTAGACAAAATAAATACTTCAAAGGGCAAGTTCATGTATGAAAATATTCACGAATGTATTCACTGATTACCCCGGATTTGTGATAGAGGTGGGTTATATAAACATGTGTCTCGTGAAAAAATAACTAGTTTACCGAAATCACAAAAGAGGGGGCATCCGGATTTGAACCGGAGACCTCTTGATCTGCAGTCAAATGCTCTACCACTGAGCTATACCCCCGTGCTATCGACGAGTAAATATTAAGTTAATAAAGAATACATTTTACGTTTTACGACGTGTGTAATTGTTATAAAGTCTTGTTGTATAGATACATTATGACTTAGATACAAGTCATTTGTAAAATATACGCAGAAATATGAACATATTCTTAACGTCGCAGGACAACTGTTTCACCGCTAGGTGGACACAAAACACACAAATCCAGTTGCACATGCACTCTAACGCTGTTTTTTCGGTATTAGCATGTGAAAGCGAGTTACTCGAGCTATTTCTTACCATTTGCAGCACATTTTATGAGCCTAACAGCTCAAACCAAATCCGGTATCTTTATTCAGTAAAGTTAGACCAGAATAACGTTTATTTCTGCCATATAGGTCAGGATCAGACTATCCAGTTGGATTCACCACACTTCCCGTCAGAAATGGCTTGGGAGAAGGAGATAAGAATTGAGAAAGTTACAATGCTTGTTACTCACAACGAGCTCTGCGCGCAAAAAATTTTCAGTCTAGTCACGTAGGTCATTTAAATGCGGTTTGGATATGCGAACTGAACTGTTTTGCTGTTTACACAACACTGATATTCGATGCACACAAAACTCAAGTGTCTACGCCAGACGATACGCCCAGCCCAGTCTCAGTGGAACTGACATTTCTTAACCCGTTTCCTTGCCTGGTCTTTTGAAGTTTCAGTTGTTTGTAATGAAACATCTAGAGATTAAAGTAGCGTTAGAGATGATGGTCAACCACAGGACGTGTAAAACTCGCTTTATCAGTCTACCAGACCCATTTTCATAGCCCTAAAACAAAACCCAGCAAGCACCTTTTTAATGTAACCCACATACACCCGCAAGCAATATGTTTGTTTTGATTGTAAACCAGCATGTTGTAAACATGTAAAGTGCTGACCAAGGTTCTTTGCTATCTTTTCATTTTCATGCTGTTGTTTTCCTTTTCTTTCCTTTTTTGTCTGACCAGGAGGAGGCGCTATAAAGCTATCAGGGCTGTCGTCTTCAATAGCTGTTACACAGTGCGAGATGGCTTTGTGTGACTCTTGCCTAGAAAATTCTATCAAAATCCCCCCCAAAAGTTGAGAAAAAAGTCAGCCAGAAGGACAGAGACAGGGAAAAAAATGAATGAAAACCGTGAGAGTGTTATCTAAATAACTTTCATCTCCACAGCCTCAACACCAGTTGATCCTGAAGTCTTTGTAATTACCATGGCAACGACAGAACAGCATTAAGGAGGGCAGGAAGTGTGTAGAGTGGGAGTGTGTTAGGAGGGAGATATTTTAAAGCAGAGAGGCCAAAAGAAAAAAAAGGACCCATTTCTGACTGAAGATACCCTGAAGAAGGACGCTGTTTTTGCGGCTGGTCATGTTTACCTGTGTGGTCCTACTCATCCAATTCTCTCTGCTAGGCTTGGGGAGAGTCAGGGCTCAGCAACAAACAGGTAAGTTCTGTTTATCCATCACCGTTCCTATCTTCTATTTATCTTCCTCTTCATCTCGCTGTCTTTACCTTGTCTTTTATAGTTACACTTCACCATGTGTTCTCCTCACTCAGTCTGTCTTTACCTTGTCTTTTATAGTTACACTTCACCATGTGTTCTCCTCACTCTACTGACCTTCCTATTGATGTCGGCTGCACGCACAAACATACCTGCCTTTTGCTTCCTTGTCGTGTCTTTTCATTCATGTCCAGAAAACGTTCTCAGTTATCCCTACACACCTGTTTATACGTCCCCTCTTGTTACTAACACACCCATGCCTAAACACCTTCTGTTTATGTGACTGAAAACAGCGAAGGATAGTAACAGCAGGTAGCATGCAATAAATTATTACCATTATTATTTATTATGAACCTTTATTTAACCAGGTGAGTCTATTGAGAACCAGTTCTCATTTACAATGATGACCTGGCCATGAGGCTGCATTAAAAGCCAATACAATACAAACAAACAAAAGATATATAAGTAACACAGCTATATACAGTGACATATTAAAAAGAAACAAAACCTAAAAAACAAGTACAATGATTCCTGAATTACTGATCCTGAATTATTGACTGGACTGATTTTTTAAAGGAAGAAAGTGATATAAATGAGCTTTAGAGTCTGCTGCAGATGATTACAATCATATACATGTACAATCTAATAAAAGATACATCAGTTCTGAAATAACGGTTCGTTTCTATATTGAATCATCGTGTATATTATGGCCTGCAGTTAAACCTACAGGACAGAACACAGAGTCAGTCTGAGCCCTTTGATAACGTGATCGAGATGCAGGTGGACGTGTTGTTTCCTTTTGGTTTGTACTCAAAAGTGAGACTTTGTTTACAATAAAATTGTACCACAAAAACAACCCCATCCACAAACACGCAAATGACTCTAGACACTAGCCCACAAAACCATCGCTTATGGTTATATTTAGACGTTCCTTTTTTTCCTCTCTCTTCTCACCGCTCTTCATCGACTGCGTTGAGGCATTTCAAAGAGGTAGTTTATGTGAAATGGTGAACAAATGCTAACAGCTTTATGGATTTCTGTGAGCCTGTATTGACATTTTTATGGTTTGATATGCCTATTTGTATATATTTTTTTAAGAATTTGTCTCCATAAGCGAAAGCAGCTTGAGCTAGGCGCTAGTAATGTACTGAAGTGTATGTGGAATGTTGCAATGAAGTGTGATTTAAATACAATCGGTCTGTTTAGATAGCAAGACTGTTACTAACTCACCTCACACAATCCAACAAATTTCTCTTATCAACCCAACCCTATCATTGCACCTCAATATTTGATCTTGACAGTCCGTGATTAAAGTAGTCAAATTCCTCTTGGAACTTGGGTCTTTGATCACAGATCATTTTGAGTTTTTTCATTCAAGTAATTTGTTTTGATCCTCAAAATCAACCACACTCTTTTCTGGATGAGATCCACAACTCTTTAAAAAAATATTCTCAGCAATAAGGCGATTGGTTCAGTAATACTGCTGAGCACAAAAACCTTATGTTATGAAACAGGATCAAGAGTTCTCGTCCCCAGAGAGCTATCTGCAGCATCTAAACCAGACTATAAAAACACAAAACTGAGGAAATAAAATGAATTGTGATACTCACTGATGACCTCAGAGCTTGGCTCGTTGTCCTCTGTCCTGTTTGGAACTCAACAAATGTCCCGCGTACGTTCCAGATGCTGTAGGCCAAGTCTGTAAAGACGGCAAGAGACATGGTGAATGCGGATGTACAAAGTCTACTTTGAAATGACCTTGCAAAGTCATTAACAGTACCAGTGATATCATGTCTGTGAGCCTCTGCGGGACCTTGTGTTACACCCACCGGCCCTTTGTTGAGTGTGCAAAGGCCATCCGCGGAAAAAAATGACATCCAGTTCAGCCATTCTTTTCCAAGGTTGGAGAAGCTATTTTCTGGATTCATTGGAATGATGCATGTTTATGTAGTCGCTAGCACTCCTATAAGAATGCGTTTGGCTCGGTTCCTCCTGTTTCCTCTGCTCATTAAACACTTTGACTTCTTCTTGTCGCAGCGTAAAGAGCATAAATCATCCTATTGACCTCATCCAGTCTAAGATCGAGTTTCACCATAACCGATAAAATGTGAGATAAACGCATCGCGTTTTCATTAGAGGGATTTATCAGAGTCTTTGTTTGCCGATTTATTCATTATGCCAGTTGTCATGTACATTTTGTCATGTGCTGAATAATTTCACACACTTCATGGCATGGCTCGAAAATAACGTCGTCCCGTCCTCCAAGGGATGATGCAAAGGAGTACATTGGAGTACAGTAAAGTTCAGTCGAGTCCTCATCAAGTACTCATCAATGATGCAACTATATTTTTGAAACTTTCAAAGGTTTTGTATTACAGGTACATACTTTTTTCAAACCTTTAGAGACGTTTTTAGTACTGCCACCAGTAAAAAGCAAGAAAAAAAATGTGTTCACATTAGTTGAAATTCAGACATCGAATTGTATGGATTACTCATGTAAGTAACCCAGACCCATGCCAGAATGTCAAGAACACAATAATTTACATTTTGGGACAGGTAAATTTCAGTTTGGGGCAGTTAATTTTGCACTTCAGGGCGGTACTGGGACAGTGAGGAAAAAAGTGAATTGCAAGCCCTGTTCTTTGGCTGTCCACCCACCCAACGGCGCCAGCAGCATCTAACACTTATGGTGTACAGAGCCTTTTCTTTCAGCTGATTAGTGTCAGTGTAAAGACCAGGTCCTGATTGCTATGTCTGGTCTTCTTGCCACCAGCCTACTAATACTGATACAGATACCCTGAGGCAGCAGCACTGTGCTGGACAGTGAGTGTCAGCGACATCGGTAAAATGGATCCTACTAAGTCAGCCCACGGAGTCACCTCAGGAAATGGGTGTGTCCTCTCACCCCAAATGTATGCTGACCACTCGCAGCAAAGGGCATGGTTAAGGAGCCATTTAAAGCATCAGGGTAACTTTAATGTCCTAAGCAGACTTCTGAATTTGCGTTGTACTTCCTGGGATGAGAACCACTGTCCTGATCAGATCAGACATACTTTATTGATCCCCAAGGGAAACCTCTTGTTAGAGCGGCTTACAATGTCGTCAACACACAAATTACACAAGTCTGGAAGAAAAGGAAAGAAGAATTTTTTTTTGAAAAAGTAACACAAGACGGAGATACTGCAACAGACAGCATGCACGTTAGCGCATGTACACTTCCATTCCCATTGGTTTACTGCCTCTGATTGTTGACCAAGGAGTTCCACACCAGACCACTGACCTGAACTGACCAGCTGCAATCCTGAATCCCTTTAATTGATCCTTCCTTGGGGGGTCTCCAATCCCAGTCCTTGAGGGCCGCTGTCCTGAAGGTTTTGGATGTTTCCCTGCTCCAGCACACCATATTCTAATGAATGAGCCATTACCAAGCTCTGTGGAAGCTTCATAATGACCCTTTATTAGAGTCAGCTAAGCTGGAGCAGGGAAAAATTTAAAACCTTCAGGGCAGCGGCCCTCGAGGACCAGGATTGGAGACCCCTGATTTCATTCATGACCCCTTTGCAGGGGTCCAGATTTCAATGTTAATCCTCCTCAGCTTTCCATGACATGTCAACCCCTGGACTGTATCCACACTTTTGGGGGGTATTTCTATATTTCTGACTCTTAGTTCATTGGCGCTGCATGATAAAGAGAAAAGAACCCTTAATTTAAATATGAAATACCATACTCGGAGTTGTGCGTTGACCAGAGACAAACAGAAATTATCCTGATGGATTCAAGAGTTAGGGTGTATAGTCTCTGAGTTTCAGTCATGATACATGTCTGGGCAGGTCACTGGCACAAAATTCAGACACCCCTGGCCAGGCAATAAATAACACGGAGGCGGTCTATTTAATGTTATGAGCCGTCCTTTGTGTTACTTTCCACACTCCCTCATCTTTTATTTTAAGGCTTAGGTGAGCTGACGATGTCTCGGTTAACATTCAGTCCCATCATGCATACCCACCCACACTCCAGAGCCACCATGGCACCAGATCAATGTGGATACACATTCCACTCAAGGGGTTATTTCAGTGTTTGGTTTATGCGTCTGTTTATAGGCAAACCGCCACTGGCATCGGCGTATATTTGAAACAAGGACAAACCACTTTAACTTAAGGGGAGTTAAGTTAAAACATTCTAAATGGGATTAGAACAGCGTGCCACAGGGGCACACCTGATTTCGTCAGTTTAACAAGACCACGAACATTCAATTAAATAGGAAAGAGGTTAAGTGGCAGAACATTTCCTCAAGAAAAGATCCTTGCGTCTCTAAACTAGCATCATAAAATGCATTCCGACTTCACAAATTCGTTTTCCATTGTAGCCTATTATAGGCTAGTGCTACCGACAGAGTGATTTGATATCTCCCTTAACTCTTCCTTACCAAACATTAAAATGTCTGAGCGTGGGTTTTCTAAAAGTCACAAAACAGACATCCCAGATACACCCAGCTCGTTTTGATCTGCTCGACATAAGTATTCTTCCGAAGAAATGACCAGAGCAACAGAGGCGAACTCTTCGCGGCAGCCATGCTGACCACGGCACGTTCGTGGTATTTCATTCGAGAAGATCGAGCTTGACGGAGTGGTTCTCTAAGCTTTTTTGTTCGCCATATTCCTATTGCCGTTCGAAAACTCCCTGTCGCTCACTGAAAGCTAGAGAGAAAAACAGTAAACGTTTTTAGTACAGAGAGCCGCCCAAAATTAGGGTTAGAAGAGACACCCCGCGAAAATTTCAAGAGGACGCATGGTTTATATACCATAAATGACGTCAGCAAACACGCCCACGCACACGTAGAAAGCCGTGATACGCTTTGACATAGTGAAAACCCCTGGCTCAGACCTGCACCCTCGTAATATAAATATATTTATATATTTGAGTGTACAATTGTCTGTGGAAATTGTAAGCTATGATCATATTTGTTATGATAACCTAAGATGACGTGTCCGCAGAAATCAGACCCACCTAGTAACAGAAAACACAACTGGATCCACATGTGGAGTGGGGTTGGTTCATTTTGAAGGAGCATGTTGTGGCAACGTACAAAATTAACTTTTAGTCTTGAGAACAGTTAACAGTTTTGGATTGGAGCGACGGCTATGTTTATTAGGTGAGTTTAACAGAGAGTAGAATAACGGTGTCAATTAGTTTTAAAGAGTAACACACTGTTCTATAATGGCTGTCAGAAACAAAAAAAGGTGTCTGTAGTCATGGAATTAAAGTTTCCCAAATATGAAATAGTCCAACATTCTCCCTACAGTATTCTGACTGTTTCGCTGCAGAGTAAGACATTGTATACAGCTTCTATACCTGTAGTTATCTTTATTATTTTGATACTGCATACAGGTCTACAGTATGAGGGAGTGTCAGAGGTCAGGGGTGAGAGGTCATCTTCAGCCAGAGTGGGCAGGGAAGCACTGGAGAAGGGACTGACTATTGACACCCTGCCAGACAACATGACACATCTAGTGGTAAGTGTGGACTTCAGACAAAGTGTTGTATTCCACCACATAACATCTGATTCTGTGAGGAGAAAGCAGTTCATTTGCATTACACTGCTCTCTGCTGGGCATTTTCAGAATTTGAAGAGTTCTATGTTCCAACCTTGGAACCTTGGCTGGAATGAGAAATCCAATCATCTTTTAATGTCATGTTATGTTTTTTTTTGTATTTCCCTGGAGGACTCTGGAAGATACTACTCCTGGCAGAGTTTTGGCCAAGGAGACAGTCGCACAGGTGAACTCTGGGTAGACATGAGTGACCTCCAGCAAGGACAAGTTAGAATGCACGGCATTTTGTCAAACACCCACAGACAGGCTGCGGTGAGTTGTTTACCGAGTTGAACGCAAGCACGCACACAAACACGCACGCGCACGAACACACAAACACACCCTAACCACGCACAGATGTACACGTCAACCACAGTAAGTTTACATATGAATTAATTCCTAGAGAATAATAAATGAGTAACCGTTGGAATTAGAAAGGTATAAACAAAGGCTAATGCCTCTGAGACAAGATTTACACTTGCTATCATTCGTAAGCAGGTGGGGGTATAGCTCAGTGGTAGAGCATTCGACTGCAGATCGAGAGGTCCCCGGTTCAAATCCGGATGCCCCCTGATTTTGTAATTATATAAAGAATGAGCAGATTTATGACGTGTATGATTGTCTCATCGATCTCCAGAAGGTTGCCTTATCGTTTGACTTTCCCTTCTACGGACATTACCTGAGACAGGTCACCATAGCAACTGGAGGTACATTTCAACATGTTCTTTGAGAGTGCTGAGAACCAAATTTGTTCTTCCTTTTAATTGGCTTCTATCCATCTCCAGGGTTCATATTCATGGGAGACGTCACGCATCGAATGCTTACAGCAACACAGTACATCGCTCCGCTTATGGCGAACTTTGACCCCAGCTACTCTAAGGACTCCACTGTACAGTACCTTGACAACGGTGAGCTGCGGAGTTGTGTCGGAAAGTCCCCGATTTGCTTCTCGGCTAGGCTAACTCCTGCATTGACTGCAGGTGAGGTGTTTGTCGTTCAGTGGGAGAGAGTCCGACTGCAAGGGAGGGAGACAGAAGGAGCATTCACCTTCCAGGCTGCCCTGCATCGCTCGGGGAACATCACATTCAGCTACCAGGATGTGAGACTCACTTCCTTGTTGCACACTTCCAATAACTTTCCATATTTTCTTACGGGAAATTTTACCTCACAAAGAGACATTCTAGCACTGTATGTTTTGTCCATTGATGTGTCGGTATGTTTGAATTTCCTTGCTCTGCCAGATACCTATGTCGGTGGAGGTTATAAGTTCACCAGAGCACCCGGTAAAAGCAGGCTTGTCAGATGCCTTCATGGTTCTCAAACCTTCTCCACTCTCCTCAGGTCAGCAAGAATGCTCTGCTATCCTGTCACTATCTGTAGATGTCCAGGTTGACGTTACCTCATCTTGCCTTTCTAAAAAGTGCTCTTGAAAGTTCATAAAACATCATTTTCTTTGATCTCCTGCGCAGATGTCCAACGCCGTACCGTGTACGAGTATCATCGGGTAGAGGTAGACACAGCCAAGATCACCAACCACTCCGCCTTTGAGTTCACACCGCTTCCGAGTAAGCTGTTCCTCTCCAGCTCTATCGTCCCGCGCGAAGCTCCACATCGACAAAGACTAAAACCCCCTAACCATCAAGGCTTCCTCTCACACCGAGTGTCTCTCTCTGCCCTCGTCCAGCTTGTCTATGCCACAACAGTTGTGAGCTGTGCCTCTCAACTAACCCCTCTTCCGGCTGCACCTGGTGTAACGTCCTCCAGAGGTGAGCAAAAGAAGAAAACGATTGTGGGGAAAACACGCAAGTCTGTTGGTCTAGTCGCTTTTGTTGCTGCCTGTTTCAGGTGCTCGGATGGGATGGACAGACACAGGCAGGAGTGGCTGGACTACGGCTGCTCGGAGGAGGTACGTGTTAAACTGTGTGACTTACTACATCCTGTCCAATGCAAGGCTCCTTCCTCTGAGCTGTTTGACATGAACAGTCAACAGATGTCTCCTGTGAGGATTATTCACGGGAAGGAACTGACAGCTCCATCGATCCTCCAGGATCTTCCATCCCTGAAACTCCCACTCACTTTTGTCCTCTTCCAGAGAGCTCAGAGAGGGTTGGTGAGTCAGCTCATATAAGATGAATACACCAATATTATCATATGACATCGTATTGCAACCAAACATGTTTCTACCTGCAGATGACACCAAACGGATTGTCAAGTACAACGACAAAGGTGGGTCTGTCTTGATTTGGTTTTAAATCCCCGGGTGTATGATACCATGGTACATAACCCCAGGTGTGTTTCTTGCCCCCCCCCCCCCGGCTGCCTTCTGTAGATCTGAAGACAGGCCACCCAAGGCAGCATGAGGGAACAGGTCACACAGGCCTCATCGCTGGTGTGGTGGCTGCTGTGGTGCTCCTGCTGGCTCTGGTCCTACTGGCTCTGTACATCAACTCCAATGCTCTATCCCCCATCTACCTCATCCAGGTCTGTATTGCCGTCAGTGCAGCAGACAAGCTGTTATTCTGTAACTCAAACTGATCCATGGAAGTCCAGCCAGAGGCAAATGATTGTTTCTTTCGGAGGCCCGTTTTGCTTCACTTTAACCCTGAAAGATGTTCTCTTTTGATTCATTTCCACAGCGACGCAGCAAGTACTGGCCATCCATGACATTTAGAAGAAAGGTATTGCAGTCTAGTTACACACAAGTTGAATTCGAGGGCCATTGTTGAAGATGCACAATGATGAGAGGAAAGAAGAACTGGAATTTGACGTGCAAAACATATAGTTCAGTAGTGATTGAAATCTAATTTCCGTAGTCTGACTGGTCACTTCAATTTCAGTTCAGTTTTTTTTCTATTGGCGGGTGGTAATTCCTTTATTAAAATATCCTTTTGACCATATCATCTGCACCTACTTGACTAAACTGTGAAATATATTACATCCTGTAAGGGTAACCTGTATACCAGCCCCATATTCCCTGCTTGTCTTCCTTATGTAAATGTTTATAATTTTTTTCTTAAATAAATGGTGCATTTCTCAAATATTTTCATGTATATTCCATGATGTTATGCTATACATATGTGCATACGTGTGTTGACTGTCATCATGAATATGACTGATGCTAAAGTGAAAGCAGATCTTTACTCACGATATTCCGTCACAAATCCATTTCCTGTCTTGTGGCAGCAGATGTCACCCAAAGCAAAACGATTAGATGTTTCACATGGGCAGGGCTCGATAGAGGTTCTGAATTTGATGGATGGAATTTGACAAGATGCTATTCTTTGGATTGTTATAGTAGTTGACCTTCATTTGAGGAACACTTGTTACGATGTCGGTATGTGGTTGAAAGGAATGCAGCTGGAATGTGAATAACTAACATGATAATACATGTTCCCTGCACCTCAGATGTCTTTTTTAAACATAAGTCGCTTTGCTTTGGTTCAAGAAATCAAATACATGAAAAATGTGTCTTTATTAAAACGCTGGCCATATCTTTTAACGTTGTACCACCCAATCACTGTTGTTGCGCTTCCTTCCTGGAACCACCCCCTTCGTTTTCTCCTCGGGAACGCGGCGTGGATAGAGAAGCGCCGTGACCGCGCTTTCCGTGTCTGGTTCGTAGAATGACAGCCAGCTGTGCGCTTTCAACGATAACACTCTCTTGGATTTGATTGATAAATCTTTTTGCCGAACTCGAATTTCTCTGAAGAACATATTTAATCAACAAATCTTGCGACTTCACATTTTTCACAGTTCTTGTTTCTTAGCTATCTTGCTAGAGAGAGCAATCCGGCTCAAACATGAATCCGTTGTGTGGCAGATGTAATCGAGTCGTGTACCCCACGGAAAAAGTGAATTGTCTGGACAAGGTAAGAGCAATATTTTCCATTCTTTCTATAGTATACAAGGGTATAGCATACATAGGCTATCGCCTCCCATATTCGCTTTCAGTATTTGCCTCATTTCACTATATAGCCTATTGAATTTATGAATGTTACAATTAGCCAACACTAAAGACAGGTAGCACTAGCTAGCAAGCTTTCCATGCATTCATGTCATAAGTCTTTCGTGTAGTGTAGCAGGGCCGCCCCGCGGTGTTACAACTTCCCGCTTTTTGCATTCCTCAGGGTTTGACGTTCATAGGTGCCTACTCTTAAACCCAGAAAAACGTTACTGTTGACCACACAAGTGTACCCACTGTAGGAGGTGACTCACATATATGATATATGATCCAGTTAGCATTTTTTAATGACCTCCGAAATCTCTGCAAGTATGCTGTTCCATTTAGATAAGACACTGAAATCGGTTCATGTTTCGAAGGCGAAGAGAGGAGGAAGAAAGCTGTTGATACGCTTAAGCAATATTTGACAAGAAAAGTAGACTCGCTATCAAGGCTTAGCCCGAAGTGTACCTATCGTTACTCAAAGCCTCCGCACGAACCTTATTCTAATACAATGAATCATCAGTATAAGAGGCCGCTTGGGTATTTGATCAAAGTAATCTCATTTCGATGCCGCATAGTCATCGTTTGATGACCGCTTCTGTGGCCGCACGTCCACTTGACGGCTGAAGGGCCATCACCCGTTTTGTTCAAAACGAGTGAACCTACCTAGCGCCAGATCTCTGAGATGAGCTAGCTACTAGCATACCTACCCCAAAAGCCTGTGTCAGTGACAATGTAGCCATTCTTCAGGAAATCCACATTTTCGAGGTTATTGGCGGTAGTGTTGTACGGCGCTTACTTCCGAACTGTGTTATTTAAGTACTGCCATTTCATTTCTGCGTTCATAGACTCACGTACCTAAGCAAGAGCGGAAAAAAATCATAGCTAGCTAGCGAAAGCTATTGCTTTTAGTACAGTTTAATAATTAGCCAAGCAAACGTTTCCTGTTCCGTTCACAACCTATTGCTCTGTCCCAGAACAAATGTGGGGTTTGACAGAATCTACTTCGAAGGGATCGTTTTGTTATATGTTTTAACCAAAATCTTTTTTTTCGAAAAACTATTTGAGTGTAATGTTGAAGTTTTTGGTCGTACTTGTGATAATCAAGACCAGGTGTATATTTAGACTGTCAGACCCATAAATCGGTCGTTTATTCGTCATTACAAGAAAAATTCTGACGTTAGGAAGCCGTCTTACATAACCGCTTAGCTCAGTAGATTAGAACACAATATTGTTGTTTTGTGATCAGTACGATAACCATGCCACATTAGTGTTTACTGGCTCACTGTCACCACATATCTCTGGATAGATAAGCAGGCCTAATGGTATCTATCAGGGTGTGGAAATCTAGATTCCCTTGGGATCGTGGTCGAGGCCAACCGTCATGTTTTCGCTCAGTGGAGATTGTACAGTGCATTCACACCAATTCATTGTTGCAGTAACTCAACCAATTTTATTAACCATTATATTAACCGATGGTTCATAGCCTAAGTCGGTTGTCTCGTGCTTTTGTGTGTAGTCCAGTTTGTTTATTCTCGCAGCATGTGAATACAATAAATGTTGTCCTGAAGTGCAACAAATTCATTCGAGGAGTGAAAACACTTAATAAGAGCCGGGTTTGCCAGCAGAACCCCAGAGTGTTCTGGAAGCAGAGCCTGGAGCAACTTGCATTCCGTCAGACAGACACTCCCATAGAACGTGCTCTATCAGAGCGCCGTGCCGTCGCCCTGCTCTGTAGTGCACACAGGAAAAAGGGGCCGGCCGTTCTTGAGCGCCTGTCCATGCTGCCGTTTAGACAGAGCCGCGCCTCCTCTCAGCCGTGGAAACGACCTCCCCCACTCCTCTCCTTCTATCTGCGGCTCCGACCCCCCTTCTCTTCTCCCGTCTGGCAAGCGAGGACGTCAGGATAGGCCAGGCCAGGGGGACGTCAGGATAGGCCAGGCCAGGGGGACGTCAGGATAGGCCAGGCCAGGGGGACGTCAGGATAGGCCAGGCCAGGGAAGGCCAGCTTGCTGTGGTCAGCGGTGGCTACCTGTCGGCTTGACACCCTGGCCGCCTTACGTCTACGGAGGAGCTGAACCCCAGGTGGCCTCTCGTCTGTGGGGCTGCGTGGCAGTGCAGCAGCGGGGACCTGGCCCCTCCACAGGAAGAGGGGGCAGCTCAGGACACGTAAAGACAGGAAGTGAGCGCAGGGCAGAGGAAGCTCTGAGGTTAGCATGCTTCAAACAGGGTTGCTAGTGAACACATCAAGATACACTGTGATCAAGAAGAACAGTATGCAAACCCACGCTGGTTTAAACAAATGTGTTTTGTGTTTGGAATGGAGACCTGAATGGAGCCATGCTTATGCATGCAGCGATGTGACAGCAGTGTGTCCTCTACATATGAATGTGGGAACTTTTAACCCTCGTGCTCTCTTCATATTCTGCAACTCCCCCTCTCCTAAGGGTCAAAAAGGCTTTACCTTCAACTGTGAAATAAAGCTGGTTCATTACATGTTTACCCATTTGGGCACTGAAATGTGCAGCCATGCTGCACATGAATTAGAAAGATTTAGTTTTGAGTTCAATCAAGCACGTCCAATCTAAATGTTGTGTGTGTCTGTGTGTGTCTGCGTGCACGTTAAACATTTTCGGGTAATTCTGGCCCTGAAGAGAACACAAGGGTTCAAAGGTTGTGACTGTAAGGCTGCTGCCTATGTCAGAGAATATGGAAGGATGAGGCAACCTTTGCTGTGTGAGATTAAGCTGTGTCACATATTCAGTAAAGATTTGCATGCTCTTTGAGACTGTGGCCCATTCGGCCAATAGGAAAAGCCTACTTCAAGGACTCCTCTGTTATTCTTGTAAGCATCAATAATGAATGGTGACATCCCACTACATAGTCTACTCTTCAGCTGTTGGGAAGAAAAGGATATAGTGTTGGAGATTGTCTGTCAAACACCTGCAAAGCTGTCTTGCATACAGACCCACAAGGCACATTTGGAGTTTGCACAGCACAGGACAGGACCATGTGACTTGTGTGGCTGACATGTCATGTGTTTATATGGCTCCCTCTGATAAGGGGACCAGGCATGCTATGTGACAACATGTAAACACCAGACATTTCCATACTCTGTTCCTAACATTGCAAAATAACCAAATACTCCTGCGTCTTTGGACTAGTCTCATATCAGATGATGGGATTATTTAAATCTGTCACATAATGGTCCCACGAATATCCTGCCTATCCTCCATTTAATCAGAATATCCCCCAGTGCTGACTAAACAGACATGTTTTCCAAGCAAATCTGGTTTCAAAACAGAATCTCTGTGTATATGTATATCTACATCTAGCCAGATTGTTGCAAAAGGCTGGTGTTGTCCGGTGACCAGCTAGTCTCTTCCAGTCAGAGAACAGCTTCATGCCTGTCCGAGTCACACTCCCCAGCCTTGGTGACGTAGCCAGGGATCACCATAACAGGACCCGACCGTGGAGAGCAGCTAAGGTGAAGATGCCCCCCAGACTAGACAGCAGTGAGTCAGCCTTCTTCCTCAGCGAAGCTCATCCCCTCTGGTTCTCCTCAGGGGTAGCTTCCAGACACACGTGGTGCCAGGCAGGCGCCGGCTGGACGCTAAGTGCACAGTCCTGTGCATCCACTCGCAGGAGTGGTTTGAAAACGCGTGTTAAGTGCACACTTTGATATAGAACCCCATACCTCCACGGCTACGTCTCCTGCTGGGTAACATGAAAGACGTACATTGTTGTATCAACAAATGGATCAGGTGGGTTAGTAATTACCTATGAAGTTTAATGAGTTTCCTTTCAAATTGAGGGCCAGATGTGCGTGGTGTCTGTTGGCATTGAGTGAACACACAGAAACACGCACACACGCACACAGTAATTGCAGAGTGCCACCATGAATTTACATACTCATTCATACTCATAGCTATAAAGGGAAACTATTTACATCTGTACACTTGCGGTGCTTTCCGTTACCTGTTTGGTAGTAAGTTAGTGATCACTGCCCCACAGCCCCTGCCTAGCCTGACCACACCCTCCCCTAGCCTAGCCACACCCCTCCCCTGCCTTGAACCCCTAGCCTAGCCACACCCCTCCCCTGCCTTGAACCCCTAGCCTAGCCACCCCTCCCGCGCCCTGCCAACGCCCTGCTTGCCTTGAACCCCTAACCCCTAGCCTAGCCACACCCTCCCCCCCCCCCCCCCAGCTCCAGTCTGGGATGGTTCTCCTCTTGCTGCAGGGCTGGTTTAAACAAGCCCGCCTTTCTGTCTGAGTCTGAGGGCGTTCCTAGGCTGACCGAGCATGTTCTCTTGAGTGTACAGGGGTCTCGGTTCATGCTGACGCGCATGCATCATGTTCACACACACACACACACACACACACACACACACACACACACACACACACACACACACACACACACACACACACACACACACATGTGCCCTGGAGCTGCACTGATGCAGGAAGACAGTCTCACTGCACAGTTTGTATTTTTTCTAGGGCTCTCTCTCTGTCTCTGCAGTGTCCTGATTTTCCAGCTGACTGCCAGATCCAGCTTCAGCCTCTGTACCAAGCAGGTGCCAGGTGACTCCTTTCAGACCTCCCCCTCAGACCTCCGCCTCCTCCCCCAGACCCTCAGACCTCTCTCCCTCCCTCCCTCCTAACTCAGACTCCTCTCCACCTCCCTCCTCTCCCACTCCCCCACGCCGTCCCTCCTCGTGCGCCTATCGTCATCTTGCTTCCTCCTCCCCTTTTCTCTTACAATATTGCAAATAAATAACACCCCCACCCTTCTCTCTTTCTCTCTCTCTCTCGCTCACTCTCTCCTTCCCCCTCCCTCTCTCCCCATCTCTCCCCTCACCTGAGAGAGGTCATGGTGGAATGTGGGTTAGCAGGTTGAATGGTGTACAGGATTGCTGGTTAAATACTTGAGGACATGCTGGTTGTCTGGAATCTACCCAAGGTCAATATTTACCCCCAAGAAACAGGATCAAAGTCCAGCACTCAGGTCATATTAGTTCCACTTCACCCCCAACGCATTCGATTCAAAATCCACTTAACATTCCTTAAGTGTGTTGGTGTCGCGCTCTCCTCTCCCACAGGCTAGTGTAGGCGTTGGGTCATGTCACCTTGACTGGGCAACGAGAAGTGAGCCCAAGATGGCCGCCACAGCTGCCGATGGTCAAGACCAAGAGAGCAGCAGTGAAAACGCCCTGGCTGCTCTCTGAGCGGCTGGGATGGACAGAGCCAGAGCCGCAGTGGCGTTAGGCCTCTTCCAGCCAGCCAGAGAGAGAGGGACGAGAGAGAGGGACGAGAGAGAGGGACGAGAGAGAGGGACGAGAGAGAGGGACGAGAGAGAGGGACGAGAGAGAGGGAAGAGAGAGGAGCTGTGTTTGGCTATGGAGGTCATCCTGTCTCTCTTAGTCAGGAGATTGTCTGGCTGTGGATCAGACCTTCATTGACCAGGGCTCAGGGCCTGTGTTCAGCATGAACCTGACTCTTTTGTCTGACCCATCTGCTGGTCAGCAGCCTCGTAGACACACACACACACACACACACACACAAAGACCAAAGAGAAGCATCCAGACCAGCGTCCTGTGTTGGTGTCACAGCTCAAATGGTTTCAAAGCGATTTCCTGAGATTGAAATCTCCCTGTTATGTAATACACGATATCTATTATACTATTGAACATGTTCTCTGTTAATTCATGCCTGATGGAGGTAGGTAAAGGCCTAGTTACTGTCTAGAAAGCTGTGGCTGATTGGAGACCCCAGCCAGTGAGCTAAGGAGAGAGGCTCTCTACAGTGATTTATAGTCAGCTCTGTATCAGGACTGTAGCACATAGAACTACTTTATTATCCTCCCATCTCTGCACACAAGATCAATGATGGATGTAGCAGCTAATGCTCTCTCCCAGCCACGTTGAGACTGCGTGTGCGTGCGTGTGCGTGTGTGCGTGCGTGCGCAGGCCTACGTATGCATTGTAAGTCCCATATCTTTGTGTGTTCTGTTTTGATCCTGGCTGTTACGTCGAAAGATCTGTGTGTGTACAGGCAAGTGGAGTGGAATGTATAGTGATGGGGAGAGGGAAGGAGAGAGAGAGAGAGAGAGAGGGAAGGAGAGAGAGAGAGAGAGAGAGAGGGAAGAAGAGAGAGAGAAGAATGCCTCCAAGCCACGTTAATAAGGACTCCCTCTTTATTTTCTTTCCCCCACTCTGCCCCCTCCTCTCTTTCTCTCTCTCTCTCTCTCTCTCTCTCTCTCTCTCTCTCTTTCTCTCTCCCTCTCTTCTTCCCTTGATGACAAGCAGGAACAGCCAGATTATTGCCTCACTCCCTGGCGTTACTCTCTGCCCCCCCCTCCTCCTCACCCCCTCCCCTCTCTCCTTCCTTTCATGTTCCTCCCCTCCTTCCACTCTCCCTCCGGCCTCCCTCCCTCTCACTCCCCCTCTGAACCCTCCAACCACAGATCACCCTGCTGCCAAGAGAGACTGGGAGAGAGAGGAGGAGGAAGAGGGCAGGGAGGAGAGGGGGGTGGGGTGGGGGGGTGAGAAGGATAGAGGCAGGGTTGTTATGAAGATGGATGGAGGGAGATGGAGGGAGAGAGATAGACAGAACGGCAGAAAGGAGCAGACTCACAGCCGAGAGTCTCCAGCCCCTTGCAGAACACAGAGAGCGTTTCCTGGTTGGTGGAGCAGCAGAGTGTCTGGCAGGATGGGGTAGATGGTAGAGTCCTTTCTGTGGGTCTAGTGTGTGCGAACATGCTGCCGGTGCAGGATTAGTCAGTATGATTAACTCTGGTCTGTAAACGCCAGAATTGAACCGCCTTTGCCGTCTACCCAGCTACGCACCTTTGTATGACCACTAAGATGAATCCTAGTCGAGGTGTAGACCCCGTTTAACATTTCTAAACATTCCTTGTTTCTCAGCGGGGCGTTAACCCGGAGGCAGTCAACAATCGTCTTAGACTGAGCGAGTCAACCTTTCAAACACAGTGATAGTGTGTGTTTGGATAGCGTATCCAGACAGGTGTGACCTGCTACCTTTTGACTGGCTCGATAAGGTTGAACATGCAGAGGAGCACTCTGGCTTCCCCCCCTGTGACTTGGGGACGCCAGGATGGGGATTCCAGTGGCCCGGGCCTTCCTGCAGACTGGCCCTGGCTCAGAGAGATGCTCTGGGGACAGGCTGTTTAGCTCCAAGCAAAACAAACACGTTGGTGTGTTGATGTGTGGGGGGGGGTTTCTGATTCAGGAAGTCATTCGATTTTTGGTTGGTTTGTAGCCGGTGGATTGGTTGGCTTGATTACACATAACAGTTTGGCGTTCTGATAATGCATGGACATAAACACACAGTCACTCCCCTCCTCGTTAGGCTCCACTGAAACGGCTGTGTTATAAATAACCAGGGGAGAGAAAACGGAAGTTTTGCACCGCTGCAAACTCTCTAAAGCTGCAATAGAAAGCTAACTTCCTGTCACCAACATCAGTTGGTGTGGTGTGTCTCTCTCGCTCCCTCCCCCTAAACTGCAAACCCTGAACAGAATTAGGCTCAATGTAGTTCCTGGCTGGCCCCATTTGGGCAAATGATTGCTCCATGTGTAGCCATACTGTAATGTGTGGTAAAGCCCTTTCGGTGGAATAATATCTAATCTTTGTCTTTTTTTCTCTCTCACTCTCTCTCTGTATCGCTCTCTCTGTCTCTCTCTCTCAACAGTACTGGCACAAAGGATGTTTCAGCTGCGAGATCTGCAAAATGACTCTAAACATGAAGAATTACAAAGGCTTCGAAAAGAAGCCCTACTGCAACGCGTAAGTAGTCCCTGACCCAAGCAGGAGCATGTGCAGCAAGACAAGGCAGAGCTCCCTTAGATGGCCCTCTCACACACCCCAGATATCACTACGCCACATGGCATCATCGCTACAGAGCGAACACAAGGAAGGGAACTGACCCAAGATGCTTTATATGTGTGTGTTCCAGCCCAGCTGTGTGTTCCCCTGTGGACGCAACTTCCTGTCTCTTCCCCTCCTCCTCCTCCTCCTCCCCTCTGTCTCTTCCCCTCCTCCCCTCTGTCTCCTCCCTTCCTCCTCCTCCCCTCTGTCTCCTCCCTTCCTCCTCCTCCTCCTCCCCTCTGTCTCTTCTCCTCCTCCCCTCTGTCTCCTCCCTTCCTCCTCCTCCTCCTCCACGCTGTCTCTTCCCTTCCTTCTCCTCCTCCCCTCCTCCTCCCCTCTCTCTGGCATGGCCTGTGCCCCCAGAGAGTGGGGGCGTGAGGGTGGAGTGTGGGAAAAGCCCCCCCCCTGCTCCTCTCCCACCCCCACCCCTCTACCCTCTCCTCAGGGGGGCTCAATGAGGGGAATTCCGCAAGTTCCTCTGGAGTGACACACACGGACACACTCGCACACACATGGACACACACACACATGGATACACACGCGCACACACATGGGCGCGCGCACACATGGGCGCGCGCACACACGGACACACTCGCACACACATCGGCGCGCGCACACACGGACACACTCGCGCACACATGGACACACACACACATAGATACACACGCGCACGCACATGGACCCTCACACACACGGATACACACTCGCACATGGACGCGCACACACATGGACCACGCACACACACATGGGCACACGGACGCGCACTCACTTGCACGCGCACACACACGGACACGCACACATACTGTCTCTCCTACTCCCACGTTTGCCCACGCTTAGGGCTGGTGAGGAATCCCTGGAATCTCCAACGCTACACTCCCACGGAACCCTGGCACCATTTTCACTGCACCTCAGTGTGTGTGTTTGTGTGTACGTACGCCTGCAGTCAAGCGTTTGGTCAAAAAGGGGGGGGAATGTGGAGGGCAGGCGTGGCTTCATGTTCTGACAAGCTTTTCTGTTTTCACTCTCGGTTTACCCGTGCATTTTCAGGGGAAGGCAGCATTGGTTCTGCCTGCGTTGTTAAGGATACACAGACCCCCTCCTCCTCCAGACCCCTGACACGCAATATGCTGCTCCATCTGGGCACCCGTGCACAATCCAATAAGCTACTCTCTCCTTAGTCTCTCGCACCAGGGGGAGGCCTGCTGTCCGTGTCTCTCCTTGTCATTCCAACAGTCTTAAGTCAAGTTAAGGGACTCTAACCTGTGGCTTCTCTCTCTCAAACCTCTCCCTCCCTGTCTTCTGTCTTAGTTCTCATCAGGAAGGGCCTCCCCCCCAACTCCCTCCCTCCCTCCCCTCCCTCCCTCACGCTGTGTTTATTATGCATCCTTCCGTTTGTTGAAGTCTTCTCTCATTAGGGTAAACACCAGCCGAGGAAAAGCCGGTCTCTCCGGGGACGGAATGCTGGCCCAGCATTCCGCAGTTTCTCCGCGGTGGTGGATTGGAGAACCAGCTCCTCTATATGTGTCCTTAGCCAGAGATACACCCACCTCAGCCATGAGAATGGCCTCTCTCTCAGTGGTGAGGGCGGGGCCTCAGAGGGGGTTGTGAGAGACAGACAGTGGAGGATTGTGGGAAATTAGGGACGGCAGACACAGTGGGGGATTGTAGGAGTCCATGATTACGTGGCCATGTTGGTGAAATCCTTCATCATTCAGGCCTCGGCTAATTAAATGCAGGGCAATCATGCAGTTAACATAGCTGGGCTTCGGGTATGCGCTTAATGAATAAACCTGGGTGATGAATGTCTGTTTACCGTACTGAGTGACATCATTGCATCCTGCACACTTGCTCTTTGCAGAAAGCGAGTGCAGCTTTTACTGGTGATGGAAAGGGATTGGAAACGAGCCCTGTCAGTGGAAGAGCTTCCCTGTGTGTACATTAGAACATTAGCCTGTATCTGTAATGGATTCTGCCTGTCTACCAGTGTGGACGCTGTCAGACAGACAGACAGACACACTGGGAGGAAAGCAGAGAGACTGGATGATGATTTTCTGTCTGGCATCCACACTTGTAGACAGGCAGAATCCATGGCTTGTGTTTGTATGGATATGTGTGTGTGAGTGTGTGGGTGTCTGTCTGTGTGTGTGTGTGTGACTCATTACCTTATTACACAGCCCCTACGAAGGGAGGAGTACGCGTGAAGACTGACTCACGCACGCACGCGTGCACCAAGCCACAGCCTATTACACACGCACGCTTGCATGCTCGGCCTCTCGTTGGCCACTCAGACATTGCTGTGCGTGGAGCACAAACTTCTGGATGGGGCAACATCAGAAGCCAGCTACACCCTCCTCCTGTGTTCCTTCAACTCTCTTTCAAAACAAAGATGCTCTGTTTGGCTGTGCTGCCACAACCAAGACACACCCTGCTCTAAAAATAAGACATACAAATATGACGACGTTCTGCCTTTAACTTCGGAATTCTGCTGCTGCAGTCGCCTGTAAGCCACCCAGACAGAGAGGAGACGGGCACAGCAAGGTCTTCCTATACAACACCAAGGCTGGTTCAAGCAGGATGCTTCTAGACAGCCATGCTCGTGACCTAGCAGGAAGGCTCTTCCTCTTTGCCACGGGTCCAGTCGCTAACGCAGCTAACCGCTACATTTGAATGGAACCTGATAGCAGCTGCTGCCTTTTAGGAATGCGTGTGTGGGTTTGTGTGCAGAGGTGTGGGTGTATGTGTGTGTGAAAGAGAAAGAGAGAGACAGACAGACAGACAGACAGAGACATACAGAGACACACAGAGAGAGAGACAGACAGACACACAGAGAGAGAGACAGACAGAGATACAGAGAGAGACAGACAGACAGACGGAGAGAGAGAGACTGACAGACGGAGAGAGAGATATGGACAGAGAGTGAGCGAGAGTGAGAGAGGGGTAGGGTAGTGCATGCAATCTAGTCTGCCTACGTTAGCAGTGCTCGTGTGGCTGTTGGGTTTGAGAGCTTCACAACAGTATTCCTGTCCACAAAATGATCCACGCCCCACCCTGGGCTCTCTCTCTGTCTCTCTGTCTCTCTGTCTCTCTGTCTCTCTGTCTCTCTGTCTCTCTGTCTCTGTCTCTCTGTCTCTCTGTCTCTCTGTCTCTCTCTCATTCTCTCTCTCATTCTGTCTCTCATTCTGTCTCTCTCTCTGTTTTCCTCTCTCTCTCTGTGTTCCTCTCTCTCTCTGTGTTCCTCTCTCTCTCTCTTTGACGCTCTCTCTCTCTTTCTCTCTCTGTCTTCCCTTCCTCTTTTTGCCACTGTGTGATCCTAGGTGTGTATTTTTCAAGTGTTTGTTTGTACATTTAGGATTGTATGCAATTGAACCACATTCCTGTTGAAAATTGTTTTTGCACTTTCAATAAGAACATGCATTATCTGTGTGTTACCAAGTTGTCAAGGAAACATATTGCTTAACTAACTGGGTTACCCAGAGGCAGCGAGCGGCCTAAAGATCGAGGTCATTCCACACCCAACGGCATGCTGGGATTTGAAGTATTTTAGATTGAGCTGTAAGGGCTTTTACATACTGGGTCCATGTGAAGAGCTTCAGGTCAAAAGCATAATATGCTGACTACATAAAAAATGCATCTTACAGAAGTACACCAGCAAGCTCAGAATGGAGCCATATGATAACATAGTGTGTTTTCAAGAGCAGTGCAGGGTAGGATCGTCTAGTGAAAGACTGTGACATCCATGACATCAGTAACACAACTCTCCTCTGCTGGTCTGTGTTATTAGTCCTGTTGTCCTCTTAAAAGAGCCTGTGTGTGTTTCTATTTGAATCTCACATACGTTTCTCCTCTCTGTGTGTGTTTCCAGACACTACCCCAAGACAAACTTCACCTGTGTGGCTGACACTCCGGAGAACCTTCGCCTCAAACAGCAGAGCAAGATGCAGAGCCAGGTACACAGAGCACACAGCCGCCACACAGCTAATGCAGAGCCAGGACTCTGGCTACACATGCGCACACACACACACACGCAAGGCCTCCTGTCCTTTGCGTGGGGAAGTACAAGCTATTCATCATTTTTATTTTCCACGTCACTCGTTTTAAAAAAAGATCTGTGATTTGTGAATAAAATGATCCATCGCATGGCTCTCCGTGTGTCATCTTCATCTATCTCTCGCTTTCACTGTCTATCTCTCACTGTCTCTCTCTCTCTCTCTCACTCACTCTCGCTGTCTCTCTCACTGTCTCTCTCTCTCATTCTCTCTCGCTGTCTCTCTCTCCGCCTCCTCCCGTCTGCCCTGTTCCCTGTGAGCATGTTGTTGTCCGCCATTTCTGTCCTGTTCTCTCTCTATGATGTCAGCATCTAGCGTCCTCCAATCAGGCTTCCCTGTCTCCTCCCCGCCCACGCTGTCTCCTCCCACTCCCTGCTCCTCTTTACTTCATTCATGTTTTACCTTGCCTGCTGTTGTCAGACAGAGACCCTCCTCTGAGACAGAGCTCTCTCTCCCCCTCTTTCTCTCTCTACTCCCTCTCTCTTCCCTCTCTCCCCCTCCCTCTCTCTCCCTCTCTATCTCCCCCTCTTTATCCCACCCTCCCTGTCTTTCCTCTCTCTCTCTCCCCCTCTCTCCCTTCCCTCTCTCTCTCTGCCCCTCTCTTTACCCTCTCTCCATCTCCCTTTCTCTCCCCCTCCCTCTCTCTCTAGGATGTTTGCACCTTTCCTCCCTCCTGCCTGCCTCGTGTGGCTCCCTTTCCCTTGCCCTCCCCTGTTTCTTTTCTCTGTCTCTGTCTCTCGCTGGTAAAGTCTTGTAATGAGGTGTGACAGACCTCCCTACCCTGCTACCATAGCAATAGGGTTCCCGTGGCAACACAGCGGTGGCGAGGGTAGAGAAAAGGCCCCAGCTATCCACACACTGCCTCAACTTCCTTGCACGGACGCACACACACATTCAAGCTAGCATTTCAACACGGTGACAGGAAGATGACCTCATCAGCACCATCGCACAAACACCACCACCTACATCTGAATTGAGAAAGAATAAAGGAGATATTCTTAACCGTCTCCCCAGTCAGAGTACTACTGACATGCACACACACTAGCTAGTCATAGTGGGAGTGTGTGAAGGTGAGGTGGCTGTTTCCTGTGCGGTCCTCTGACACGCCACGCCGTGGCCTTTCTGCTTCCATACACACACCCAGCCCATAGGAAGCAGCCTGCTCCAGGAGCCACACACACTCAGGCCCCCTCACAGAGAAGCCTTCCCTCCTTCCCTTCCTCCGTCCCACACACACATGCTCGCTCTAATCATCCAGGTCATCATAATCACATTTGTAAATGGATGACGGCGAGGATGAGACTGTCAGGATGATTGTTGGACGTCTGGTTTCTTGTGTGGCGGGGGGGGGGTCGGGTCGGACATGTGTTGGAAAAACACCATCTGTGCCTGGCTCAGTCTCTGAGCCTTTGCTCTGGATGATCCCCTGTGCCACCCTGCATCCCCCTTAACACTCTGCCACCACACACATACACTTCATTTCTCTCTTAAACACATGCACTCTTAACTCTCTTAAGCACGCACGTAGTACCACTCGCTCATTAACACACACTGTCACGTTCACACACACACACACACACACACACACACTCACACACACACAACAACACATTGCAGGCGCATACATGGTCTCACACACACAGGATCAGGCTCCATGTGGCTCTACCAGGAGGCTCCTTCTGAGAAAAGCTGGTCTCCTACTGAGAAGAGCTGGTCTCCTCCCGCTCTCTCCTGCTGAGAAAAGCTGGTCTCCTGCTGAGAAGAGCTGGTCTCCTCCTGCTGAGAAGAGCTGGTCTCCTCCTGCTCTCTCCTGCTGAGAAGAGCTGGTCTCCTCCCGCTCTCTCCTGCTGAGAAAAGCTGGTCTCCTCCTGCTGAGAAGAGCTGGTCTCCTCCTGCTGAGAAGAGCTGGTGTCCTCCTGCTGAGAAGAGCTGGTCTCCTCCCGCTCTCTCCTGCTGAGAAAAGCTGGTCTCCTGCTGAGAAGAGCTGGTGTCCTCCTGCTGAGAAGAGCTGGTCTCCTCCTGCTGAGAAGAGCTGGTCTCCTCCTGCTCTCTCCTGCTGAGAAAAGCTGGTCTCCTCCTGCTGAGAAGAGCTGGTCTCCTCCTGCTCTCTCCTGCTGAGAAAAGCTGGTCTCCTGCTGAGAAGGGCTGGTGTCCTCCTGCTGAGAAGAGCTGGTCTCCTCCCGCTCTCTTCTGCTGGGAATGGCTGGTCTCCTCCAGCTGTCTCCCTCTCTTTCTCCACCCTCACTTCCAACCACCCACTCTCCCTCCCAAAGCCCTGGCCTTCATGACTGTCTTTCTCTGCAGGAAGAGAGAGTGGATTAGGGAAAATGGCCCCTGCTCTCCAGTGCTGATTAATAACTCCAATAACTGCCAATCCAGATTAGATGTTGAGAGAAGAGGTTGGACAGGGGTGAGGGCCAGAGCGAGGGATGGGCTGGGCTTGGGGGGGGGGCAGCAGTGGGGGGGGGGGCAGAGTGAGGGGGAGCTGGGCTTGGGGGGGGGTGGCAGAGCGAGGGGTGGGCTGGTGGGGTGGGGTAATTTAGTCTTCTGACCGAGCAAGGCCTGTGTCTTTGTGCCTAACGAGCTCTCAGCAGGGGTCGCTGGGATATCGAGGCCATCCTAGAGCACCCACAGGCAAACCGTTCAAACTGCACAGACACACACAGATCAGAGAGAACACACGCTTGCATGCAGGCGTGGAGGGCTGTCGCGAGTCTGCAAACAAACGCCCCCTTTCACATCGCTCCGTCCCCGCTAGGAGCCTGTACCAGAACACCAAGGATCAGATCCACCCTGCCGTCACACACTAACAGCTCTCGCTAAGTCTCTCTGGCACACACAACAAATCTCTCCTTGTCAGAGTGTCATCTTTGTTACAGCATATGACCCAGTTCCAATGGATATTTTTGTCTGATGAGTTCTTTTTTTTCCCCTTCTTCTAGAATGTATTTGAGGCCCTGTTAGACTCTCCTGCTAGCACTTCAGAGCTGTCTCTGGCAGGGCCCCAGGCTGTTAGGGATTGGCCGCTAGCTCAAGCCTGAAAGAGCGTGTGTGTCAGGGGGAGGAAGCGCAAGGGCTGGGCTGGGCTGGGGTGAGGTGGACTGGGCTGGGCTGGGCTGGGCTGGGGTGGGGTGGGTGGGTGGGCTGGAAGGAGAAACTGTCAGAAAGCTCCTAAGTTCAAATCCCACCCATGCTTCTCTTTCATAGACAAGCAACGGTGGCAGAAGGCACGTTGCTTTCCTCCCACCAAAGTAGCGGAGAGAGACGTGTGTTGTTTGCATGTGAAGGTAGAGGGTATAAACTGCTCTCTCTCTCTCTCACACACACACACACACACACACACACACACACAGCAAGCGCAGTCAGCCAGGCCCTGGTTCTGAGTCATGATGCTGTCGTCAAGTCACAAGGTGAGGTGAGGAGCAGGGGAGGTTGCCCTGGCAACAACTCGTCAGATGTTGACTAAGCTGACCAGCGTGGCCAGCTTGTGCTGTGTGGGGCAGAGCTGCGCGGTCATAGATTGTTCTAGAATTTTCTATGGGTTGTCAGGAAGTTGGTACGGTCACCACGGAGACTAAAGTAATGTTAAAGCCAGAGGAGGTGGTAGGAAGTGAGTCCTCATTGTTGAAATGTCACTGAGTCTGCATAGCATTTTGGAGGAAGCTGTGAGTGGATTTGAACTTAGTGTCACACAGTGTGTGTGTGTGTGTGTGTGTGTGTGTGTGTGTGTGTGTGTGTGTGTGTGTTGTGGTGTTGTGTGTGTGTGTGTGTGTCGTGTGTGTGTGTGTGTGTGTGTGTGTTGTGTGTGTGTGTGGTGTGGTGTGTGTGTGTGTTGTGTGTGTGTGGGTGTGTGTGTGTGTGTTAGCAGCAGAATGTGTGTTGTTAGACACGAGTGTTTCTGTTCCTCTGTGTGCGCGTGTCAATGTCTGTGCGCGTGTCAATGTCTGTGCGCATGTCAGTGTGTGTGTGTGTGCGTGTGTGTGCGTGTCTGTGTGCGCGTGTCTGTGTGTCTGTGTGTGTACGTGTTTATGTCAGCAAAAGCCCTGCTATAAGTCTGTTCATTGTAATTGCTGCGATACCCATCTGGGTGAAAAAGGGCTGGTCATTTCCTCCTACGCTGTGGAGTCAGACAGGGAGGGGCAGCTCACCCACCACCCTCTCATTCACCACCCTCTCATCCACCACCCCCTCATCCACCACCCTCTCACCCACCACCCTCTCACCCACCACCCTCTCACCCACCACCTCCTCACCCACCACCTCTTCACCCACCACCTCTTCACCCACCACCCTCTCACCCACCACCCTCTCACCCACCACCCTCTCACCCACCCCCCTCTCACCCACCACCCTGTCACCCACCACCCTCTCACCACCACCCTCTCCACCCACACTGTGTGTGTGTGTGTGTGTGTGTGTGTGGTAGTGTGTGTGGTGTTGTGGTGTTGTGTGTGTGTGTGTGTGTGTGTGTGTGTGTGTAGTGTGTGTGTGTGTGGTGTGTTAAGACAGCAGATATGTGTGTTGTTAGACATACAGGGTGTGACTGTTGCTCTGTGTGAGAGGTAGTTTCAAGAGTCTGTGGCGGAGTCGTCTTATTTGATCTAGATGCGCTTGGTAAGCTGTGGAGGTATGTGTGGGGTAGTGTGTGCGGTGTCTAGTGTGGCGCGTTGGTCTGTGTGTCTGTGTGTGTATACGTGTTGTGAGGTGCCAATAGCCGGCTTGTCTTATAGATATCTGGTCTATTGGTGAATTGCTAAGCGTGGGATGCTCTGATGTATAGCATTTTTGGGTGAAAAAAGGGCTGGTCATTCACTGCAACACGACACTGTGGAGTCAGGACAGGGAGGTGTATGCTGTCACCTCAGAAAAGCCGCAGCGCATTAGAGATAAACACACCTTACACCATCTCATGTCACATAAACACGTTATAGAAGTATATCGGGGAGTATGGGTAATGAAAGTGCGACAGACGACCAAGCGCATACTCATCGCACCACCCGATTATAGGACAGCATCCACCACATGAAGCTCGTCACGGCATCGAGTGGAACAGGCCAAAAACACTCTCACGCACGCCATATTTTTTTCACATGCTAAAGTCAGTTAAAGCCTACGACTCGTATAAATCCTCAGAGTCGGCCGCAGCCACGAGCGATCTCTGACCCAGGTCGAGCATCCTCTCACGCCACGCCAAGCCTGCTTACTGTGTCAATCGGCCATGTCCCCATGCTCAAGAGGCCGCACGAGTGTGGCTCTTGTCACGCTGCACCATCCTTCAATCTCCCCTCTACCACGCCTATTGACCGCACCCACGATCTGCGCTGCTCACAGCAGAGCACCGCTGGAGACTCTCGCGCATCGACCAAGCGTCTCACCAGAGCGAAGTCCGACATATCATCACGGGTCACGGACCTGGGGGGGGTATGTGTTTCACAAGGATCACATTGACACGAGATGCGACCGGCAACCACACCGTGAAGAATCCTCACATAGAAGTCAGGTCCCACACCCAAGCACCAACCCTCACCCCGATCCTAAACATGCCTCCTCGTGGGGGCCATTGTTTTTTGTTTTTAAGGGGGTAAGTATATATAATTGAGACGCGGCTACCCGTCACCGGATGCAGTTCTCATCCGGCCTTACCACTCAGTGCTCGCCCTCAACGCCACGCACCGCTGACATCGACCTCAGGTCTCCGCTGGACACGGCTCAGACACGAACCTATTATAAATCTTACTAGCTCACCTCCCTCACGGCGTAGAGCTCCTGCCTGGCATCCAGTCCCCCTCTAACTTGAACGACACGCTAACGCTGCGACACAGTCTGTGCGCGACTCTATTGGCCTAACCAGCATCAGTTAGGCAAGCGCTAGGTGCTCGCCTACACGACACAGATCTACATCCCTTCTAGGGCGCCGCGATGTCAAACACAGATCTTTTACACTCTTAATGACTCAGTACCACTACCAAACGCGTAATCTAAACAAATGACTTGGTGGGCTGCCTATTCTTTCATATGAAGGTCATGTCAGTAGTTCACTGTAAGGTCAGTGCCTTAGACAGTGCTGTGGACACTAAGAGGAAGTGAGCATGTCATTACAGTGATTAGTTGAGTTTGTAGGGGCAAAGATATACAGAAAAATAGATGGCGGATCCACACTGCGCAGGAGCTACACACACAATCGACCATCACAAGCACACAACTACACACACACACACAACCCGAACACACAAACACAACACTAGCACAGCACAACGACACACAGACAACAAGAATAGAAAAACAATATTTTTCCAACTCTGGATCTCACTGAGCCAAACTGTATAGCTTTTCTTTAGCCGTCAGTCGTTAAGTGAGTGTTGTGTTCCAGTCCTGAGTCTCACTGCATGGTGTTACAGCGGCTTGTGTTGTGTGTTCCAGGTCCTGTACAAGGAGGAGTTTGAGAAGAACAAAGGAAAGGGTTTCAGCGTGGTGGCAGACACACCAGAGATGCAGAGAATCAAGAAAACGCAGGACAATATCAGCAACGTGAGTAAACGTCTGCAGCCGGTCTTCAGGGCTGGTTGTTCACCCTGCTGCTCTCCATGATGTGTCTTCCCCTCCCCTCCACGCCCTGGCTGTCCCCCTGAACCCATACAGCCGTCTGGCTGGGGGGCTGGAGTCAGCTGTGTGACCCTGGCAGGCTAAGTAGAGACACACACAGACCTCTGGGTGTACGTAGTTGCACCGACTGCTGGCTTCTCTAATGACATAATTAGCGTGGAGGGTGATGGGTAATTACTGCTTTCGTATGATGAGATCCTGTGTGTCTGAGACTGGAGAAACATACTAAACACACACACACAAGAACGCTCTCACACAAACACAGTCAGACACACTGGCCAACCAGAGAGCAGCACACATGTTCCATGTGTCTCAAAACTGTCGAACCTTCCTGCTGCGTGTGTGTGTGCCAAGCCAAGGGGCAATGTTCCAGATGTTAATCACCTGCCATCCCTCTCTCTCTCTCTCTGTCCCTCTCTCTCTGTCTCTCTGTCTCTCTGTCTCTCTGTCTCTCTGTCTCTCTGTCTCTCTGTCTCTGTCTCTCTCTCTCTCTCTCTCTCTCTCTCTCTCTCTGTCTCTGTCTCTGTCTCTCTCTCTCCTCCGTACACACTCAGAAGGTTAAACGGAGACCCGGCAGCATGTCAGTTAGCACAGAATGTCAGCAATGTGCAGCTCCGGGCCTTTTCTCGTTGGCTTGTGTCTGGTCTTGTCCAGTCTCTGTCCTGGTTCTTCTGGTCTCCTTGGGGATCTGAACCCAGCTTCCGCGCTGCCTCTCCAGGTTAAGCACAGGAGACATGCGACAGGATTTCTCTTCCCCACCCAACCCCAATTGTTTCCTTGGGCGGAAAGCCTCACTGGTGCCAAGTCTGCCATCGCTGTGGGATCCCAAGTGTGAACAGAGCAGGGCAGACCTTCCCACCTGTCTGTCAATCTGTCTCTCTTCCTGTCTTTCTCTCTCTCTTTTCCCTTCTCTCTGTCTCTCTCTGTCTCTGTCTCTGTCTCGCTCTCTCTTTCTGTCTTTCTTTCTCTCTCTCTTTCTGTCTCTCTCTCTCTTTCTGTCTTTCTTTCTCTCTTTCTGTCTCTCTCTCTCTCTCTCTCTCTCTGTCTCTCTCACACTCTCTGTATTTTACTCTCTCCTTTTCCCCCCCTTCTCTCTCTGTCTCTCTCTGTTGCTCTTTCCATCATATTCCCAGTCACATTCATCTCCACATCCTTTCTCTTTCTGTCTGTGTACTTTCTCCTGCTCCATGTGGGGAATATTAAGAGGAGGCAGGTTTCCTTTTGCTGCTCAAGAGTGAGGCAAGCCAACACACACACACACACACGCACACGCGTGCGGGTGCGCGCGCTCACTAATACACACACACCATCTGTGCAACCTGCTCCTTCAAACAAACAATCTCTTTCTCACGCACTCTCACTTAACATATTGCTCTTGCTCTCGCATCAAAACCTCAATGTCTTCTCTCAATCACTGAACGCACTGTCCTCACACACTCACTTAACAGTCTGTCATCTCTTCTAGTCCTGTGAATACACTCTCTCTCCTTCTCCCTCTCTCTCCCTCCCTCTCTCTCCCTCCCTCTCTCTCTCCCTCCCTCTCTCCCCCTCCCTCTCTCTACCTCTCTCCCTCTCTCTCTTCCTCTCCCTTTCTCCCTCCCTCCCTCCCTCCCTCCCTCTCTACCTCTCTACCTCTATCTCTCTCTCCCTTCCTCCCTCTCTCTCTCTCCCTCCCTCTCTCTCTCATCCTGAGCACAGTGGCCTCTTTCAGGGAGGATGGGAGCCATGAGGACAGGATCTGGATGGTGATCTAGCTGGGGTTATTAGTCTGACTGGTGTCTGCTACTGAGAGCGGAGCCTCGTCTATCTGTGTCTGACTGGTGTCTGCTAGCGAGAGCGGAGCCTATCTGAGCGTGGGCTGGTCAGTTTGATGGACTTCCTGCTGAAGGCCACATTGGTTGGCGTTTGGCTTGGTCAGGGTGGAGTAGGGGTGGGGAGTGGGTGGCCTTTCTACACCTTCATCTGTCTTAACAGGAGGGTGGGGGCTTGTTTTAGTAGAGACCCGTCCAGTCTTAGATGCAGTTCTGTTTGAGGGCGTGACGTGGTTTAGCCACATGGCTGTTTTTCACACTCCTTTTCTTGTCTTTCTCACCATCACAACATTCTCTCTCCCTCCTGTTTTCTCACTCCGCCTCTTCCTCCTAATGTGTCAGGCAGCGTTGCCTAGCAACTCTGAGGTCACCCGGCTTCCGGCTGCGATGTCATTTCCTTTCAGCGTCCAACCAACCTCCAAAAGCAGCTTTTTGCATGTAGCTCACTCCACCTACCACAGCTAGCAGAGGGGGGGATTTAGAGACACCTGGTGGACAACATGAGCACTGCTCGACACACATGCTGTCTGTTCATTTAAGTTGGGAACCCGGAGCGGCTGAGTGAGGGTGCGCTTGTTTCGTTTCAGATTAAGTACCACGAGGACTTTGAGAAGAGCAGGAGTGGAGGGGATGCCCCGCCCAGTCAGCCACACACCCCTAACCCAGGTACCAGCCTGCTCTCTGCCTCTCTACATCTCAAACACACACACACACACACACACAAGCATATACAGCATCTGCACCGACATGATCATCAACAGCAACATGGCAGCTGCTTAGCATAAGGCATGCCAATGTTTGGAGGTAATATGTGACATGGACCGACTCTTTACGTTTGCCCGTCCACTCACACACAAACGCACCACACCCCACACACACACACTCAAACGCACACCCCCTCCACACACACACTCAAACGCACACCCCCTCCACACACACATACACACACTCACAGCGTCCTTATTGTGTAAGAGAGCAGGTGAGCAAGTAAGAGGCAGGTCTTGACTCGCCACGCTGCTGAATCCACTGTCTCTGAGCCCCAAGGCTGATGAACGTGATGGGGCCCAGAGAGAGAGGGAAGAGGGGGGAGACAGACAGACAGACAGACAGACAGACAGAGGTATGGAGGAGGGGGAGGAGGGGGGAGACAGACAGACAGACAGAGAGGGATGGAGGAGGGAGAGGAGGGGTAGATAGACAGACAGACCGGTAGACAGACAGAGAGGGGTTTGTTAACAGCATCTGGGCCTCAGACAGGAGAGGAGACTCCAGTCTGTCACAGAGAACAGCCCTGATGTCTCGTCTTTCAGCCTGGAGACTCAAGTCACTCACTCTCTGGATGTTCTGTCCTCTCTCCCCTCCCTCCATGCTACTCCCTCCTTTTGTCGTCCTCCTGCTTCCCCTTCCCTCCTTCTGTCCTCCCTCCCCTTCCCTCCTCCTGTCCTTCCTCCTCTTCCCTCCTCCTGTCCTCCCTCCCCTGTCCTCCCTCCCCCTGTCCTCCCTCCCCTGTCCTCCCTATCCCTGTTCTCCCAGCAGCGTACCAGCCATCTCCTGCAGCCTCCCAGAACTTCCACTATGAGCCTGCTCCTGAGCCAGCGCGCCAGGCTGCTGCCGCCCCGCCTCCCAGCTCTGGGGTGAGCCTCCCTGCTGCTCCTGAGTGTCTCAGCCTCACTGTAGCCCTCTGGTGCCATCCTCTCCTTTTAAAACCACCTCTTTATAGCTAGAAGACCCCAGCTGGCTTGTGGAAACAGCAGAAGTACAACCCAACTCACTCTTTCTCTGTCTTTCTTCCTCTTTCTCTCACACTGTGTGCGTGCGTGCATCTGTGTGTGTGTGTGCGTGTGTGTGCATGCGCGCCCGTGTGCGTGCGCGTGTGCGTGCGTGTGTAGAAGCGATACAGGGCAGTGTATGACTACTCTGCTGCAGACGAGGATGAGGTTTCCTTCCTGGACGGAGACGTGATCGTAGACGTGCAGGTGATCGACGAGGGCTGGATGTACGGACGTGTGGAGCGCTCCGGCCAGCAGGGCATGCTGCCCGCCAACTACGTGGAGGCCATCTGAGCGAGCCAGCGAGGGAGAGAGGAGGAGGAGGAGGAGGAGGAAAGGAGGGAGAAAAGAAAAAAATGAAAAGCCCAGTGCCATCTCATCTTATTGCCGCTTTCTCTCTTTCTTTTTTTTCACTCTGTTCTCTGACCTGTCCTGTGAGGCCCCACCCCCCCCTCCCCCTGCCCTGGTTGATCTGCTCTCTCGGCTCCGCTTCCAAGCCACAGACTCTGCCTTCTGTCTGTCTGTCTCTCTGTCTGTCTGGGTGTCTTTCAATTTCTGTCTGTCGCTCTGGCTTACGTCCTGGGTTACATCTCCTATGATCACAGTTTAAAGTCTTAAAATGAATCACACGTTCTCTCTCTCACACACACACACACATTGCAAAATGACAAACGGTGCTGTCGTCTTGTCGCCCCCCCCCCCCACTCTCTGTCAGTCGGCAAGCAGAGAAAATGATTTTGGAATGTTGGGCGTGTCATCGGTAGACTGTGTGTGTTTTCGTTCTTTTTTTATTGTGATGCAGGAACTTGGGCCTGACTGGAAGTGCAGTGTAGAATCTCACTGTCGGTTCAGCCCGGACGAGGCTGGAATATTCCTCTTGTGTACATTCCATAAACCTCACTATCCACTGCTGTTGCATCGGTCAGCAAGCTGTCAGTCTTAACAGAGAGGTTTTATATATTTATATATCTACACGCGCGCGCATACACACACACACACACACACACACATCTCAGTATCATTGCTCTTATCTTTGCTCTGACATGTCCGTTACTGCATTGTGGGTGTTGTTATTTAACTGGAATTCTGTCCTAGCTGAAGAACACCTCCTTGCCTCTCTCAGACAGGCTGTGTATAGGAGGGGGTCAGGGAAACGTGAGGGGTTAGCAGCTCCCCCATCTAACTCACTTAAACAAGAACACAGTCACTATGGCATCAGTTGTTGTGAAGATACTTTTAACGACCCTCATTTCTGCACTTGCAGCCTGAAATGCCTTCAGTCTTAAGAAGAACGTTCTAGTTGTAACCTGGTGATTATGTTGAACGTGGAGTAGAAAAGCAGGGCTGGGATCAGGCCAGATTCCAGAACCATCCAAAAGAATGATAAAAACAAGCTGACCAATCAGAAGACAAGAAGGCCAAGCACAATTCTCAAGACAATTCTGTGTTGTGAATCTTTTTTGTTTTGGTTTTGGTTCAAGTCATTCCAATGTGTTTGTGATTGAACATTCCCATCGGGTTTTTTCATGAGATGTCTATGAAAATGTTAAACTGTAATGAGGTCAAAAACATGGCTGTGGTGGTTAGATGATGTTGATGTCCTTTTCTCTCCGACATCGTACTGTTGATCCTTTTGCTTCTGTTCGTATTGTACGAGGCTTATTTTAAAACTGTCAATGTATCAAATTCATGGAAAAAATAAAACTGCAACTCGATTCGTAACCCAAGGCAGACTAGTGTGTGTAGAAGTGTTGATCAGCTTCCGCAGAGCTAGAACGATCTCGTTCAGGTGTATCGCCTGTTTTCAGGTACAGTCGTGTTGTCACCCTGTCATCATGAATGCTTCTTCAATCGTGCCAACTCGTGACAACCATCTCAGCCAACTTGTAGACTTGAGACTCTCACTGTTCTGGAGTGACGCTGGTTAACGCGTGCGGGACGCAGAGCGGGTTGCAGTCAGACGAGCGCTCGGCTCTTGCGTCCTACACGCTCAGCTCGAACACGTACTCCCGAGGCGGCCTTATTGCTGTAACAGCTTGGTTGCACCGTAGCCCCGATACGAAACCTTGACCCAAGTCAGCTCTTCTATTCCTAAGTTAGATGACTGTGATGCTATCCTCATATAATACTGTTCGTGTCCACTTCCATGTGCATTCCATATCGTAAGAGGCAGACAGCGAGTGATGGCGTCACCCTACTACCCGGTAGTTGACTGTGTTGTTTTCTCACACTGGCCTGTGTTCTCCTCCCTCTCCTCCCCCTCCTCCCCCTCCTGTTCTCCTACCTGTGATGCACTGTGACTATCACAGACATGGGGGAGAAAAAGGAGTGGGGGGGGAATAAAGAATTATATGGAATCTTCAGCTTTATAAAAGAAACAAATGCTCTCAGTTTCACTATGTAGCTAGACGATATTGTACAATTGTATATGTATTACAAAGAGCTGAAGGAGAAATTATTACAGGGCATCATGGTGCTTTGGAAAGTGGTTTGCCTACAGACAAAAGCAGTTGATTCGTGGTCGATTCTAGTGATTCGGGGTTAAGGGGAATTTAACATGCTTGCGTGGTAAGAATAAGATAACACGTGACGAATACCAGTGTAGTGCAACATGTCCAATGAGTTGGTGTGAATCTTCATATCCTTTTTTTGTAACTTAGTGATGAATTATGTCAATGAAGTTGATGACTGAATTGGAATTAACACAACACACCTCAACCTGACTAGATGTGGTCATTAGTTTGGCTAGTATGCCTGTCTTTATGCATACCAGTAGACTTGACTTGATACTCTGACGTCTTCGTGAGCAACTCAGACACGAGAGGAGAGAGTAGTGCTCGCTGGACTGGGTCGTGCGTGGCGATGATGGGGAATGAGGTGTGGTTAGGTTTGGCTTGAAGTGAACTGGGTGGCGTTTTGCATTTCTTTTCGTTTCTTCATATATATATCGGTGTCTCCACGTAGATAATCATTTTACCACAAAACCAAGGCAACGTTTAATCTTTTTGGAAAAGAGGAAAAATTCAGAGGAAATGTTGGCCTGCTCTTATCTTTTTTTTAAATTTTATTTTAATTTTTTTTTGCAGTTAGTTGATGTGGAGTTTCTTTGGTTGCCACGTTTGGGCGTTGAATGTCGGTGATGGTGGAGATTGGTTGAGAGACCATTTAATTCATGGTTCTTAAGTGGTCCAAAAGAGGCCGTTTATTTGGATTCTGTGTCGAGAGAGATGTTAGAGTGCTGGTACAAGACATCCACCTTTGTACTTGGTGATGTAGGAATGGTTAGCTGAGAAAGTAGAGGTCATTCGTAACCTGAGACTAGGCCACGAGAGGGATTTTTAACAAGTCAGGAACTTAAACAGTTTGCGCCAAATATGCTCTCCTGTTATGGAATCACCCATTACAACTGCTGTATACCATGTAACATATTCCAGGCCTTTTCCTGTCCAGTAGCCTACCCTACCTGTCCCCCTACCACCAAGATTCTCTCAACCCTGACCTTAAGTGTAGATCCATTCTCTCTGTGTCAATCATTCCCTACTCCCATTGTGGTATAAGCCTATACACCATGCACTTAGAGATCATATTAAACACTTACCTAGCATTCAGAACTTTTTAATTTTGTGTATTCCATCTAAATTGATTTGTTTTGATATCATTTTGTTATTATTTTATAACTTGCATATTGACATATTCAAAAATCTGAATCCCAGTGGACTAAGGATTTGAAATGCATCTCTCTTGTTGTCGCCCTGTTACAGCACTTCGAATTGTACTTAATGATTCTACAGATTCAATAAAATGTCATTTTTACTCAGACGGCTGATATGTTTTCTTTCATCGACGCTCTTTCGATGTTTTTTAAAAAAATATCTTAGTATCTTGTTTGAAACTGCCTGTACCTACGACATATTTGTGTTTTTCAGTGTCTCTTGCCCTATTTCCCACGCATACAAAATGCGGGTCTAAAACGCATCTGGCAGGGAGGGCTTTGTGGCGCATGGATTATTGCTGCTCCGTCTAGTTCAGACCTGCGCCGTTGTAGAAGAGGCTACGTCGTGTTCCTTCTGTGTTGAAGCGTCTGTCCCATCTCTTTGCCACTCTCATCATGTTGGACATTTTGGTTTTGATGTTTTTTGCAATTATGGGACTAGTTTTCTTGTCATATATAATCTACATGTTGTGATGTTCAAACATGAATGTTCCCCGTGAGCGGGCGGGGATGCGTGGCAAAGACATGGTTTAGCCCTCGCGCTTCACTGGTGTCCATCGCTGATAAAGGTAAGATAAGGCTTTTGCAAATATTTTAATATCATGCTTGTTGTGTAATGAAACTACATGTCGAATTTAGTCAAGGATGTGAGGTGTTAATAATGATCAAAAGCTATAGCGACATGAAAGTCATCTTTAAATTACGCGTCTTGCCTAAGAACGAGCTGATCTTTGTGTATTATTTTTTACGGAAAACATTAAATCACATAGGTTGTGAAGATATAGCAGGAATTCTAACAGGAACTCGCATGAACATATCATTGTTGGATAGAATGAATATAGCTAGCATAACAGCATCCAGCAGTCACGTCTAAATGATCGCATAATCTGAAGAGTACTACTGTGTCCAGGTATATCTGTAAGGCCCTCTCAAATGTTGCAGGCAGGAGACCTGTGTGATGATGGAGTCCCTGAGGCGTCTCTGCTGGGGTTCTGAAGAGGACAGAGGCATGGAGGATGCAAGACCCCGGAGTTGGACAAGCAGCTAGATAACCACCCCTCTAAATGTCTCTTCGTCTCTCTCTCTGTCCCTCTCTCCATCTCTCTCTGTTTCTCTCCCCGTCTCTCTCTGTCTCTCTCCTTGTCTCTCTCTCTGTCTCTCTCCCTGTCTCTCTCTCTGTCTCTCTCTCTCCAGTCTCTCTCCCTCTCTCTTCCTGTCTGTGGTTTCTGCTGTGTCTGTCTGCCCAACATAACTACCCATTTGGTGTGGTCCCGAGTTCCCCTCGGTTCCTGCCCTGTTAGTAACCTCAGTTCTCATTTCGCTTATCCATCATTATTCACTAACCCAGGTGTTTAAACCAGCCCTTGTTTCAGTTGAGGTTACCTAGCAACCAAGAATAGGGCTGTAGTCCAGAAGTGTTATATTTGTGCCTATGGAAGATTTGATGGCGGTCGACAATAATCATAAAAATGTGCAAAATACTGAACTGATTTACCCACATGTTTATGTTGAAGTCAGTGTAAGGCAGTTTGAGTGTAGACACCGCTGTGTATACAATGGCTGCCACTATTCTAAGACCAAGACTTGATTCAATGACCTTGGACAACATCCATGTTTACATTCAATTTACCCTCTATTTGCCTAGACCAAAATGTGGTTTTATTCAGTAGCACAATGAACACAGACAGACAAGCATGCATCTTTACCTGTTGTTCAATCATCCAGTAGAGTTAGAAGGGCAATAATGATGTTTCTTTGATATCTTTTTCACATCTGTTTAATCTCTGTGGGTGCTTTCTTTTCTGTTCAAGTCACGTTTCTGTCGTAATCGCATTAAATGATTAAAAACCTCAAAGTGCTGCCACATGTTGTGAGGTATTGTCAGTCTATCTGATGTTTTACACAACAATGTTGACAGTGTTTCATGATTTATGTGACTGTTTCCATATTCGGTTCTCACGGATAACCATCCAGAAGTTTAATGTCCTTGTGCTCATGCCAAGGGCAAGCCAATGGCAATATTCCCTTTGTCACAGAAATAAAAACTATTTCATAACGATCAAACTTGAAATCCTATTTATTGTCTTTAAAAAAAGAAAGAAGTAGGCTTATAACCTACATTTGATGCAAATGTATGAATAACAGCCTACGTAGATATCGCACACAAGTAACGTTAGATTAGATGGCATTGTGTCATACTGTAACTGACACGTTTTTCAGTGCAACGAATGAAACCAGATTGAATTGGGCGCGCTTATTTTATGTTTCTGGGATGCCAGGTTGTATTCGACGACATGATATCCCCGCCTAACCTGCCAGGATGCAAGACAAACGTTTTACTCGTAATCTTATGGGCGGATCTTGCCACGTAGGCATGCGCATCTTAACTTGTATGTTGGCGACACCTTGTGGTTGATTCATGTCAAATATGAGTCTTCTGATTTTTTTTGAATCTGAGACGTATTCCACAGCTTTCCGAATGTAGTGCTTACAACGCCGAGAACTAAGATGACACTAATGCTCGTAAAATATCCTGATAACAATTTTTACGTTCTAGGTTTTACGTTTCAGGTTCGCACGACCGAGCAAGTGATTCACTCACGAGAACGCGCAATTCCGTGTCCGGTAGATGGCGTTGTTTACTCATTTCAAAATAAATGTTTGTTTGGTGTGACACATTCAACACCACAAGGCAGATTCTTGCGGACCCAGAAACACAGTCGGTGAGAGTGCTAACCTCGGCACCTGCGCCCCACGACGATGCGTCTGAAGGGTCTCAGCGATGTGTTTGCTCGGTTGCCCACATGCATCAGTTCTGCCAATTCCTCTGAGAATCCCTACGCACACGCCACGCTATTCAATGGATTCTAGTATTCAACCCGATCTCTATTCTGAGTCAGAACGTTCGACGCCTATCTTCTTTTGATATATCCCCTCTCTTTCGTATACACCTTCCCCGCTGACACGTCGATTGGATATGCCGTAACCGATCTTGTGTATAATGCAGTTCATACTCACCACACTGTCTTGTTAATCACCTCAACTCATGTCACCTTACAGCCCTCGTCTGCCCATTCTTCTCCTTGTATCTGCTTTATCCAAACTAACTTAGTATTATTGCTTTGCCAGACATACTAATTCGTCGTTGATCCTGTCCAGATCTGCACTCACTCTAAGTCTGCACTTTCTGAACGATAACCCTATCAGACTGACATTTTAATCCACAACCTCCCCCTCGTCGTCTGCGCATTTTCTTATCTGTCCCCGAGTAACGCAGTCGAATATCTACCTCTTCTAACGATCTTGCTATCCTGTATATCCCTGTTCTCTCTGTGCTGACCGTCTTCACTGCGTACATTCTAAGAGTCGCCCATCCAAGCCATACACGTCTCACACCTCATCCCAGCCCTCTCTCGCCCACCTCCCTTGTCTATCTCTTATACACATCTCTCTTTCTCCACCCTCCCCCCCTCCCCCTTGCTGTGCGCCCCGTCCTTTCCCGCCCCCTCCCCACCCTGCCATGTCTCCAGTGATTCGCGCACCTAAAACACCCTTGTCCAGTCTTCTTATACATAATACTCGACATATATCTCCATCTCTACATGATCTACCATACTCTACGCTTCTCTCGCGATTCCGTCCAAATCACCGTAAACCTGCCTGTTCGACTGAGACAAAAAATTCTCTCACCACACCTCACACACATCCCACTTTCAAACACGCTTCATATATCGTATCGTTGCCTGCAAAATAACATTGCGGCTCTCACAGAACAAAATAGGCTTCTTTTTTTTTAAACGTAGAAACTCCCTACTATGCATTACGCAGACGTCAACTTACAATCAATGGACAATTCAGGACCTAGAACATCAAAACAAGGCCAAGTCTTGTGATAATGTTGTTTCCTCGTCCTTCCCTGATGCCCCTATGTTCTTCTGTGTCTTGTTGTTGTTTGGGCCACTTGAACCCGGACCTTAAACCTGGACCTGCGTTCTTCCCTCTCAGTGCTCTTATAGCTCCTGACACACACTGCATACCGTCCTATCTGCATCACAGCTATGTTATGTTGGCTAAATGACACTCAGCCAGAACAGGCACATCACAGCACATCACAGCTATGTTATGTTGGCTAAATGACACTCAGCCAGAACAGGCACATCACAGCACATCACAGCTATGTTATGTCGGCTAAATGACACTAAGCCAGAACAGGTGTTCTTGTTTTTGCAATGCAAAAAAAATGACGCTCTCCTCAATAGCCAGCGCAGTTTAGCTGCATTACTTAGAAACCGCTTTCTAATTGTGTGTAAAGGATATATGCATGCTATGACCCTTCATGACTTTTCCCCTCACTGGCACCTGGAACCTCTCATAAACTTCTTGAAATTCCTCTGACAGAGAGAAATGCCAGAGAAGGAGAGAGGGAAAGTGCAGCGGGCGAGAGGGGATGGGCAGAAAGGAAGACAATAGATGGAGGAGGAGGGGGTGGAGAGATGGGGAGGGGGTGGAGAAAGGGCATAAGAAAGCAAAGGAGCTAGTGAAAAGACAGTCGAGGTTTGGAGAGGGGGCCAGTGTCTCTGCTCAGCCACTGTCCTTCACTGGATTCACAGTGTCCCTGCTCAGCCACTGTCCTTCACTGGATTCACAGTGTCCCTGCTCAGCCACTGTCCTTCACTGGATTCAGAGTGTCCCTGCTTAGCCGCTGTCCTTCACTGGATTCAGAGTGTCCCTGCTTAGCCGCTGTCCTTCACTGGATTCAGAGTTCCTGTTGTTTGGCAGAAGGGAGTTTCCCTCCATACAGGGACAGGGAAAACACAGAGGATGTCTTTTTCCTGACTGACCAAGAATGCCCGGGCCTCTGGGTCTGTCCTCAATGTGTGCGCGTGTGTGTGTGCTTTGTGTGCGCGCGTGTGCTTTGTGTGTGTGTGCGCGTGTGCTTTGTGTGTGTGTGCGCGTGTGCTTTGTGTGTGCGCGCGTGTGTGCAGGAGTGCATGCAAGAGAGAGAAGCAGTGTCATTGTGCGTACATTTGATCGGATTGTGTTTATTCACGTACTGCTGAATACAAACTGTTTTCTTTTTCTTGATCCCTCCATCCTTCCCCTCTCTGCAAAGCACTGATGAGTCAGTTTGAGGAATCCATGAAGAACATGAATTCCTGCTACAGGCACAGTGATCCCTGCCGCGCCTTTCCTCTCTCCTCTCCCTTTTCACTCCTCACGAACTACACGTCCCAACATGCTACCTTCTAACAGGGGGGCGGAGGAAATAAATCCTATTATCCAATGGTATTGTAACAGGGGACCTATGGTTGGTGTGCTCCACAGCAGCGTTGCCAATGGCAACAGTGGTTTGCACAGAGGCATGATCTGGACAGCTGGTAAGAGGGTCCCTTAGACCTCTGCCGGTGGTCACATGGTATGCCCCAACCAACCCATGGCCTCCTTCTCTCTCTCCTACCCTCCCTCTCCCCCTCCTGCGTGCTCATTTTCTCATTCTGACTGTGTGTAGCTAAAGCATGAGGGGGAGGGGTGATGGGAAGGAGGAGGGAAAGTAGAGAGAGGGGGAGGGCGGGAAAAGGAGGGGGTAGCAGGGGGAGGGTAGGCGAGGCAAGGGGCCAGCCTGCACTGCAAGCGAGAGCGTGCGAGGGAGAGAGAACGCGAGCGTGCGAGGGAGAGAGAGAGAGAGCGCGAGCAAGCGGGAGCAGGAAAGCGGGAGTTCTCTGTGAATTCGACCATCAGTAAGAGAGGTGAAGATCGCTGCTTGCTGCCCTTACAGAGCGCCACCGAGCCGAGGAGGAGAAGGAGAACAAGAGAGGAGCATCAGGGTGGATCTACCAGGCTGTCAGAGAGGGCGAGAGGGAGCGTGAAACATGCCTCTCCTGAGAGGACGGGTCGTCCTCTGCCTCGCTGCCTCGTCTGTCTGAGGAGAGGACAAGCCGCCTGGGAATATCGCCACGGGAACGCCGCTGCTTCTGTGCCATGACTGGGAACGAGAGGAGGAAGGAGGCTTGCTGAAAACATGGACCAGGTAAGGAAGCAGGGAGGGAGAACACACAGGCAAGGGAACATCTCTTCAAAGCTCAAGCAAACGCACGCCTCACTGACACTCTTAAACATACAGAAGCGCCGCTGGTTCATTCATAACAAGCCCCCCCTCCCACCCCCACCCCCCCTCTGCCTCTCTCCTGCTGTACAACCCCTGGGCAATAACAAACAACTCAGCATGCCGCTTCTCCTCGCCTTGTTCCCCCAGTCCTGGCCCCCGGCAGGCAGGCAGGCAGGCAGGCAGGAGGCTGGGGGCTAGGGGGGAGGGGACCGGCAGGGGTGCTGTCAAACAGCCACCAGTCTCCAATCAGGCCTCAGGAGGGAGGCTGCTGAATATCACAACATCCCCCTGACCAACACAGCATCAGTGTGGGGCGTGGAGGGAGGTTGAAGAGGAGGGGTGTGGCTCTGTCAGCGGGTGAAACGCAAGCTTCCTTGATGACTGTCACAACCAGTTTCCATTAGCACCTAGCAGAGGCGTTAGCGCCTTGATCCAACAGCTGCTAGCATCCAGAGAGGTGGTCTGCACGTCACGGTCTGGCTGATGTTTAAGGTTCTGGTGCTGACTCAGATGATGTGGAACAGAGTTCTGCCCAAAGTAGCAGCCCCCTCCTGGTGACGGTGACGTCTGAGGGTCCGTGAGTGAGGTCTGCTTTCCCTCTGTTGCCCATAGTGATGTATCAGCTAATGTAAATCTGGGTGTTAGCTAACATGAATTCATGTGTCAAGCTGGGTGACTGATGGCCTGTGCGTGTAGCGGACAGAGAGTGCTCTTCAGACGGTGGTGCTGTAGACTGTAGACGAGCGAGCTGCTTCAAGCTCTCCCTAGCTGCCTACTCCCCTGCATCTCACAGTGGCCTGAATGTGTCCTACGCACACACGTCTTGGCTAAGCAGAAATGGACGCCATTGTAGAGGGTTCTGAGGGCCAGCGTTTGAAAAGGGGCGACGGGCGGTTTGGAGGAGAGCTGTCAGACAGGCAAGATCAGGGGCCAACTCCAGGGGCCAACTCCTCTTCCACTCTCCTTCTCATGTGTTCCTGTCCTCTTCCCCTCCTTTGCTGCTGTATCTCCTGATCATCATGACCTCATCCCCCCCCCCCAGCCACCCATCCACCCCAGGACTGAATTATTAATGTGGTCAAAAGAGCGAACATCAACTGTCTCTGCCACTCTTGTTGCTGTGATGTTAGCCCTCCGGTATAGTAGAGGTGACATCACTGCAGCTGACAGAGCTGTGTGTGTGTGTGTGCGCGCCTGGGTGAAATGTGTGTTCATTTTTTTCACCTCTTTTCAGAGAATTATAAGCCCTGGGCAATAACTTAAAGTGTGCTGTGCTCTCGTAAACTCACAAAATGTCATAGCGAATTCATGCTTTCCCAAGTGCATCTGTAAGGCGAGGTCAGGTTCGCTCTGCACAATAGAGCAAACAGGAAGTGAGTACTATTTATACGATTCTGCGCTCCAAACTGCTGACTTTGCAAGGCCTTGGTGCAGGACTGGAGCTGAGGATCTTCGTGCTGCGTGATGTCATTTCTCAATAAGATGATAGCATTTCCTGTTCAGTCACAAGACTATGTGCCCCTTGCTATCTGGGGATGCAGCAGCAAACTTATTTGGTTCCGCTTTCTTCTGTGGGAGAATGGATCAGCTATCTGTGCAAGACTAGATACACGACTAGTGGGAATATGTCCGATGCTGTTCTGTCATTTAAACACCGTCATTAGGCCAACGTAAACAGCAGCATGTTTTGTTTACATGAGGGAGTTGGTGAAGTGTAAACAAAGTTTTTTTTGTTGTTGCCGTTTCCCTCTTTTTATTCTCTCTTTCTTGCATATACACTCAAACACACACACACCCTCAGTGATGACCAGGGCAGTGCCACAGATGTGCAGGAAGAGAATGGTTGTATAAAGTTCTGCGTGTGAACATTCAAATGACAGCAGATAAGATGCGGAGCATCTGTCTGTCGTGTTGTCCCTTCTGTCTACGGTTTGATCTGTGGACAGAACCCATGCTGTGGTCTGCTGTGTGTGTGTGTGTGTGTGAAGCATAGTCCATGCTGTAGTCTGCAGTGTGTGTGTGTGTGTGAAGCATAGTCCATGCTGTAGTCTGCAGTGTGTGTGTGTGTGTGTGTGTGTGTGTGTGTGTGTGTGTGTGTGTGAGAGAGAGAGAAGCATAGCCCATGCTGTAGTCTGCGGTGTGTGTGTGTGTGTGTGTGTGTGAAGCATAGTCCATGCTGTAGTCTGTGGTGTGTGGGTGTGTCTGTATGAAGCAGAACCCTTGTCTGGACATTCTCATTTGTCAAGTCTGCCGGAGGGCACCCAGCCAGCCTCGCTGCAAAGCATCATGGGAGAGGGGAGCACAGGTCCAATCAATAGTTATTTGGGGGAGACGGAAGCAGCCCTATGGACACAATGCTGGGGCCTGATCAGGGTGGATCAGGCTGAATCCGGCTGAATCTGGCTGAATCTGCCTCCCCGGGTCAGTTTGAGAAAAGGGATGAAAGGGTAGAGGTTATAGTTGATCTGAAGAGCTACAGAGCTTTGCCAAATCACTGAGGGTCTTAAATCTTCCTCTTGGAATGAGGTGACGTTAGATGTGGGGAATATATGAAAAGGCCCCGAGGTTAGGTTATTTGATTGATTCTCTTCTGTGTGTGACTTTCGACCGCAAAGTTTAGAGTCCACTAATACACACATGCTGCATATTGACGAGTGACAAGACTATTGTGTTTCCCCATGCTGCGGGGCACTTTGCAGATTGTGAAAGTATGTGGAGGCAGAAACAGAGGGTGGAGGCAGAGGGTGGAGGCAGAGGAAGGGTTGAAGCAGAGACAGAGGGTGTTGCCTCTGCTGTTGTAGCTACGGCCATGCGGACATTCTAGGGCTGTGTTTATCCCTCTGTCTGAGCACAACTCCCTGGAGGCCGGGTCACAGAGACAGGGACACATTAGTCGCTGTGTGTGTCTGTGTGTATGCATGCTTGTGTCTGTGTGTCTATGTTTACGCAGCGCCACTTTGACAAAGTTATCTGGTAGATTGTTTTGTCTGTCCATAGATGCTGCTATACTGGAATGCAGTCAAAATGAGCTTGGGGATTAAGCAAAGATCAAAAAGAAAGGTCTGGGAGACGAGTGAGATGGAGAAGGAGTGTGGAACCACAGGCAGGACAGGAGTGTGTGGGTTATATAGCTGAACAGGTGCTCTAATCTGCCCTCAGACCCCAGTGCCACAACCCCTCCTCCTCCCACCCTGTCTCCTCTGCCTCCAATCTCTGGACTGCTAGGAATTTCTCACTTCTTCTCTGGGGAAGGGGGGAGTGAGAGAGAGAGAAATGGGGAGAGAGAGAAAGAGAGAGATAGAGAAAGAGAGATATAGGGAGAGAGAGATAGAAGCATTGAACAAGTTGGTTTGGACAGAGAGCAGATTAGGTACATCAGACATGAAGAGATGGTTAGTTTGATAGTTACATTGGCTCTGTCTATACCTTGAAAAGAGAGAGAGAGAGAGAGAGAGAGAGAGAGAAGTGCAACATTAACAGCACTAACCCAACAAAGCGTCCTTCAAAACCCACTCTGCTATGTTCCCCCTGTACTCAGTAGCACTCACTGCTCCCTTTAAACTCCGCCCCCCCCCCCGACACACATACATTGTTTGACTCACCCGGGGTAGAGAGCAGTCTATTCTGAGGTCCTCCAGCAGCGATGCAGCGCAGGGCCTGTCTGGGTGAACACCGAGAGAGGGGAGGAGGGGAGGAGGGGAGGTATGGACAAGAGACCAGCGGAGGAGTAGCTCCGTCGTCCCAGCTGTTCCTGGATGGAGTCGTCCTCCCCAGATCCACCACAGCTCCCCCGGGGGGACAGGTGTTTAACGAGCTGGCGGGGACGTGTATCGACTCTGACCGTCCTCGTCATGCGCTCACGCAAGATTTCTGTCGACAGGTCGAACATGCGCGGCTTTCCCCCAGCATTAACAGATAATGAGAATCAGCGCTTCATTAGGCCTTAATGGCGAGGAAGAGGAAGGAACGTGTGTGATCGTGTGGTGTTTACCGGGAAACGGACAGCTAGCTTGGATTTGTGAGGGGGTTTGCAATAGTGTGAGGGGAAATTCTGCAGAAAATAGAGCAGTATATATGTGTATGTTTAGATACGTCCTGGTATGCGCTGTAAGTGGGTTTCAGTTTTAGCCCTCCTGATTGGTCAGGCGGGCCACGTCCAATCGGTCGATGTTGCCGTGCAGACAATGGACAGATTGTCCTGAGAAAGTAGGGCGCCCATTTCCAGGAAGTAAACAACTCCTGTTCTGCACACGGGCATCGCTCTGACCTCTCCCACAATGCACTGGAACAGCGGACAACAGGCAGGCCCGGGAGCTGAGGGGCCGGGGTGGGGGTTGCCGGCTGGGGTCAGAGGTGAGAGGGAGCGCGGCAGTGTCAGGACAGGTTGGTCTGGGTATCAGTCATGTCTGATTAGGCGAGCAGGAGAAGCAGGCGGAGGAGATGGAAGCAGAACAGCTGATCAGGAAGCAGCGGAAGGAACCAGAGGAATGGGGATCATCAGTGACATGAGGAAGACTTCCAATTTATGGCTGTTTAGAGGCCAGAGAACTATTGAGTTTGTCCTACATTTCTCTCACTCACTCTCTCTCGCTCTCTCTGTCTCTCTCTCTCTGTCTCTCTATCGTTTTCTCTCCCTATTTCCCTTTTCCTGTGTGTCTCTCAGTCTTCATTGCCTTCTTACACTTCCCTCTCTTTCTCTCTCTTCCTTTCTCTCTCCCTTTCTCTTTTCCTCTCTGTCTTTCACGATCTCTCTTCCTCTGTCTTTCTCTCTCCCTCCCCTTCTCTCTGTCTTCCTCCCTGTCTTTCTTTTGCTCACTTTCTCTCTCTCCCTTTCTCTTGCTCTCCCTCTCTCTCTTTCTCTCCCTCTCTCTCCCTCTCTCCCTCCCTCCCTCCCTCCCTCCCTCTCTTTCTCTCTAGATACAGGCTAAGTGTGAGAGTGCTCCCTTGGCTGTGCCCTCAGCGGTGCCCAGGTGCTGTCGGAGGATGTCAGTCTGGAATGAGCAGCTGTGATTCGACAGGCTGCCTCATTACTTTGATCACGATGTAGGCCAAGTATCTGTCCTGTCTCTGGGGCAGAACAGCTGTATCTCCATCATGTAGGCCACGCCAAACGAGCCAGTAACCTCCTGGCCTATTTTCAGTACTACAGAAGGCCACTCGTGCATGCTTTATGAAGTAGACTCCATCAAACAAGATTGAGTTGAAACTGTCTTTATGTCTTTATTTTTATGTCTGTAAATGTATTGATTCAGCTGTGCTTTCAGGGACTGTGTGTGTGTGTGTGTGTGTGTGTGTGTGTGTGTGTGTGTGTGTGTGTGCGTGCGTGCGTGCGTGTGTGAGGACCCGGAGATAAAGGAGTCTGTCCACCTGCACTTATCCCCCCTCTCTATCTCCTCACTTCTCCGTCTCCCTTCATCCAGACTAAGGCCTGTAGTTGGCCACAGAGCTGATCCTTTAAGCACAACATCAACCTAGCGGATTCAAATATGGGAGGGATATTTGAGCTCCCCTCCTCCACCCTCTCTGTGGTTTGCTAGCTCTGCGCCCTCCGGTGGCCTTAACGTGTAACTGAATCTCAGTCAATGTTGAAGGGGATTGTGAATTATATATTTAGGGAAATCTCCCTACTGTTCCATTCTGAACAGATGGTCCTGGTCTTACACAAATCACAATTCCCACCAAGACAAGGCAAGTGCATTGGTTTTATTCATTTTAATCCCTGTTAGAATTAATCCCCCAAAAATGTTTCCTTTTTTTATATGACCTGGCATGACTAGTGTGGTTGTCAGTGTCACCAGAGTAAAGTGTATTATTCCTGGAGAAGCATCATGTTGATCATGTTGACTCATTCACTATACGGTGAGGATTAGTTTGTGTGAGTGCATGCTTATGTGTGTGTGTCTGTGTGTATGTGTGTCGGTGTGTGTGTCTATGTAAATGTGTGTCGGTGTGTGTGTCTTTGTGTCTGTGTGTGTGTGTCTGTGTAAGTGTGTGTGTCTGTGTGTGTGTCTTTGTGTCTGTGTGTGTGTGTCTGTGTAAGTGTGTGTGTGTGTGTCTTTGTGTCTGTGTGTGTGTGTGTGTGTATCTGTGTGTGTGTGTGTCTGTGTAAGTGTGTGTGTTTCTGTGTGTGTGCGTGTGTGTCTGTGTAAGTGTGTGAGTGTCTTTGTGTCTGTGTGTGTGTGTGTGTGTCTGTTTGTGTGTGCGGAGGGGATCACTCTGAAGGTCAGATAAAAGACTCATCTTGCTTGTCCTGCAGGTCCCCCTCCCCCACGCTCCCCTATCGCGTCCCCCCACTAAGACTCCCCACCCTAACGCCACGTCTAGACAAGCTGTTCCTCGTGGTTTTAGGACAGCAGGACGCTCTGATTACGGTCCGACCCTCTTACTCTGTACAGTAACCCATATGTACAAGCCTTGTGTTTACACACATATGATGACAATGTTTTCAGAGACCAGATTATAATCCCGTAAAGTCAAGTGTTTCCGCCCATGGCAGTGGGTGGTAACCAATCAGGATCGATAGCAGGTATTCATGGCCGCCTGAACTTCCACCAACATCTACAACTGATGGAATAAAACGGATTTCAACAGATTCGTAAGAGCTGGTTCTGATTGACCAGAGAAGGCTGAACTGCAGACTCTGTTCTGGTCAGAGATAAGTACATATACCCAGACACAGAGCACTGCTATGACTGGCTCTCAGGCTATCTGCACATTGTCAAGGAATAACAAATACATGTATTATACTAATGTTGCTCACAAAAGTCCAGTAAATAGGATGTCAAGGTATCGAACAATGCAAAGGATTGTAATGGAAATGCAGATTATAATCTGCCCTTGTTTAATAAATTCAATTTATATGCTCCTCAGCCCTCTATCTAAAGGCAGTAGACTGTTTATTTTTACCACACGAACACATTGGGGTTAGTCACTCTTCGATAGTCTGTCCTCAGATTGCAGTCTGCCTGTGTATTTTTATCACATGCCTCTCACGTATGTGCGTGTGGTAGGGTCACGGGGGAATTGCAATTCTCATTGTCTCCCGCCACAGGAAGTGATGTCAGAGCCAGGAAGCAGAGCTGTGAAGGTAAAGGGGGTGGCAGCCTGTGAAGTGTGGCTCAGCAGGAAGGAAATGCACTGAAACCAAGATGCTGGTTATTTCCCCCCCTCTGTCTCCAAGACTGGCCTGAGCGGGAAAAGGCGTGGTCGAGGGTGGGGGTGGGAGGGGTGTATGTGTGGGGGGGGGGAGGAGGGGGGAGAGAGAAGTGCTTATGGTAACAGTTGACTAAGCCAGGAATGATTCACCTATTATTGTCTGCCGGGGAGGAGATGGGAAAACCGTCCTCGGTTTGATGCCAATGATCAGGAAGTGACCGATTGTGTCACCTACTTCTTCTTGTGCTTCCGCCTACTAGAGAAACTGCCCCAACTTCAGTGTTCTCATGTGGAACCCTCAGGCGTGGTGTTCTAATCAGTAGCCAGTGTTAAAGGTCTTTGTGTACTGGGATGCCCAGCTTCACCGCTGAATTCAGGGGCTTTCATGTTAGAAGGATCCTGTGCTGTGGATGTCTCTTCTTAATGGGTGTGTCCCTGTAGCATGCCCAGAGTGGCACAGGCTGGTGACACTGCTGGAGTCCATGACTGATAGCCAGCCCAGAGTGTGTGTGTGTGTGTGTGTGTGTGGGCGCACGCGTTGGTGTGTGTGTGGGCGCACGCGTGGGCGTGTGTGCAACTTCAATGAGTCATACTCTCCAGAATCGTAGCCCGCCAGCCCGTCCCAAATGTCTTCTGGCCACGATTCTAGCCAGTGATCCTAGTTATAGCTCTGATCTGTCTGGCTGTAGCAGTGGACTAGATCTGACATTGAGTTCCTCTACCGCTGTGTCTGGATCAACAAGGCTGGAGAGGAATGAGGGAGGCAGCTGCAAAGACGGAGAAGGGATTACAGTGATATGTAGTGAGAAGCATGAGGCCGGGAGAGAGGACAGGAGGGAGGTTGGAGGGGAGAGGAGAGAAGAGGAGAGGAGGGGAGGGGAGAGGAGAGAGGAGGAGAGAGGAGGGTAGGGTAGGGGAGGGGAGGGGAGAGAGGAGAGGAGGGTAAGGGAGGGGAGAGGAGAGGAGAGAGTAGAGGAGGGTAGGGGAGAGGAGGCTAGGGTAGGGGCGAGGAGAGGCGAGGAGAGGAGAGAGGAAGGACAGGAGGCTAGGGTAGGGGAGAGGAGAGGACAGGCTAGGAGAAAGGAGGGGACAGGAGGATAGGGTAGGGGAGAGGAGAGGAAAGGAGAGGAGAGGAGGGGAGAGAGGAGGGGGCGGGGCAAGGCAGGGACAGAGAGGAAGGGTGGCTAAATGAAGGCAGTAAGTGGAAAAAGGAAGGATAGGGTTGATGTAGGTGCCCAGACAAGGGGCCAGAAGAGTGATCAGCGGATGGGTGGAAGGGTGAGGAAGCAGAGATATAGTGACATTTGTCTGTGTGACAGTATTATGAACATTGCTTCGCGTTGGCTTCCAATAGTTACCTCGGTGTGTGTGTGTGTGTGTGCCAGAGTGTGTGCTGGTCAACTGTTTCCTGTGCTCCATGCCAGTTGTCCACGCACACAAAGAGACAAGCCCCTTTCAAACAGAGGCGGTGAGTTTATGACTCACAGTGGAATCTAGAGGGCTGGGGGGCTGGGGGGGGGGCTGAGGGTTCGGAGGTCACCACCGAACCCTCAGCACTGCCCCTTCAAAGGAGTTCCACAGGGTCCTCTGTGTCAACAGACAGCCAGGGCTCAAACACTTTGTCACATGTACATCATACTCAGGCCGACTTTCACATTACTCAGACGTACGCTCTCTAGAACGGCGCGGGCCAGTCCGCCTACTGTTTGACGATCTCATTCTCTCGGAAGCAGACTTCTGAAAGACGTCGTCAAAGCACAGTTGAGCTCATGCTGACTGACGAGTCTCTCTTGCCGCTCTCTCTTCCCCTGTGCTCTTTGGGCACGCATTAGTGCTGCGAGGCCAAGACTGCGATAACTGCATTCAATTATTCCATTTGAGACGGAGCCAGAGAAAAAGGCAGCGGGATTAAATCAGTGGAGGGGGGGAAGAGAGCAGGACATGGTCTTGGAAGGACTTGGAAGAAAAGCGTATCAATTTAGCTCTGAGCAGGCCCGGATACAGTGGAAGACAGCATTAAATGCAATGGTATCAAGTGGAAGACTGAAAGGGAGAGTGTGGCAGGGCTGAATGAGTAGCAGCATGCCCTGGTTCGGGGGCCGGACTCTCTGAGTGTGAACGATACTCAAAGGACATGGAAACAAAGCTTAGGAGAACAGAAGTGTGGTGTGTGTAGAGGAAACATCTACACTCACAGAAAGGTGTGTGTGTGTGTAGAGGAAACATCTACACTCACAGAAAGGTGTGTGTGTGTAGAGGAAACATCTACACTCACAGAAAGGTGTGTGTGCAGAGGAAACATCTACACTCACAGAAAGGTGTGTGTGTGCAGGGGATGGCAAACATCTACACTCACAGAAAGGGGGCCTTCGAATTGAAAGGGAACTGGAGGATGGAGAAAAAAAGGTGATATGAAAAGACAAGAAAGAAAAGGGGAGGGACTCCTGATTCCAAGACTTCTGGGCGACACACACACACACACACACACACACACACACACACACACACACAGATATCCAGATAAATGGAGTGATTGGAATCGATTGTAACATATCAGTGCACACGCATGCAGCTGTGAACTGGTTCAGAATGATATGTTGGATGGCAGTGCTGCACCCCCTCCCCCCCGCCTCCCCTTCCCCTGTGCTGGCGGGGGAGGGGGGGCGGGAACCCTGTCAGCGGGCACCAGGACCCAGGGGGGTTTGAGATGGGGGCGCTGTCGAGCGTGTAAACGCGATGAACGTTATTTAGGGGGGACGTTTGCTTTACAAAGCGCTTATTATGTAATGACCTAGCGGTCTGATGGTCTTTTGGGCTCTCAGTCAGACCCCCCCCCGCCCCCCTGAAGGGGGTAAGATGGAGAGGGGCGGAGGGTGAGTCGTCAACAACCATTAGAATCAAACTCAGCATGGCTCAGCCTAGCACACAGGCGTGTTCTGGGCCTGGGGCTGTGTGTCAGTGGCTCACACTGTCCCATAAACCGAGATACAAAGTCAGGAAGAGTTACAGACTTCCAGACTTGTTCTACTACTGCAGCTCAAACTAAAGGAACTGCGCCATGTTTACCACCTTTACAAATTAGAGGAAGCTTGTTCCCCGCCCCTCCCCCCTCCCCTCAGCATACAGGAACACCCTGGTTCCTAGTGATGTCCGTTCAGACAGATGACTGTGCCCAGTCATCACAGGGCGGCTTCCAGTCTCACATGGTTGTGTTGCAAGTCTGACAGGAATACGGACGTCTCCTCTGTGAAAGTAGCGGGAGGGAGGGGGGGGGGGGGACCCAAACACAGGTGGCCAAGATCACTGGACGCTCCCTGCCAGAGCCAGAGCTGTGCAAAGTGATTTATCCATGTCTCTGGCAGAACAGAAAACACATGTACTCTAGGGCGAGAGAGAGAGAGAGAGCAGAGAAGAGAGAGAGAGAGAAGAGAAGAGAGAGAGAGAGAAAGAATGAGAGAGAGAGAGGAGAAGAGGGAGAGAAGAGAGAGGAGAGAGAGAGTAGAGGGAGAGAGATAGAGAGAGAGAGAGGAGAAGAGAGAGAGAGAGAGAGAGGAGAGTAGGGAGAGGGAGAGAGAGGAGAGGGAGAGGGAGAGGGAGAGGGAGAGGGAGAGGAGAGGGAGAGGGAGAGGGAGAGGGGAGAGGGAGAGGGAGAGGGAGCAGGGAGAGGGAGAGGGGTGGAGGCTGTGCAGAGACAGCGATGCACTTTCAGAGGGGACGCGGAGCTGTTCGGCTCACCAGCTGTGACAGCCCTCATACCCCTTGACCCCCCCCCCACCCTGTTCACCACCCCCACCCTTCAGCAGTCCCTTCCTCTCCACACACCCTTGTCTCAACACCTCCTCCTCCACCCTACCACCACGTGACACCCCAACACATCACCATCTGCCTGGATCCCCAACATTCAGACTGGAATCCCACAGCCTCTCTGTCATGGAGGACTAAGACTGTCACCAGGAGCAGATATATAAACCAGGGGTGCGATTATGAAGGACTAAGGACAGCTAATAGGCTGTCACTGACTGATCCCTGTGTAATAATCTAGGCGGTGTATTGTGTGTGTTTGGGGAATCTGCACCGTCCTTGACAAAGTTTGTTGATCCCAACATGACTAGGGGGGTAAGGGGGAGGGGTATTAGGTCTGGTGGCAGGCAGCTTTGAAGTGTCTATCTCCTCTCTTGCTATCTCTGCACCCCCCTCCCCTGCCCCCTCCCCCGGTCCCCCTCCCTGCTCCCCCTCCTCCTCCCCCTCCTCCCCCTCCTTAGTAACAGCAGCCACTTGATGCTCCATGTCTTGAACCACAGCAGTTCTCAGAATCGTGTCTGGACCTCTGCATTCTCCTCAGACACACTCACCATCAGCCTCTTCTCTGCCCCTCCCCTTGCTTTTAGATTCGCTATGATTTTCCAGTGTCTGTAATTAGTTCCATCCTGTATCATTTTCCCAATCTATGACACTGATGTGTGACTGAGATTAGGAGCGCATTGTAATCGTAATCATTGTCATGGCCTTTTAAGGATATTACGCTGTCCTTCCTACACATGCATTTCCTGTGACCATGAGGTTTTTTTTTGGTGTCAACGTCCAACCACTCATCTACCTCCCGCATCTCCAAACAGGTTATAAATACATGCTGCATGGTTACCGTTTTGTCTTGGAATTGTGACCTGGCCTAGTCCGGGAAGGTGTGATTCACTAGAAACCGGTGTGATTGTCTCATACTTCTATTTTCATACACTCTTTGTCGAAACAGTACTCTTGGCTTTTTAAGGACCTTCGTGTTTTATGAACTGTTTTGTCTATAACGGTCACGACTATCAGTTTTATCAGGGTACGAAAAGCCTTTATTTACATAGCCTTGGGCAACCAGAAGCACGTGCCCCATGCTTATCAACGCGCCTCCCCGGTGTTCCGAACAGGCACGCACAGTATAGCAGACCGTAAACATTTCGCGTTAAACTTTTTGGCGCAGGCAGAGGGAGCTCGTACGCTCCAGTACTGCAAGCCCAGTGTGCCGTAATGGAGGGCAGGCGCTGCTGCGTTCACTCGGCTCAAAGATTTACCCAGGGAGCCTTCATCCACTGTGACTCAGTTTACAGGCAGGCCGACCGAGAGAAGGATTTGCGCTGAGGCAGTGTGGTGGTGGAGGAGGGCGAACAGCACACCAAACAGCCAAACAACGGGAAAGAGGGGGGTGAGAGGAAGGAAACTGGTTAGGTGAATGCCACTGACCAAGCATCGCAGCCCGACCAATATAGTATGCTCTTTACAGAACAATCCTTAATGCATTTACCTTGCATTTCATTCGGAACTTACCGCGAAAAACACCCGTCTGCCTTCGACTGCTAAACAACCCCAGCTGTCCAATGAATGGAGTTGCTTTTTGCCTTGTTGGAATTCCACCCTACACAGAAAACGAAGTAAGTCAGCAACTTTATTGTCTTGATTTGAGGTTTTGTTTCTTTCTCATCAAGTTATTGCGTTGCCTATGGCTTTTAAAAGAGCGATCGCTTTGGTCAGGGAGCGTGATTTCATAAGAGGATTACTTCACGTTGTTACTGTGTACACAGACATACATAATGCTGGTGTAGTTTTCCCCCGCAACTGAGTAACGATAATGTGTTCATTTGGATTGTTTATTTCGGGAGCACGGTCAGCAGTGGTCAATGACCAATAGCTTGTAACCACTCTTCGCAAAGCAACTACAAACTAACGTTGACATTCCGCCGTTGGCGCCTTTGTCCCTATCGTTGGCGTGGTAATAGACTATTTGAGCTGTCAAACTCGAACCGGAGTCGGGACGTCCGAAGAGGGGAAGTCTGGCGGACTTGTAAACGGTGTTGTCTGACACGTATAGAGAGACGTGAAGCAGTTATGAATGAAGTCATGAAAACGTATTGCACGAGGGCTCATCCATATGACCAATATCGTTTCGCTTTGGATTTCTTTATGCTTTTCCATTTAAATGCTGTAAAGTATCGCAGACTCTCGTTTGCAACCACTGCCTTAAACGTAGTCTCAACTAAAGATATCGCAATGGACACGATACCATTGAAGCATGTGCTTTTCCCTGTTCGAGGACGTCTGCTAGTTTACACTTTAAATTGGCTGAAAATCCTTCGTATGACTTGCTTGTCAGAAATCTCCCTAATCATCTGTAAACAGTCAGACGTTTTATTTTAGAGCTAAAACTTCCAGCGTGAGTAAATGTTCTTACTAGTGACGACGGACACCTGGACAAGTCTTTTTTTTTACGTCAGACTTCTGTGCCTGTAGTGTTTTGGCAGCAGAACATTGTATGGGAGGCAGTGCAGAGGAGTGTTATGTCAGTGTGGGACACAGCTTAGTCATCAGGGAAGAACAGAGGTTGCCTTTTACAGGTGCAAATTTAGAGAGGGCTCCTGGATTGACAGTGGGATTTCAATTGCTTTAGTTTCCCCTGCCTGGTGCCTGTAGTGTGCCTGTAGTGTGCCTGTAGTGTGCCTGTAGTGTGCCTGTAGTGTGCATGTAGTGTGCCTGATGCCTGTAGTGTGCCTGATGCCTGTAGTGTGCCTGTAGTGTGCCTGGTGCCTGTAGTGTGCCTGTAGTGTGCCTGTAGTGTGCCTGTAGTGTGTCTGTAGTGTGTCTGTAGTGTGCCTGTAGTGTGCCTGTAGTGTGCCTGGTGCCTGTAGTGTGCCTGTAGTGTGCCTGGTGCCTGTAGTGTGCATGTAGTGTGCCTGATGCCTGTAGTGTGCCTGTAGTGTGTCTGTAGTGTGCCTGATGCCTGTAGTGTGTCTGTAATGTGTCTGTAGTGTGTCTGTAGTGTGCAGGGAGAAGGAGGAGGGCTTGGGCTTGTCTTTCTCATGTGTCTGCCTTACAGAGTCTGCAGCAGCAGCAGCAGCAGCTCAATCTTCTCCACGTCTTTGCTCCCATTTAGTTCCTTGTCCTTTTCTCTGTCCTGGAGTCATGTTTCTGCTGTGAGAGAGCTCTGGCTACAGTGTCTGTGCCTCCCATGCTAGCTAACAGTTAGCACATGACTCTGGCCGAAGGGGTGGGGCTCATCCTGTGTCCAGCTCAGCCTATGCTGTCAGACCCCTCACCCTGACCCAAATCCTAACCCTGACCCTAACCCTGAGCCTAACTCTGACCCTAACCCTGACCCTAACCCTGACCCTGACCCTAACCCCCTGGCCTAGCCTCAGACCCAGCTCCCTGCCTCCTTAGGGCGACACCACAATAGCGTTTTGCTCTTTTCAAAACCTCCTCAAGTCAAGGCGACGTGGGACTGAGCGTCTGTCTACGGAGTGGGGAGAGAACTTGTGTGCCCTCCCCCCCTTCCCCTTGCAGCCTGGTCTAATTAAACAGTGATTCCATTAGAGCTAAAGAAACCGTCGGAAATGAGTCACGGAGAGACCGAGAGAGAAAGAGCGAGTGAGAGAGCGGCACCCTCTCCCTCATCGTCCGTTTGATTGGGGAGCATGGTGCTCTTCCCTGCGGGGCAGTTGTGAGCTTAGATGCCCCCCCCCCCGGTGGTTGCTGGAAGGGGAGGTGGGTGTGGCCGCCGCAGTGGGGCAGATGTGTAGCCCTGTGGGGCTTGTTGAATGTGGTTAGCTGGGCTGATGTGGTGTTGCAGTACTGTCGAAATGGCAGAGATCAATAAAAATGCCCTGGGAGAGGAGATGGAGGGCAGGGTGGGTCTATGACTGTACTGTTAAAACCTGCAGAGAATCGTGCTTCATTTTTTGAGTGTATCGATGCTAGAACACATAAGAGCCTTGTTACTGCTATCACAGACACTAGGCTCATCTTACAGACACAGAGGCTGTCTCTAAGTGTTAGACGCTCTCTAATGCTCGTACGCTCGTACGCTTTTGTCTACGATGAAATGGCGCATTTGCATGTTGGGAGAGAGAAAGCCAAGCCACCCTAGTGATGAAACTGTCAGTAATCCACATCTCACCGTCTCCGTCCTCCAATAACAAGCTCTTAGGTTTATTGCCTCCCCGGGACATAAAGATGCAGCGGAGCCGCCTTGGCAGACTGCTGTGTAAGCTGACCCAGGGACAGATTTGACAAAGAACAGCAGAAAACCATCACAGCTCAGAATCAGCCTGGAGACCCCAGCGGAGCCTGTCGTTAGGGCTGATCTCAGACCAGTCACACCAGGCCCCAGACCTCACGGCCCGGAGGAGAACTGCTGACTCAGCTGTTCCAGGACCCATTTCCTGGACAAGCCGACTATGGATGAAACCTGCTGTCTGAGGAGGCAGCAGGAAACCCCCTGCGTGATTAGAAGCAGATCTTTAACCAGCTAGCCGCCTGTGAGGCGCAGGGCACAGCACTAGTTTGGTTTCCGTAGACAACAAGCCATGCCATATTATTATTGGCTGTGCCCACATTCTGTATCAATCATAAGCAGTTCACCAGAAGGGGAAATTTAATAGCCATAAGGAATCCGATCTGTTAAAAGCATAGAATTATCGAACTGTACATCTGGGCTTGAAATCCATATTGTTCTCAGTCGGTCCGTGGCTCCTTAACAGTATACTGAAGAGTGGTTGGTGCAGAGGGCAGTGGATAGAATTTCCCAGCAGGGTGTGGGCTGAGGAGAGCCAGGGACAGTGGAAGCAGTGTTACAGAGAGCTGTGTGCCAGTCCATTAACACAGCTACGATGTCTCTCGCACCTTAACACCACCGCCCTCCCAGCATTCCTGAGCACAGGGTCTGGAGCGGGCTGCTGTAGCCTACTGGCCCGCGCGCACACACACACACACACACACACACACATACACACACACACACACACCTCATGTTCACAATCATTAACCTGATCAGGGGGCCCTCAGACGAGGGCAGGCAGCGGGTGTATGTGTTTTTGTTGACACACTTTGAATCGCTTGCGGTCACAGACGCTGACTCCACCAGCACAGGTGTTGTTCCCGGCGCTGCCAAGCCGATTTACACACTTCAGACTCGCGGCCTCATGTTCCAAACCAGAAGCAACCTGTTTCTGCACACCCTCGCGCAAGAATCATGCTGCAGACATGCTGTAGACATGCATGTCGTTTGGTTCATGTTCCGAACAGCATGCAGGAGTGTCTACAGCGAAGTGTATGTTTGAGGGGGCGCCCTGGCGTGACATTTCCTCGCGAGCGGTCCCCTCTCTCCCCTGCGTTCCTGTCTCTCTCAAAGTCTCTCTATCGGAAACACAAGCAGAAAGGTACGTCCTCGCCCTGCTTCACCGTCACCAGCGTGACAAATGAATCCGACCCAACGTTTCACGTAACGCCAAGCACAGCTGATCTGAACATGAGCGCGAGATCAGTTCCACATTCCAGGATCCCCTGCAGGACAAACAGGACTCATGTACCCATGATGCTCTACTTCTCCATGCCTCCGGAACCCCGCTCACACGCTCTGTCGTTCGGGTAGTACGTTTTGAAAAGCCAGTCGGTGTTTGCACAATGGATGTGCTGGGCGCTAACCAAACAAAGCTGGAACAAGTACAGTGTGTAGCACATGTAGGTGGCAGCAGGACAGGAGGCAGTGGTGACCTTGTTTACCATGCTGTCAAGGGGCGGGGCTGTCAAGGGGCGGGGCTGTCAAGGGGCGGGGCTACTCCCATGCAACTATGCAGAGCGGAGCTGTCCTGCTCCCTCCTGCTAATGGCTGGGTATTGATCTGCCACAATGTCTTTCCTGTTTCAATCTCCCCTCTCTCCCTCCCTCTCCCTCTCTCACCTTTCCTCTCTCTCTCTCTCTGTCTCTCTCTCTCTCTCGCTCTCTCTCTCTCTCTCTCTCTCTCTCTCTCTCTCTGTTTCTTGCATCTGTCTTTAGCTGTACGTTCTCTCTCGTTCTCCCCACCTCGCTCGCCCTTCGTTACTCCCTCTGTCTCTACCCACGCATTCCCAGCGCCGCTAAGCACTTCAGGGCATGTTGGAGAAATGGGGGGGGGGAGGGGGGGGTTCAGATGTTTTGACCGCCCCTAAAGTTTGTCCATCGCGCTGACAAAACCCAGTTCATTCTGGCCAGTTGTGTGCGGAGGTTGAGAGGAATCAGGCAGAGACAGAAGTTCTCTTGTGTGTTTGCAGCACAGCCAATGTGCCGTCACATTCTCAGGCGCTGGGCTGTTAGCGAAAAACAAAGCCTGTCTTAGAAACATAGGATAGCTAATTAGATTGAGCCTGTTGACAGTCTGGCCTCTGTCAGTGTTGCTCTCTGGGTGTGTTTCTATCTGTGCCAGAGTCGGTGCTGTGTGTGTTCTTCTAGGACACCAGGACAAGCCTGGTCTTTTACTATATTTACAGACTTGAGACTTAACTGTCCATTTGTCTGTGACTTGTCCCTAAAGCCTGGAGGTGGGGCCAGCGTCCTTCAGAGGACAGGGGCCCTCTCACTGGCCCCTCGGGGCCCCGGATAAAGAGAGGCTGAAGACACAGGAGGCAGCCCCTGTCACTTGGAGTAGGAGGGAGGGGCCACAGGGTGAAGGAGGGGCAAACTTGGAGCGAACGACATTGAAATAACGCGGTGCATTCATGCATATCTATGGCATGCATCAGATTAATCAAGAATGTTGTCCTTTTTTGTGTAGGAGAGGAGCTGTGTGTGTGTGTGTGTGTGTGTGTGTGTGTGTGTGTGTGGGTTGCGTTGAGCTGAATGGTCCTCTGTGTGTGGAACATGTGTGTGGCTGGATGTGTGAGAGTGTGTGAATGAGAGAGACAGAGACAAAGAAAAAGATGGAGAGAGACAGAGAAACAAAAAGAGAGAGACAGAGAAAAGAGGAGGAGAGGGAAGAGAGAGAGGTAGAGAAACACAAAGAGAGAGAAAGGGAGAAAAAAAGGAGGGGGGGAGGGGGAAAGAGAAAAAAAGTGGAAGAGAGAGGCAGACAGGAAGAGAGACAGAAAGAGAAAAGAGAGAGAGCAGAGAGAGGCAGGGGAGAGAAAGAGGGGGAGGGTGAGAGAGCAGAGAGGGAAGGGAAATAGAGGGGGAAGAGAGAGAGAGCAAAAGAGAGGGAAGCGAGAGAGAAGGGAGGGAGGGAGAGAGACGCGGGGGAGAGAGAGGGGGGAGAGTAACATAGCAAGCACCCCGGTGAGTCACAGAGAGAGAATGATAGCAAATTGTCAGGTAGAGACAAACACGCAGACAGCAACTAGAACAGATTTAGAGGGAAAAAAGTGAAAGCGAGAAGCTACACCTCTCTCACCTAATATAGCCTGCACCCCCCACCCCCCACCCCCCCACAGCCCCCACAGCCCCAGTCTCCCCCCCCTGACACCATGTATTACCCCAGCACACACCCTCGTTCACTCACACTCCCTGGATAGTGTCTTTTTAGCGTGTAGACTTTCAAATCAGAGACGTTCCTCGATTTTCCGTATGGCAGAAGGCCACCTAGCCACTATCAAAGTGCTGTTAAAAGTGAACTGGTGGAGGTCCACAGTTAATGACTCACTCTGTAGGTTTGGCTTCATCACTTCTGGTGAACTCCCTGACTTCAAATACCATCATAGGGCTTTATGCAGCTTTAGCAGTGAAAGATCTACAACCATATGAAGTGGTCTGTCTCTCTCTCTCTCTCTGGGTCCCAGTTTTCTTTCTCTTTCGTTCTTCCTCTTGACGTAGGTTGTTTTGGTCCCGGCAGTGAGCCTGTTCTGACAGGCCTGTTGAAGCAGGGGGCTGGGGTGAGCAGACAGGCTGATCAAGAGATATGGGGGCTGGGTAGAGATAGGGTGATGCGGGACTGGGCTGCCCTGGGGCACGGTGGAGAGCCCAGCCTTGCAGGCAGGCAGGCAGGCTGGTAGGAAGGCTGGCAGGAAGGCAGCCTGGCTGGCTGGCTGGCTGGCAGAAAGGCAAGCTGGCAGGCAGGCTGACTGGCTGACTGGCTGGCTGGCTGGCTGGCAGGAAGGCAGCCTGGCTGGCAGGCAGGCTGACTGGCTGGCTGGCAGGAAGGCTGGCAGGCAGGCTGGTAGGAAGGCTGGCAGGAAGGCAGCCTGGCTGGCTGGCTGGCTGGCAGAAAGGCAAGCTGGCAGGCAGGCAGGCTGACTGGCTGAATGGCTGGCTGGCAGGAAGGCAGCCTGGCTGGCAGGCAGGCTGACTGGCAGGAAGGTGGCAGGAAGGCAGCCTGGCAGACTGGCTGACTGGCAGGCTGGCAGGCAGGCAGGCTAACTGGCAGGCAGGCAGAACAGAAGCACACTTCAAGCACACTCTACTTGTGGTGTTCATTTCCCTCCTGCTCTATTTACTGCCTTTCATCGATTGTCTTTGCTTTCGCTCCTGAGCCTTTCCTCTCCTCTGCATCACCGCTTCTCTGGCCGCGACCGCCGTTCTCTCTGTGTTTTGTATTCCCCCCTCTTCATTTCTTACCTCAGTGCTTTCTCTCTCCCTCAGATTTGACTTACAGAGGCATGTCGGAGCAATCGCTTTTGATCTGCAGCCTGTGGCCTTATATGGCCATCTCCCTCGAGAAATGACAGAATGCTCACATTTTTTCCCGGTGGAGCATGTGTGCGTGGTCTAGCTTGAGCAGAGGTTCAGGTGTGAAGTATTTGAGCGAAGCGGCTCTGCACTAATATGGATAGACCGCGTTGCCATTGGTTTGCGTGGAAGATCTTTCCCTGTATGTGTGACTCCCTCCCTGTAATGCTCACATCATCTGGACACGACCGAGAAGCATCCTGTTTACACGTTTTGACTCTCTCATTTCAGCTCTCTATTTGTCTATTAGAGAACAAGTGAGAGAGAGAGAGAGGACGTAAAGAGAGGGCGGTAGAGAGAGAGAGAGAAAGAGAGAGAGGGGAGGTAGAGAGAGAGAGAGGAGATAGGGAGAGGGGGGGTAGAGCGAAAGAGAGACCGAAAGAGAGAGGAGATAGGCAGAGAGAGGGGGGGGTAGAGCAAGAGAGAGAGAGAGAGAGAGAGAGAGAGAGAGAGGATGAGTACATAGAGAGAGCCAAACCTCAAGGACCTACACGTGACCTTAGTCTGCTGCATGGAGCAGGGTCTGGGTGTCTCCCTGCTGGGGGGAGATGTCTCTGGGTGGGAGCCAAGCCCCCCACAGCTGCGCCCCCAGCCTCCCTCAGCCCCCCATCGACCTCCCTCCCCACCACCACCACAAGAAAGGTCACTAACACAGAGCGACAGAGGCTAAAGACACAGAATGCCGTCAGTGTAAATGGCACGGGGCATATGTATCTCATCTCATTACACACACGTGCCTGTGGCATGCTCAGATAGCTGTGGGAGTCTGCATGGTCGAAGGCAAAGACACACAGACACACACACACACACATCGAGTCGCATCTGCGCCTGACCCATTGGCTACGGCAAAACAACAGGAAGGAGCGGGCCTGTTGAAGATGAGCAGATAGCGAAGGCCGATCCTCTGTCTGTTTTCCCCAAACAGTGGCATGACCTGCCTCGCCAGGGGCGGGCCTACAACTCAAAGGGAGGAGTTGCCCCGAAAACCATCTACTAGTTATCTCTGCATCAACGGTCTTATCGCGGTCTGCTGTGTGGGAACAGCCTACTGGTTCAGCTCCAATTAAGACTAGCATCCCTGATAGATCCTATACCCTCATGGAGCTGCACAGGACAGGGTTCTCACATAAAGGAGGGTGGGCACTCGAACCCACGTCCTTGCACCCTCTTTGTCATCGGATTTAAAGGGAATACTGGAGACCGCAGCGAAGAGGGAATAGATTTGTGGAGAGTTCTTGAATTGTTATTGGTTTCAGGTATGTGTGTTGAGGGGGAGTGGGGGGGAGGTATTCTTCCCCCCCCCCCCCCCCCCCGCCCCCCGTAGGTGTGACAGACAGAACTACGCTGCTGAGATGCAAACTCAAAGCAATGGACAAACTGAGATAAGACTGGCCATGTTGAGCCAAGCTCAGCAGTGTTGTGGGAGACAGGTAAACATCTTTCTTCCAGTAGTGTACACAGACTTCCAGCTGCTCTGTGTTTGAGTTTGCCTGTTGAAAACATTGTGTGAATGTGTGTGTGTGTGTGTGTGTGTGCACACCCCTGTGTGTGTGTGAGTCTGTCCGTGTGAACAGAACGGGCGAGGAATTCTCCTCAGTTTCAGTGTAGCGGCTGGCTCGCGGTTGAAATGTACAAACCAGATGACGTCAGATGGAAAGTCCAGGGGTGTGAGAGACAGGCAGGTCATCTATCCTGCCGCCTGCTACATTAAACATTCAGACAGACTGACTGACTGGCAGACAGACAGGCTGGCTAAGTCTTTCTGTTAAAACCTTTTTTCAAACCTTTCGAAACTTTTTTTTTACTAGAGACACACCAAGAATTGTGTTGGTCCACCTTGAAACAAGCAAGAAAATTCTATATTCTAAAGTGTTTGTAATCACATTGAAATTCAAACATTAATGTGAGCCACACAACTTTATGGATTACTTCAGTAGTGTTGCATATAACCGGGACCCATGTCGGAATGTCAAAATGCAAAAAACAACAGAATTTACATTTTGGGACAGATCAAATTCAGTTTGGGACGGCTCATTTTGTACTTTGGGGCGGCACTGAGACCGAGAGGAAAAAAGTAAGTTGCAAGCCCTGTGTGGAACCCCAATCTTTGCCCGTGGTTGGCTCCACTCCTCCCTAGCCCCGGGCCCCACCCTGGCCCCTGGCCCACGGCCTCAGGCTGGTCCTCTAAGATGAGCCCCTGGTCCTGTCCCTGCCAGCGACTGCTCTGCCCGTGCAGCAGAGGGGAACAGAGACGTCAGCCCTGACCCACAGTTATAATTTTCATCTGTTAATTATATAGAAGCAAAGATGGGCTAAATATATCCGAGCCTGGAGAGGCGGGTGAGCTGTGTGGAGGGGCCCCGGTCTCCCAGTCCTCTGCCCAGACACGGAGGGGGGTGGAGGGGGGACGGAGGGGGACAGAGGGGGGCCACAGAGGCCCGCTGGAGCCCTGTGGTTTCTGGTGATCAACTCTTCTGAGGGGGCTGCTTCTGAAAACATCCAGGAAAGAAAGAAAGAAAGTGGAGGAAGGAAGAAAAGAGGGGGGGGGGGGTGACGGTGCCCAAACGTGGCGCTCTGATTGGTCCCAGTGGTTGTGGTCTGCCAGAGGGGGAGAGAGGGAAGAGGGGGGGGAGGGGGGCTAGTGTTGGCTTGGCTTAGCTCTTTGCCAGATGTTGTCATTTCTGTGTTTAGATTACACACGACATGTGATACACACAGGAAGAAGGATGTTAGGGCAGAGTGACCAGGCCACAGTGAGCCACCTGACCAGGTTCAGACGTCGTCTCCTAGCCTGCTCTCATCACCAGGTGAAGGCTGGCTTAAGAGGTGTTATATGATGCGTCACGCCTGTGGAAGTACGTGTGATTTGTAGCTCCTTTCCTTCCCATTGACCGGCCCTTGTTTTGCAGCAAGCAAGCTCAACGCCCGTTTGTTGTCGTACAGAAGGGGTTTGCGATGCTGAATGGGAACTGCGTTCTTAGTTGTCATAGTGAGGCCAGTTTGTGCTGGTTGAGGTCGGTTAAGGTGATGCTGTCGATGGCTGACACACGATTACACCGTCAACGCTACAGGATAAAGGCATGGCCGCGTTGCCACGGCAACACAGAAATGATGTCGAATGGTGATGCTTGCCGGCGGAGGGGGGGGGGGGGGGGTTTGGTCGCCATGGAGATGGGTAACGGCTGGCCACGGTAGCGAGGGGAGCGATGGTTTCACTCAGGTGGAAAAACAAGGGCAGAATGGAAATACCTCGGGACGCTCGGGTTGTGAATTTTACCGGGGTATTTTTAGAGCGGAGCGATTTCTCCAGTTGAGTGGAAAGAGGTGAGTCTTCTTCTCGCCTGTGGTCTCTCTGTGACCGTCGCTCATGGTCTCTCTGTGACCGTCGCTCATGGTCTCTCTGTGACCGTAGCCCATGGTCTCTCTGTGACCGTCGCTCATGGTCTCTCTGTGACCGTCGCTCATGGTCTCTCTGTGACCGTTGCTCATGGTCTCTCTGTGACCGTGACAAAGCTACCTCAGTACACACCAGATCCCACTAGGATACTCCTCCCTAAGTCAACTGAAACGGACTCCCTCTCCACTTAGTGTGGCGTATGCTTCAGAGGGAGAGGAGATATGTAGCTGACAGAGAGACCAAGAGAAAGAGAGAGAGAGAGGGAGAGGCATTTTTAGAAAAAAAAGAAAAATGGCCAAACCGTCTCTCTCTCTCTCTCTCTCTCTCTCTCTCGCGTGCTCGCTCACACTCACAGCGACACACAGCCCTTCCCTCTCCTTCCATCTCCGTGGATGTCTGCAACTCAGCATCAATTCCAGTCCAGTACGGGTGGAAGCAGGGAGCTGGATGAACCTGGGCCACAAACCTCTGCTCTCCTCCCCCATGACTCTGCTGCTACTGATTCATTATTCATCAACATCGTGATCATGCTCCACGGAGTTTGACCTAATACACACTGAGCCCTGTGTGTGTGTGTGTGTGTGTGTGTGTGTGTGTGTGTTTTTCTCTACGCTGCATGTGTATGTTCGCAATTTTGTCCTCCATTCCCAACCCCCCCTCCCCCCCAACCCCCATCTCATATCATTACTAACAGACCAGGCCACATCAGTCAGAAGAAGGAATTCTGACCACACTGAAGGGTTGCACTTAAAATACCCCGCCACTGTTGAGGTCAAAATCTGGGCTTATTAGTAGTTATGGGTAATGATGACATGTAGCATTGCGCTGCGAAGATCAACAACTATTTGTGTGTGTGTGTTGTGTGAAGTGTGTGTGTAGATGGTTGTGTGTAAGTGTGATGTGTGTGTGAGTATGATGTTAGGTGTGTGGTGTGTAGCTGTGTGTTGTGTGCTTAGATGTTGGTGTGAGATGTTGCGTCAGAAAAAGGGTATCCTCGTACTGTACTCCGCTCTTTTCTTCCCTCCGCCATCGCTCTCCTTCCTCTCCATCTGCTTAGATCTCCCCATCCCCCCTTCCCCCTTCCCAACCCTCACTACCTCTCCCTTCCGTACCAACATGCTCCTCACACTTCCATGATGGTAGTTCGCGGAGATGACTCACGCATCCACATGTTCAACCGGGACGATTCAATATTACAGTGATTGAATCTGCATAGAAGAGAATAAGAGAACAACACCGCACTTCATACACTACACCAGTGAGTTCGTCAGTACCCGTGTGCAGGCACCAGCTCTTCCTCTAAGGTCCGGCAAGAATCTTCTTCATATGGAACACCTTAGCTTCAGCACGATGGACTTGGTAAACTGAGTTCAGTGGCAGTTGTGACTTGGAATATATTGCTCTTGGATCATCACTGAGGCACTGCGCACATAATATGTTGAAGCATACACTGTGTTGGCGTCTTTATTCCTCCTTTTCTTTTGTTTAGTTCATTAAAAAACGTATTGCAAAGAATGGGAAAAAAAAATCCTGTGAAAGTGAAAGCAAGTGAAGGAAGACTGAAGGGATCTGCAGTTCAGAATCAGTCTGAGTCCATCAAAACACGGAGAGAACTCACCGATCCCATGGTTCGAGTAACACAGTGGCAGAGATTACCCCCTCCCCCCCCCTTCCCCTGTTCACCAACATCTGCCTCCCTCCCTTTCCTCACTGGCTTGGTAGGTTTCTGCATGGTGAGCTGACTCACGCATCCCATGTTTCCCCGGGGCGTTCATACAGTGATTGATATGCACTGAAGAGGCACTGCACACGCCCACCTCCCTACAGTGTGTTCCGTCAGTACCCTTGTTTCAGCCAATCAGCTCTCTCCCTCCTTGGGTCCGGGCAGATTCTCCAGGGGAACCCTTTAGCTTCAGCCGACTGGACGTGTGCTGTTGTGGCCAGTGTGGTTTGGATGTTTGCATGGTTTCATGGGCACTGCTGTTCTTTATAGTGTTGTGAGGTTCTGGTGTTTTGGCGTCTTTATTCTCCTTTTTCTTTTGTTTAGTTTTGCATTAAAACGTTTGCAAGATGGGAAAAAAATGCCTGTGAAGTGAAGCATGTGAAGGAAGACTGAAGGGAATCCTGTCAGGTTAGAATCAGTCTGAGTCATCCAAACACGGAGAGAACTCACATGATCACATGGTACTGTAACAGTGGGAGATTTACACACACACACACACACACACACACACACACACACACACACACACACACACACACAGGCAAGTACATCGCAAGTTTAACGCATCATATTTTGCGTGACAGGTTCATTACGGGGGATAGGGCTGGTCAGGTGGTTTGCTGTAACCCTTGCGTTTCCTGTCCCCTGGAGAGATCGTGTGTTGTGTTGTGGGGTTAGTCCTGGCAGTGGACCACCCAGCTCCTCTCAGCTGTGGAGCCCAGCGTGGAAGCTAGGATGGGGGGATGGTCGGACGCCCATCTCCACCCTCTTCCTCTCCAACTGCACCTGCTGGCTGGGGGCCGTCCTCTGGTCTACTGAGAACCTCCCAACAGGTGTGACCTTTGCTGACATGCAGCCAGTGCCCCAGCTCATGCCTAACCCCTAACCATTAGTGGGTCAACCCCAATCTGACCTTACGGGTCAGGATTCCGGGGGGGCAGGGGGTGGGGGGTGGGGGTTTTGGGAGAGAGAGGGCTCCGTCCACCACACCCTTCGCCATCCTTGACACTGAGAACAGATGAGGCGAGCGGCAACAGGGAACAATGGAGACGGCAGGCATACTGTCAGTGTGTTGGTATCAGAGCGCTCCACCCCTTGCGCCTCGTGTCCCAGTGCGCCCCTCGCGTCCATCTGCCGCTGAGCCGCATGTTGTGACTGCCCCCTAGTGGCCACATCCCCGTAACATCATGCCCTGGGTCTCCAAGCCTCTGGCCTCCGAAGGTCATGGATTTACTGGAGATTAAAGTTAAAATTAACCTGCTTAAAAGAGCTGCGTCTCTTTTTATCCATTTACATGGTTTTTATAAGTTGGAGATGGGTGGTAATGTCTGTCTAGACTGGAGTTAGACTACCTGGTGTCGTCTACTGTTAGTCTGTACCTTGCCCAGGTCACAGTTTTCCACCTGACAGCTTTTTTTGTATGTTGTGTTCAAGCCCACTTTTCCCTGCTCTAAGGAGCATGAATACCCCAGTAGTCATCCCACAGTGAGCATGACCGCTTGGCCATGAAGATAGGTGTCCCAGGCGCGTGTTACCCTGCGTCGGCACACAGTCTCACTCCAGACCGTAAGCGGGGGATGAGTGTGACCACAGTGCTGACCCAGACCCAGATCCAGACCCAGACTCAGACCCAGACCCAGTCCCAGTCCCAGACCCAGTCCCAGTCCCAGACCCAGTCCCAGACCCAGATCCAGACCCAGACTCAGACCCAGATCCAGACCCAGACCCAGTCCCAGACCCAGACTCAGTCCCTCGTAAGCAGAAGCAAGGGGAACCTCTCCCTCGCCTATTCCTGTTTGTTCTCCTCCTGTCGTTTCTTCTCTCTGTCTGTGTTTGGTGAAAACACGTCGCTGCCATGTCTTTGCTTTGCTTCTTGTGCAGCAAGTCTCCAGCCCTCTCTCTCTCTCCCCCTTCTCTCTCTCCCCCTTCTCTCTCTCCCCCTTCTCTCTCTCCCCCTTCTCTCTGTCCCCCTTCTCTCTCTTTCCCCCTTCTCTCTCTCTCCCCCTTCTCTCTCTCTCTCTCTCTCTCTCTCTCATTTGCGCCTGTCTTTCCTTGTTTATTCAGTCGAGACAGATACTCCGATCTGATGTCACTGCTCAGCCGGTATGTGTGTGTGTGTAGGTGCACATTCCTTTATGTGTTTATCTGGCTGCAGGTCTGTTTGGACTTGTGGAATCTCCGTCAGCGGAGAGAAGGTGGGCGGGCCTGCTGTACCTAGCTGTATCTAGCTAAACCTAGCTAAACCTAGCTAAACCTAGCTATACCTAGCTGTACCTAGCTGTACCTAGTTATACCTAGCAGTACCTAGCTGTGCCTGGCTATACCTAACTGTGCCTGGCTATACCTAGCTATACCTAGCTAAACCTAGCCAAACCTGGCTGTACCTAGCTGAGCCATGGTGTCGCTTCGCGTATGACGGGGCTTAGGGAATATCTCCAAACGAACCTGTCTGTGAGCGACCAAGCCTCTCTCTCTCTCTCTCTCTCTCTCTCTCTCTCTCTCTCTCTCTCTCTCTTTCCCTTTATGACCCTCCAAACTCTCTCCTGTGTTCAGTGTTGTGCTTGGCTGAGAGAACAGGGGCAGGAGAGCCTGTGGTGGGGTGGGTGGGGAGGCAGAGAGAGGAGGGCGTGCGGCATGGCATCTGTCTGGAGATTAGACGCGTGTGCTGCCCTGGAATCTCTGATTCTTTGATTGTACGACTTCAAGGACGTGTGAGGGGTGAGACGGAGGTCACACTGACGGTGAAGGTGAAAAGGACAGAGCCCCCCCCCCAAGTTGTGGATGGTTCAGGAGGGAGGAGGAGGAGGAGGGGGGGCACAGGAACATCAGACTGTGGAGGGGTGTTGAGGCTGACAACCAGAGGGTAATGAAGTGTGTAACACAAGTGTTGTGTCAAAGCCTTTTGTCCTGCATGCGATCCCAGTGTATGTTTACCTATACACACGCACCGACATGCATTGGCCTATCAGCTCCCAGCGTGGGTCAGCGGTCGGGAGTCGTGGTGTTATGACTCCTCTGTGAGTGGATGTGTTCGCTGTGTAAACCTTCCCCCCTGGCGCCTCCCCCGCTCCCCTCTCTGGTTACCCATCTCCTCTGTCCGTCTTTTGGAGCGACTCTCTCCCCGGGTCACGAGAAGAGGAGGGTGGCCGAGCGAGAGAGGCTGCGCGCACAGAGGCTCTCTCTGTTCCCCCCTGACCGGGCCTCGTCTCTAGTCGTTGCCAAAACGCCACTCTAAAACAATGCGATATGATTCGCCCGTCAATGCTGCCTGTGTGAAAGCGAGACGTCTGCGCGCTCTCGCTGTCACGCCTGCCAGGCTCAGATCGCTGGCGTCTGGCGCTGGTTTACGATGTGACCCGCTAAACAAACCTGTGTTCCTTTCTGTAAGGGTGAGTGGAGGTGTGATGCCCCTCCCCCCTCTGGCAGGGAACAGGACCTCCCATGAGGCGTTCTGGTCATTTCTAGGGCAGGTCCCCTGGCTCTTAGTCAAAAGCCTCCAGCCTGACCACAGACTCAACAGAACCCCCCACAACTCACCGCCTACGGACTTTACGAGATCCTAATTACACACCCCAGTGTATTTATATTCACGTGTGACTCAATAAGTGTATGTGGTATGTGTGTGTGTGTGAGAATTAAAAAGAAACTTTGTCTTGCCAAACTTTGGAGACTTTTGCGGAAGGGCCTTGGATAGTCAACAGTCCTCTGGTCTGGGAGTGTCTGTAGGTGTCGTGTACCCGGTGCGTGACCGTGGGTTCTCGGCTCGTGTTAGAGCTTGCCCTGGTGTGGGACAGGTGGAACCGGTCGAACATCCTCCATCAGGGATGTCAGAGTGGAAGAAGGGAGCAGGAACAGGATAAGGGATCCTCTCTCAGCATGGTGGCCTGCTTGCCTTTCTCACACAGACTCTGGAGCCACGGCTGTTTGGTGAGAATTCCGTCGCGTGCGTGGCTCTGTCCCCATGTCTCAGAGTCGGTTATAGTTAGTGTGTGTGTGTGTGTGTTAGTGTGTGTGTGTGTGTGTGTGTGTTAGTGTGTGTGTGTGTGTGTTAGTGTGTGTGTGTGTGTGTGTGTTAGTGTGTGTGTGTGTGTGTGTTAGTGTGTGTGTGTGTGTGTGTGTGTGTTAGTGTGTGTTAGTGTGTGTGTGTGTGTGTTAGTGTGTGTGTGTGTGTTAGTGTGTGTGTGTGTGTTTAAGTGGCTTTGTGTGTGTTGCTGATTACACACTGCTGTCTGAAGGCAGCTGCTTTTTCTCGGCTGGTTTTAGAAATGTTTGCGGCGAAGCGTCCGTTGCTCTCTGGATCTTTCGCAGTCGTTCTTACTCAGTCTAGCTTCATTTGGTTTTTCCATTTGGTCCGATCCAACTACATCCTCTTTTTTATTTTTACTTTATTTGTCAGCTTGACGAGGGAGAGAGAGAGAGAGAGGAAGTGAGAGAGAGGAAGAGTGAGAGGGAGAGAGAGGAAGAGAGAGAGAGTGGGAGAGAGAGCGAGAGAGGAAGAGAGAGTGAGAGGGAGAGTCAGAGGGAGCGAGGGAGAGTGAGAGAGAGAGAGATGGAGAGAGAGGAAGAAACAGAGAGAGGGTGAGTGAGATAGAGAGAGTGAGAGGGAGAATGAGAGAGAGAGAGAGAACCGGGATAGTGGTGAAGTCTGTGTTTGCTTTTGTCTTTGTGTTTGAAATCAGACTCTTTTGTTGTTCTCTGATTGGAGGGGGAGTGTCTGGGGCGGTTTTGTGGCGTGGAGGTCAGGGATGGTGTCACTGCATCTGTCCTCCCCGCACATGCACACGTGCCACCCAACTCCCTCTATACAACACACGCATACAAACATACACACGCAGCACATGACACCCAGAGCTCTGGCCCTAGAGAGGCGCGTTGAATTGACCTCATCACCTGCCCACGGGACAGTTGGGGAGCGGAGCATCGACGAGCTGGTCAATGTTGTCCTGTGAACCTGCAGCTGCTGGACAGGATATGCAGAAAGGATAGCCCTGCTGAAGCTAAGACAGTCCTGAAGGACACGTTGGAACGGTGGAGGAAGGAAGGTTCCTGCGGGTTTGGAATGAAGACGAGCGACGGGAACACTGGAAAGATTGAGACGTTCAACAAAGTGGACTTTTCAAAAGGTGAAGCCAGACAGGAAGTAGAAAGCTGCAAAGCGAGAGCTGGGAGAGGGGGAGAGAGAGAGAAAGAGGGAGAGAAAGAGAGAGAGACAGAGAGAGAGAAAGAGGGAGAGAGAGAGACAGAAAGAGAGAGAAAGAAAGAGAGAGAAAGAGAGAGAGAGAGAGAGAGAAAGAGAGAGAGAGAGAAAGAGTGAGATAGAGAGTGAAAGAGAAAGAAAGAGAGAGAACGAGAGAGAGTGAGAGAGAAACAAAGAAAAAGAGAGAAAGAGTGAGAGAGAGAGAGAGAAAGAAAAAGAAAGAGTGAGAGAGAGAGAGAAAAAGAGAAAGAGAGAGGGACATAGTTGGCAGGAGGGTGCCAGAGGGAGGGCGGGAAAGAGAGCGAGAGAGAGAGGGAGGAGAGACAGAGGACCCAGCCTTCTAACAGTGACGGTGGTTTGTGTTCGGGGGGGGTTGACAGAGTGGCTTTGTGAGCTGAACATCGCTGGACGCTGCCGGGCAAGCCGCTGACAGTTGTTCTGTCCGTCAGTCAGTCTGCCAGGCGGGCACCGTGTCTGTCTGTCGGTTTGTAGTGAAACTAGCCTACCTCTGTCCCACCGACAGAATCATACCCATCTGCTACCCAGTACGTTCTACTCCTTCCTGTGTTCCTGGAAGGAGCCCCTCTCAGTGTGTGTCTGCGTCGGAGCGAGCGCGCGTCCTGGACAATCCCATTCGTCGTGCGTCCTCGGAGGTCAAGTGGTGATTCTTTCCGTGAGGTGGAACTCGCGTGGGATTAAATCCCGGATACCTCCTGGACGCAGACCAGACGGTGGATGGAGGAAAGAGGAAGGAGTCTGATGTGATCCGAGAGATCTCGTCACCCTTGGAGGGTCTTGTTGCTCTGACTGTGGGACTCAGGAAAGCGGAGACAGTGGAGAACCAGCGAGGACATCTGCGTCGTTATAGGAGCCTCGTCTGTGTCGCTTGGCAGCCTTGGTTCTCAGCCGCCTGGTTCTCTGTCTCATGTCCGTGTTGGTGGGCAGGGGGTCGTCCAGTGTTGGGTGAACTCTGATCCCTGATGCCTGCAGCTATGCTTCCGTACCCGGCGCCAGCGGGATCAGAGTGGTGCTTCCAGAACGCGGTCGGGGTGGACTGCAGCTCCCCTGAGCCGTGCTGCATCTGGCTGGCCGTGCTCCGCGGGGCCCAGACCCCCCGGCCCTCCCCCTCACCCCCACCCCCCGCCACGGCAGTCCGCCGTGGGAACGCTCGTCTCTGCAGGGGCCAGCAGCGCTTCCTCCAGCCCAGGGTAAGGTTGGATCCACCCCAGGAGCCCCTGATAGAGGCCAGTAGACAGGAGGCCCCCCCCCCCCCCCCCCCCCCCCCCCGCAGGTCAGACTGACTCAGTCTAGCTTGTGTGCGGTGTCGGTTAAGATATTCTTCAGACCAACACTGTGCAAAGCTGCGAACTCGCTTTTTTTGTTTTTGTTTTGGTTGTTGCGTTTCTCGGGGGTGGTGCTGTGAGAGAGTCAGGCTCTTATCCACTGTTTGGACTGTAGCTCTGTGGGTATGTGTGGCATATTGACTGTTTCTGCCTGGAAGAGGTTTCTAATTAGTGAGCAAAGACAGATGACGGTGGGAGGGGGAGGGGGGGGGGTTGTTAAGGACCACTTTAAGAGGGGGTGTGTGTGGGACTCTCCACCTCAGGCTTGCAGAATTCAGGGCATCTCATTGTCATCCTTGTGTGTGTTTGTGTGTGTGTATGTGTGTATGTGTGTGTGTGTGTGTATGTGTGTGTGTGTATGTGTATGTGTGTGTGTGTCCGTTCTTCCCGTTCTACACCTCCCCTCAGTCACACACTTGAAATGCCAAATGTGTTTGGGATTTGGGAAGGAACAAGGCTGCGGTAGATAGACACAGCTGGTGCAAATACACCCTGTCTAGCAGTCAGGCTTGAGAGCGTGTGTGTGTGTGTGTGAGTTTAATGTCCCTGTTCCAGAACAGTAAAACCACTGCAGCCATGAATCTCCAACCTTTATTCAGCTGTGCAGATTATTTCCACAATGCTAATGATGTGTGATGTGAGTGATGACGTCGTTATATCATGGCTGCCAACAGTTGTGTCCACATGCATTCTGATTGCCTAATTGGATCAGGCTAATTGTTCTACTGTCTGAGACTCATGGATGTGATTCAGTGTTTAGACAGACTTGGTTGGTGTATGGGTATGTAAGGCATGGCTAATGAAGAGTGGTTGTTGGTTGGGTTTGGAATGTGTTTTGGAGTGTGTTGGAGTGTGTGTGTGTGTGTGTGTGTGTGTGTGTGTGTGTGTGTGTGTGTGTGTAGGGGGGTGGCTGTGTGGCTCTCTTGGTGCTCAAGTTGAAAACCCTGTTTAACTGACATGTCATAATCAACTGCTAGTTTCTCTGTCAGAAAGGTTGGACAGGTTTGGAATGTACATACACACGCGTGCGCACACACACACACCTCATGAATCAGTTGGTTATGTAATAACATTTGGAGCCTTTTGTCAAGTGCTCTTCTGTCTCCAGCTGGTAGGGGGAGGTGGAGGCAGGGGGAGGTGGAGGTGGAGGTAGAGGCAGAGAGAGGTGGAGGCAGGGGGAGATGGAGGCAGGGGGAGGTGGAGACAGGGGGAGGGGGA
>BROE01000018.1:4190253-4202799 GCA_036571765.1 Plecoglossus altivelis | reverse complement strand
GGAGACAGGAGGAGCTGGAGACAGGGGAGGTGGAGACGGGGGAGGGGGGGCCATGTTTCCAGGACATGGAGGGGGTGGAGGAGGCGGAGGTGGAGGAAGAGGAGGAAAGGGAAGAGGAGAAGGGAGAGGAGGAGACAGGAGGAGGTGGAGGCAGGGGGAGGTGGAGACAGGGGCAGGGGGAGGTGGAGGCAGGGGAGTTGGTACGACAGGGGCGGGGTGAAGTGGAGGGCGGGAGGTGGAGCAGGGGCAGGGAGTTGAGGTGGAGGCAGGGGGAGGTAGTAGCAGTAGGCTTGGATGACTGGGCTTTGGAACAGAACGTGGTTGGACTGGAAAAGAGGAGAGTATGTCTATAATGAGGCTGGGTTGGATACGGAGTTATAACCCAATACACCTCTTGCTCCATCTCTCTCTTTCTCTCTTGCTAACTCTCTCGCCTTTCACCTGTTTCTCTTTTGGTTATTGTACACTTTCTTAACACCCCCCCACACACACACTCTCCTGCTCTCTATCTCTCCATCTCTCTTTAGTTTGCCTCCAGCCCATGGCAGCATGGGAGCAGACAGAGGCTATCTGAATTCAAGCCTGTCAGCATTTGCCACCTCTCTAAAGCTCCCACTTTTCAAACGGGTTGCAGCTCTCAGCTGTTTGAAAGAGCTTTGTTCTCTCTGATGGCCGTGACAGGTCGGACATTCCTCCCCCCTCAGCTTGCCCCCGTCCCGTCCTCCCGTCCCCCCGTCCCCTGTCTCCGTAGTGCAACGAGGGCAAAGGGAAATAACACAGGCCAGTCATATCGCTTCATCACTGCTGACAGTTGGAACCTCCAAACGACACGAATGTCGCTCGGCAATGCGCAGAGCCGAGAGTTCAGACCCCCCGTCCTTCCATCCCCCCATTCTTTAGGTCTCTCTCTGCTCTCTCTCCGTCTCTCCAAGGATCTCAGAGACGGAGAGAGAGAGCAGAGAGAGACCTATGTCCTATGTGGACGTCACCAGACAGCTGTCTCACCCGGCCAACCACTCTAAGAACAAAACGATGGAGTCTGTGAATGACATGATATATGATGCAGGCCGAGGGCTGTCCTTAGGGGTTCATACACTGCTTTTAATGGGCTTTTTCAAACTAAATGACAGCCCATGGTTTCATTCACTTAAAGCTTGCATGTGTTTGGGCACCATATTGTCTGAATGGTAGTTGTCAGTTCAATCGTTGAGGACTTCCGCACGCTTCGCTCTTGCACCAAGCAAAGACTGGAGGACTGGACACTGAAAGGCCAGTAGTAAATGGCAGAACCCTCCTGCAGGTTGTATAGCCTCCATCAGAGCGGTTGCTCTGCCTGCGTCTGAAGGCCTGGCTGAGGCTCCGCTGAAAATTCAGTTTAGACTGTAATCTACTACAGTTTTCCGAGAGCATTTTTGGGTCAAGAAAATATTTCCCTTGTGTGCGGCACACTGACTATGGAGGTGAGTTAATTATGGATTTAACGAACCGGCTCAAATGTGCAGATGCATGGATTCAGGATGGCCCAGAGACAATCTAGTGTGTGTGTGTGTGTGTGTGTGTGTGTGTGTGTGCGTGTGTGTGTGTGTGTGTGTGTGTGTGTGTGTGTGAGTGAGTGAGTGAGTGGGTGAGTGAGTGTGTGAGTGGGGGTACTGATTGTAGAGACTAGCCATGCGCCCCACACGTCCCACACATCGGAGGACAGCCTGGTGGGAAACAGAGCTGTTTCATGGAGCCGGGCTCCGTGTGTTTGGGGTAATCACAGGGTTTGGTATTCCCAGTGCTGGGAGGGGCCATGCGGTCGAAACCAACGTGCTGGAGCCTGTCCCTGGCCTTGCTAGGGCCTTCACCCCTCCTCTCACCCCTCCTCCCACCCCTCTTTCTCCTCTCACTCTCTCCCTCCCTCGCCCGCTCGCTCCCTGGCGTGCGCTCCTCACCCCCTTCTTGGCCTGTACACCTCGGTGTGGGTCTCAACATGTCTACAGGCTCCGCCGCTCCCTCAGAGGAATTTAGGCTTCAGTTCCCCCATGCTGCTTTATTATCTGTCGGTCTTTCCTTCACTCTCTCTCTCTCTCTCTCTCTCTCTCTCTCTCCCTCTCTCTCTCCCTCTCTCTCTCTCTCCCTCTCTCCCTCTCCCTCCCTCTTTCTTTCTTTCTCTCTCTCACTCTCACTCTCTCCCTCTTTCTCTCTCTCTCCCTCTCCCTCTCCCTTTTCCTCTCCCTCTCCCTCTCATTCACTCTCCCTCTTTCTCTCTCTCTCTCTCTTTCTTTATTTCTCTCTCTCTCCCTCTCCCTCTCTCTCTCTCTCCCCCCCCCTCTCTCTCCCTCTCCAGTGTCTACCCACTCGCTCTTTATTCCTGACATTTTCCCTCTGGGCTCTCCTTCTCGTTTAATCCGCCTCTCCCATCCTCTCCTCTTTGGGGACATTGTACAGGGATTGGAGGGGCATTGTGGTGCATCCTTTGAGCTGTATAGGGATCTACAGTGCAGCACAGTGAGAGGATGTGTGGGAGAAGTCAACCCATCTGGATTACTGAGCAAGGAATGCGTGAGGAGATGGAGAAAGGAGGGATGGATTGGAAAAGAGTTGACCGACAACAACAAAAAAAGAATGGAAGGAAAGAGAGAGAGAGGAGAGCGCTATTGTGGAAGCTATGTGGAAACCCTTGCTAGAGAGGGTGCTCCCTTCATATCCAGTTATTTATAGGCACTCTTAACGGCTGGTTATCCCTCCCTGTAACGATTCCCACACTTCCTGCCTTCAGCCTGCCACTTCCTGTTGTTGTGCTGGTGCATGGACTGGCGAGGTCAGCGTGTGCAGTGGGGGGGGGGGGGGGGGGGGGGGGGATTGCACAGGAAGTGAAGCGGAGGGTGTGCATGAAGGCGTTACTGCCAGCTGTGGAGCGGCCATGTTCACCTCTGACCCGTTAGCATTAAAACCATATGCATGCACACATGCCATGTCGTACGAAAAACACTGAAATACAAACAGGCATCTTCTCTCTCACAAAGGGCCCAGGAGGAAGACCGAAATAAAAGCGCCAGCGAATCTGTTTATTTTCCTGTCGTATGACAAATAGTTGTTTCACCAAACAGCTCTGGTCCTCCAAGGTTCCCGTGAGGCAGAGCCCCTCCCCCCCCCAGCCTGTTTGGTCAGGTGGTGCTGTCTGAGTGACAGATGTGGGTCGTTATGGCGACACGTGGGTGATAGTTCTGGCGTGTGTCCGTCAGGTGAACTGTTTGCTGAGGCCAAGAGATACGACGCTCTCCTGACACGCTGACAAAAGGAGAGAAAGAACGAAAGAAAGAATGACTGAATGGAAAGCTAATATCATTCCTTAGAATCCGCCTCACGTCAGATTCGTTGACCCGTCCTTTGTGTTGCGGTCCAGGGTGACATGACCAAGGTCAGACTTGAGTGGTTGCATGTGCCCGTATAATTGGGTTGAGTTCCGTCTTCCGCATTCTTAAGCGTTTCTCCCCAAGGACCTTCCTACGGCCCCCTGTTCCGTCTAGACGTGGGCCTTTCCTGACTCCGGACCCCAGCCCCCCCCGCCCCCCCCCCCTGAGCAGAACTTTTATGAGCCATTGTTGAGGTAGCAGAGGTGGCCATGGCTGTGCCCTTTGCCCCAGAAGAAGTCTCTGACAGCGGGGTAATGGAGGGTGCAAGGAGGCAGAGACTGCAGTCTTTCTGGGATCACCAGTCCCAGAGTCTCCACCTTTGCTGTTCCTCATCAACCAGGGCATTCCTGGATGATGAGACTGTAGTCTCTTTCCTGTTACCTTCAAGTCCACATATGAAACATCTTCCTCTGCCCTTTCCTCCAGATACGTGAGGTCATTAAAACAAACATTCCTTAAAGACACATCCATACTTGCAACATAGGTTGAGAAACGGGTTGAGCGATAATAACATTGTCCTGTTTAATGACTTGTTGACCTGAGTCTTAATGGCTGTTGATCTCTCTGTCCTTGTTTCGCAGGCTAAGGGGCGGAGAGATGGGGTGTCCTCAGCCAGTGACAACCCTCGGCCAGCGCTGGTGGGCGGGCCGGGCGGGGAGGGCATCACCGTGGGGTGGCATGGCCCTCGGACCCTGCTCCTCCACAAGAACTCCCAGGGCTTCGGTTTCACGCTGCGCCACTTCATCGTCTACCCGCCAGAGTCCGCGCTGCACACCAGCCTCAAGGTGAGTCCACCAATCGCAGAGCTGGGACCTAGTGATTTGCCCTATCAGAACGCAGAGGAGTGAAAGGCACAGCCTATGAGAGAGCAAAGGGCGAAGTCGTGCAGGAGGTCAAGCGAATCGCATGGCAGCAGGCGGTCCTAAAGCTCATCAGCCGTGGGGGAGTAGAGATAAACAGTTGGACAAATGAGTCGTAGCCAATTTAAGACAAAGAACTGGGGAAGCTAAGCCAATTATCGCCATGCAGGAGACGTATGCGAGTCAATGACATCAAGGCTTTGGAGAAAGCCAGAGAACAGCGCTAGGCAGGTGAGGATTGTACTGAAGAGGCATTCAAGAGTACACAGCCTTTTGCAATGTTTGGAGTGTGTATCCTTCTGACCAGAGGGCTGTAATAGCCTGTATGGCTCAGAGGATGTGCTGCTCTGCATGATGGCTGCAGAGGATCACAGACACCCTCTTCAATAGTTGTCTTTAGACTCCGGATGGTTCTAGATTGTTCTTCTTTGAGCTGTGGGGGCAGAGCTACAGATGTGATATTTGGGGATGACGGCCAGGGGTGGTGAGGGGCTCAAACAAGGCCCTATTATCCCCCCCTCCCCCCCCTGCCCCCCGCTCCCACTAGCATCACCCCACCTCACCCCAGCAGCTGCAGCAAGGACACCGACTCAATAGGCTCTGTTGTCACAGCCTAGTACCACACATTCACTGCCTGGCTGTACCAGGACCAGGGAGGACAATGGGCCCACTACCATCCTGGCCCTGTGCTCTCTGCCTCTACTGCCTGTGCTACCTCTATCCAGGCCTGAGCCTCACATGTTGAGACAGTCGTACAGTCTCCCTCACGATGGTTAGACAGAAGTGGTCTTCCTCAGTGGGTGAACACCAAGGCAAGAATGCAGATGTTGAGTGCAGCGACTCTGATCAAAGCTGAGGGCTTGTGAAGTGTTCCTGAGAGAGACAGCAAGATGCAGGAATGAACACAGTCCCCCATAGTCACCCTCTCCCCTGAGCTGTGACACTAACCCTAACTATAATCCCCCCCCCCTCCCTTCACTTCAACACATCCATGGGCCCACATCCGGATGTGTCCAGACAGGGCCGTTCGGCTGGGGAGCATCCCTGGTTCCTGTCTCTATTCTGGGGCTGCACACTGCCTTTCTCTGGCCTTAAACCCCCACCATTGTCTAATGAGTGAGGAATGAGCCCACTCAGCGTAGCCTAAAGCCAGCAGCAGGCCAGCCAACCAGCAGCCAGCTAGCCAGCAACCAGCTAGCAGCCAGTCAGCCAGCCTAGCAACCAGCTAGCAGCCAGCTAGCCAGCAACCAGCTAGCAGCCAGTCAGCCAGCCAGCAACCAGCTAGCAGCCAGCTAGCCAGCAACCAGCTAGCAGCCAGCCAGCAACCAGCCAGCAACCAGCTAGCCAGCCAGTAGCCAGCAGCCAGCCAGCCGGCCAACCAGCAGCCAGCCAGCAACCAGCTAGCCAGCCAGTAGCCAGTCAGCAGCCAGTCAGCCAGTCAGCAGTCAGTTGGCAGGCTGCCCACCCTTCCCCAAACTGTCCACTCAGCTCAGCATACGAAGATATAAGTGTGTGTGAGACTGTAACCTGTGTGCCTAATCCGTGGCAGCCTCTACTACCTCCAGTAAACTGCAGGCCTGCTGCTCAGTGCTGGCCTCGTCTGCTGAGCGTGCGAGTTGCATGCGCTTGCCTGCGTCCATGACATCATCAGCTAGGAGACAGCCCAACCTGAAAGGCAGCCTCCATGTTGAGTGTATAAACATTCGGAGGCACATTCAAACTGGAGTAGGCCTGCCGGTAACGGTTGTCTGGAATGCCAGTGAAGTCATCGAAATGGCAGAAGGTGCCTCAGTGCACTCTGCATGGTTGCCATTCCAAACTACCCTGCACATGCTCAGATCACAGGTGTTCTAGAGAGTGGGGAAGACAGACCTGTGGTATACCACGATGCCTACAGCCAGTCAGCTACTCCACCATAACCCAACACAACGCACTCCCCACAAGTCATCTCTGATTTATGCTGTTTTCTTTGTCTTTGCAGGATGAGGAGAACGGCAATGGAAAAGGTCAATTACCCCCCACACACACACACACATACCCACACACACACACCCACACTCCCCCTCCTCCTCTCTCCCTCAGTCAACACCACCATCATCTCTAGAGTGTGGCCTCTTCATGACGTCACCCCAGGCCCTCCAGGGTCCCCGTCAGTCTGCTCTGTAGCCACACTGCTCCCTCTGCAGGACTGAACGCAGTACTGCACCCAGTCTGTACACATGAGCTAGTTCATGGTCATGGTGTAGGGAAAGGGAGGGAAGTCACACTGTTTAGGGTTAAGCTACATACATATTGTCAATGCTAGTATGTTTTGAACGTCACAAGAACGATTTAATCACAGGTTTTTGCTCTGTGTAACGCAGGCTATCCAAGAAGTCGTCTGGAGCCGATGGACACCATATTTGTCAAGAATGTGAGAGAGAGAGGCCCCGCTCACCAAGCTGGCTTGTGTACAGGTAAGGGAAATGATGTGTGTGTGTGTGTGTGCGTGTGTGTGCGTGTGTTAGTGCGTGTGTGTGTGTGTGTGTGTGTGTGTGGGAAAGAGAGACAGAGCGAGCGAGAGACACAGCCTCACTGTAGTCATGCTGATTTGCAATGAAAATGACCATGAGAAATATGATCTGTCACGTGACCACATTGAATCGCAGACAAGATCAGATCCCAGGCCAGATCAGCACTCGTACAATAACAGTTCTGAAAATCGATATGATGCTATACCAGAAGTAATGGAGTTAGACTGATGGTAGTTCAGTCTGGCAGATTGAGGTTTGGAAGAATTCCTTTACTGACTTGCTGGTAAAAGCTGGCTGTATTCCACTCCTAGCAGCTGAAGTCTAACTAACCCAGGAGTCCTCACAAAGCAAGGCGTTGCCATGCACAGATAACAGCTAAGCACCTTCACATACACAACTCTCGACCTCAGACTTCTCAACACAGACACTCTAAGTGCTGATTGTCTATATGATACATCTCCAACACCCTACCCCCCTCTCCCCCTCTCTCTTCTCTTCCCCCTCTCCACCTCCCCCCATCTCTCCCCTCTCCCCCCCCCTCCCCCCCTAAACCCCTCACCCCTCCAACAACCCTCCCGCCTCTCTCAGCATCCCCCCCACATACACACCCCTTCTCCCAACAGGAAGTGTGTGTGTGTCTGCGGGTCTCTTTGCCCTGCCTCCACAACACTGGTCTGTTTCGCCAGGATATCGCTCTGCTAGAGGCCTGTCTGGTGGGGGGCGGGAGGTGGGGGTCACAGGGGTCAGACAGGGTGTGCGTGTTGGGGGGAGAGGGAGCTGTGGAGAGTGCGTGTCTGAGAGAGTGTGGGTAGAGCGGTTTTTTACTCACGGCTGATGTGTGGTTTGTGTTGTAGGGGATCGGCTGGTAAAGGTGAATGGGGAGAGTGTTCTGGGAAAGACGTACTCCCAGGTTATTGCCCTCATCCAGAACAGGTAGGAGGCGTTCGTTCAACACAGCGCATCTGCATGCGAGTGGGATTAAGTGCTTCGCGTCTGTTTTTAACCAAGCGATGTGTCCATGACACGATGTGTGTGTGTGTCTGTGTGTGTGTGTGTATGTCTGTGTGTGTGTGTCTGTGTGTATGTCTGTGTGTGTGTGTGTGTGTTTGTGTCTGTGCGTGCACATTATGTTTCTGTGTCTTCTACTCACAGAGATAATAGCCTTAGAGAGTGTACATATATACATTCACCAGTCTAACAATATCACGTGAGGGCCAACAAAGAGAGACAGCAACGTGACCCATTATCCAAAGTGCTGCTATTCAAAACCACGTCCAACCATATAGCAATTTTTCCATCCACAGCACCTGTCTTTTCTAATCCTTCCTCTTCAATGCTTTTCAGCTCTCTGGTATTAGCTCTCTGGTATTAGCTCTCTGTATAACTCTTCATGACCTGTGTTCCTCAGTGACAGTGTGTTGGAGCTTTCAATAATGCCACAAGATGAAGATGTGTTGCAGCTGGTAAGTGTGAGTATAAGATTTCTCACTCACTTTCAGCACACGCGTGTGCACTCCAACTAACGTACACAAACACGCCCACACACGCAGGCACGCAAAAGACCTCCCTCGCTCTCTTTCTAAACAGATACGGATTCGGATATAACTGGAGGATGACTACGATGTTTTCTAGTCCGCATTTAGGTTACAACACAGTGGTTCATGTCATTATCAGCTGGTTAAGTGTCAGTTGAAAAGCAGCCGCGCACTCTTCCATTAACTCCCACGCACAGTCAGGCCTTGAATCACTTCTACAGCTCGCTCGCATGATCAGGCATGTCGAGTATGCAAGCCCTTCCCCCTAGACCGAAGAAGTACCCAGTCACACACTTGGAGTGGACACACACGCACACACACACACGCACACACACACACACACGCACACACACACACGCACACACCACTCTGGTTCTCCTTATCACTCACGCCATCCGTCCCCTCATCCCCACACCCTCTCTAGCCCACAAGCCCCGCCCCCCTTCACTGCTACGCCTGCATCAGCAGCATTCCAGGGATGACATCACCAGCTCCACGCCCCCTTCCACCATGCCACAGGGTGGAGCGAGCGAGGGAGGGAACGAGGGAGGAGAGAGGGAGGAGAGAGGGAGTTTGGAAGGGTTGGGCTGGTTTAGGTACGGCGCACACAGCCAAGGACAAAACGAGGAGAGGGAAGGATCGCCAAATTGGATACGCAACAGTGGGAAAAAAGGAGTAGAGAGAGGTAGAGAAACAACCACGAGAGCTCTGTAGAAACACAGGCAGAGAGAGAGGGGGAGAGACGGAGAGGGAGAGGGAGAGAGAGGGGAGGGAAGGGAGGGAGAGAACGGGCGAGAGAGGGAGAGAGAGGAGAGGGAAGGGAGGGAGAGAGCGGGCGAGAGAGGGGGGAATCCTAGCAACAGCAGTAGCGGTGTTGAAGGCAAACAGGCTGTTGATTCGAGGAGTCGTCTCCTCTCTTCCTCTCCTCTCTCTGGGAGGAGCAGGCTGACAGTGAGAGCTTGTACACAGAGCGTGGGCTCTAAGGAAGCCCCTCAACACTTCTTAGTACTGTGATACACTTGGGAGATCCTCCTTGACAAGGGGGGGGGGGGGTTTGCTGTTCTGTTGTATCCGGTATTTGGTCACGTAGAACCGTGCAATCTAGCCTTTCATGCCTTTCAATGTGGCTCTGCTGTGCATAAATATGTCGTCTGTAGTCTAAGGTTAAGATTGTAGCCTGTTTTGAAAGTATGTCGTTACTGGGGTGTATTCGCACATCTTTATGTAGAACATTGCCGCAGGCCTGTTCAGTTGCTGCTGGTTGCTGCTTGCGTTGTGAATGTTGCTCGAGGCGTGTGCGAAGTTGTGCTAGTGGCTAGCTAGCCAGCTAGCGAGCTAGCAAGCTGTTTGTGTTGGGAACGCAGACTCCAGGGACAGACTGTGGCAGAGGGAGACCGTGAGCTGAGCACAAACGAGACCAGGTTGGTGCCTGCTTGTGCGACACGGTAGCAGAGAGTTTTCGGTTCTGCCATGTTTTCTTACGTCATTGCTCCAATCTAGTCGCAGCCTCATTTGATCCACTGACCACGGCCCCTCCGCTCACAACTCCCCGCCTCCACAGCCTCCCTCCCAGCCTCCTCCTGCCCCTTGCTGGCCTGGCTGTCTCTAACCTTGCCCTGTTTCCCTCCTTGCAGGCGTACTCCCAGGATGCCTACCTGAGGGGCAACGATCCTTACACAGGGGGGGCACAGAATCTTCCGGTTCCGCCACCCCTTTGCTACCCACGCGGCAAGTCCCAGCCTCCCTCCTCCGGGGGGGCGGCTCCTATGGGCCAGAACCAGCTGGATAACTGGAGCCGCTGGGCGGGTTCCTCCAGCCCTTCGTCCCCCCTGGACAACCGCTCAGCCGTGGGCAGCCCGGCCAGCTGGCAGGAAGGACGGGCTGGAGAACCAGGAGGCGTGGGCCACAGCAGTCCCGCCCACCGCACAGAGGAGATCCAGTACGGTATGACCGGGCAGCAGCCGATGGGACAGACCAGGGGACGCTCGTACTCCTCGTCCTCTTCCTCTGGAGGTCCCCTGTCCAGCCCGCTCCACGTCCACTACGCCAACCACAACGCTGCCACCACTGCCACCTCGTCACAGGGTCAGCCTCGCATGGCCAGCCAGGTCTGGGCCAGCCCGCCGCAGCCTGGCCACAGTCGCAGCGATCGCTGCCAACAGGCCCTGTCCGACTGGTACTACAGCCAGGTGCCGGAGCAGCCTGTCCGGAGCATGCCTCCGCGCCACCGCAGCTACTCTCAGGACCGTCTGGGGGAAGTAGGGGCCAGGCGACACCACCAGCAGCCCGGAGGCTGGCCCCACAGCGCCTCCCAGGACACTCTGCTGCTCCTGCAGCAGGCGGGGCACGGCCCCCACGGGGACCGTTACTGGGAGGGGGCCCCAGCCCATGGGCATCCCGCCTACGGACGAGCCCGCTCTGAGAACCTGCTAGCCCAGTACGACCGCTACGGCCGATCGCTGGAGATGCTGGACAGGGAGGCATCCGGGCTGGTCTCTCCCCGCTACGAGAGGCCTGCCTGGCTACAGCAGGCCCCGCAGCCCCCCCCTAGGACCGAGGCCTACCAGAGGCAGGGGAACCAATACGGGGTTCCGCAGGCCCCCTCGGTGAGCAGGCATTCACAGGCTCACCATAAACACACACAGCCCCACCCCCAACCCCAGCAAACAGCCCCTCAGAACCGACGGCTGCCCACCGGCCAGAGCATGGACGACCAGCCGGTGGGTTACCGTAGCTACAGCCCCTCCTTCTATCGCAAGACAGGAAGGATAATGCAGCAGGCCCACTCCTTCAGGGACCCCTCTTACTCCGGCCCCCACCTCAACTGGGCACCGACCCCTAAAACCAGCCCCCCAGAGGGCACCCCTGCCCCTGCCCTGGCCTCATCTGCGGCCCCCCCTCTGGCCTCCACGACTCCTGAGCCTTTGGATCGGGCCTACCGACCCACCAACCACGAGAGGGGCGCGGTGGAGGGCCAGGCAGACGTGATGGCACAGATCCAGGAGGTGGTGCTAAGACAAAAGCCCCCCACTGGGCGGAGGAACGCCCACGCCATGCGCCACCCTCACTACGCCCTGCCTGTGGACTCCATGGATCCCTCGGCGTTCCCCTCGGAACCCCTAAACGCTGCGTCCGCCCCTCGCTCCGCAAGCGAGGCTGCCCCGCGGCGAACCAACGGCAACCTTCCGCCCTTGCCCGTGGAGGACGACTCCTTGGCTTCCATACCCTTCATAGGTAAACACCGCACTTCGATACCACCCCTCCTTCTACTTCACACGCTCCCTTCATCTCAACCTGCAGATGCCACTGTTGCTGCTTGTGCTTGAAGTACTAATACGCTCTCTATCTGTGTCTGGGTGAGTGGGGATGTTGTGAATGCGCCCAGATGTAATTAAGAAAGATGAGGGGCCTAGACAATGACGATAACCTGCCTCTCGGTGTCTTTCATTTCCTCTGTCTGGTTTGGGTTGGGGCCTCATCTATCTCAATGCCTCTGTGTGTGTGTGTGTGTGTATGTGTGTGTGTGTATGTGTGTGTGTGTGCGCGTTTGTGTGTGTGTATGTGTGTGCGTGTGTGTGTGTGTGTGTGTGTGTGTGTGTGTGTGTGTGCGTGTGTGTGTTGGGTAAAACTGGTACTTCCCTTGAGTAGAGCTTGATTGTATCATAACTTGTGTGACTTCACCAATCCGCTGCAGATCACCTGGCCCTTTAGAGGAAATTTGCTGAGGTTTGACTTCCTATGTTAGCATGTGTCCTTCCAGAGCAATTTGATAAGGACTTGAGGCTTTCTTAGTCCTATGAATGAAATCCGCTTCTGATTCAGTTGAAGTACTAACTAAACTTCAGTTGAATTGAAACCCAAATACTAACCGGCAACATTCCTATGTCAACCATGATCGACAGCCTCCTATTTGCCATCATTTTTCTGTACGTGTGTCTGAGCCTGTGTCTGTGTGTGCGTGTTTGGGTGTACGAATGTGTACAGTACGTGTTTTTCAGAAGAGGCATCTGTAGTCGTGTCCATACACGTTCAAGCTGCTCTAAGCCTGAAAGCATACCAACGAATGGCCAAGCTTAGACCCGCCTACTGCTGCATTACTCTGCAGCTGAACATCCAGATGCTGTGTAGTCAAACCACAGGCAGAAACTACCCTCGGTCAGACGCTGACGTACACGCCCACTCCTAGTCCAGGAAATACAGCCAGACACATTATATCGACTGTAGCTGAAGTGGGGGGGGG
>BROE01000018.1:4094018-4190063 GCA_036571765.1 Plecoglossus altivelis | reverse complement strand
CCAGGGCGGCGGGGGGAGGGGGGTACTTTTTTGTTTATTTTGGGGGGGGGGAGAATCTTGAATCCTAGGAGTAAATAACCTTGTTAGTTGGTCAGGCCGTGCTAAAAAACGAGATTTTTTTGTTGAATGACGGCACAAACCAGGAAGCAGGAGAGCATTTTGGCTTCTCCACTTGTGCTCAGAACGGCAAAGCTAACCAAGACTATTTAGTCCGGAAAACAAGCCGGGACACGTTGCATGAGCAGAGACTGAAACTACGTTAGGATTGTCTCCCACACAGAGAGAGACCAGAGAGGCCCTGTATCTACCCAACAGGCGCAGTGATACGATCTGGTCCGTTTGGGCGCATGACATGATAGAGGGCTGCTGTTCTTTGAGCCTGTGTCTGAGCGGAGAAGAACAGGCAGGCTGGGTTTGATAAGTCTGTGAGTCCTGGTCTTGCAGGAACCCATATTCTCATGAATTCCCGAGACGTTCTCTAAGTCCTGTTCTATGGTTTGATGGGACATGACTTCACGATGCTCTCTCGTGGCCCAGTGTTGATCGTTGGAGATAAGGAGGAGAATAGAATATGGCCTGGTTCTAAACGTCCTGTGATAGGGTTAGGATTAGCCCTAACCTATCACCATAACCCTTGCCCTAGCCATTATCCCAGCCCTAAGCCTAGCCCTAGCCCTAAACCTTACCCTAGCCCTAACCCTAGCCCTAACCCTAGCCCTAATCCTAGCCCTAACCCTTACTCTATCCCTAACCCTAGCCCTAGCCTTAGCCCTACCCTAACCCTTACCCTAGCCCTAGCCTTAGCCCTACCCTAACCCAGAGCTTGCGTTGTGGAGGTTATGACAGTGGGGTGCAGGAAGGGAGCCTACACACTCATGCTCTCCCCTCCCCAGGAAGCACGTGCTGCATCCCTGCCTTCAATGCTGCCTTTGTACACCACCAGGCAGCGAGTGGGCTCTCGTCTAGTTAGACCCTCCTCACAACAGACGCTAAACAGTCGGCGAGAACAAGCCTCGGAACTCGCGTTCTCGCCTTCCCCCCTCTCGGTGTCCGTCTCCGTTTGAGGTCGAGGTGTCTCGGAGAGGGAAAGGGAGTCGAGGAGCGTTCTGGTCCGGGATGTCAGAGGATATCGGCGTCCCTGGCAGGCCAGCCTGGAGCCTGTGAGCTCAGGCACTGGGCTCTTTTGGCTCCGTTAATGATGGCCTTTGTTAAACCCACAGTACTGCTATTTCTGGGCCACGCTGTAAACAGGCAGATTCCACATCCTAGATTGGGAATGTTTCCGCCTCTATCCCCTCTCCTACTCCTTCTGCCGGCCCTGCCGCGCCTCCTGAGAAACGGACCGAGAGAGCGAGGAGAGAGGAGACGTTGAGAGAAAGAGACGAGCGAAAGGGAAATGGAGAGAATGGACGAGCAGAGAGGAGCGGAGGAGGTCTGGGGTATCTGAGGGGAATGCATGGTCCGACTCTGAGAGGTAAGCAACCTGCTGGACAGGAAGAGGAGGAGGAGGAGAGACTTGCTGGAGATACTCCAAATACCGTTCTGTTGAATAAAGAGAGTTTGACTGCAAGAGTGAATGCTGTTCTATAGGGTTTGATTGAGTGAAGCTTTAAATCTTCAGCTCCCATGAGCCCTGTGAGAGAGGCAAGCAAGGCTGTGCTGCCCTCTGTTGTCTGGTGAGAACGCAGAGAAGGCTGGAGGAACGTAGCCTTGGTTACTACCTGCTCCAGAGCCAATCACAAGATATTCTCAATACTCTATATGCAAATGCTTGGGCTGGTCTCAACCAGTATGTGTGTGTGCGTGCGTGTGCGTGTGCGTGTGTGTACTTGTCTGTTTCACATCCTTTTATTATTGATTATCCAGGTTGACCCTTTCTGCGGTTGTTTTTTTGATTTGGTTGACCGCTTGTTGTCCAAACATTCTTTCTATTATTAGGCAAAAAAAGGTGATTATTTTGAAAATATATTTCGGTATTTATTTGGGGCATTTTTGTACACTTGATGCTCGTCCCAGACCGCTCTCACTTCTGTTAAAGAACTGAAACCTTGCGTCATTGTTGAAAAGCCTTTGAATACGAACATTACCATGGACACAGAAGAGACAGGTATTGAAACAGAGATCGTGTAAACTGTATCTTTAAATCCCTTTTCTTCTGATGTTGATCTTTACTCCCGACGCTACAGCTATGTCCGTGCTTCTGTGTGGTTTCATGACGGTTTTGTTCGATAAAACAGCTTTTCTTCTACAAACAGTAGCTTTTTGTTCTCCGGTGGACATGATTCAGTACATTACTATACAGGAAGCCCAGACACAGGAAATGTCCTCAACTTTGAGTCCTTGTGAATGTGGTTTGTGAGAGCTGTAAAAAAAAGCTATGTCTTCTCATGTATTGACGTGGAAGCATAGCTTTGTGCATCTGTCCTGTGTGGTGATCCAGTGGTACCTCATCAATCAGCCCTCTGCCCCTTTAAAACCTCCGCTCCTTGACTTCCACCCTGTCTCTCCACCTAACCCTTCCCCACTTTCCTCCACCCTGACCTTCCCCTCTCTGCCTCCCTATTGACTCCCTTTACCTACCTACCCTCCCTCCACTCCCTCCCTCCCTCCCTCACCCTTCCCTCCCCCGCCTAACCCTTCCCTCCCCCCCTCCAACAGACGAGCCGACGAGCCCCAGTGCTGACCTGTGCGCCCGCCATGTGCCCGCCTCTTCCGTGGTGTCCAGCGGCATGAGCTCAGCGCCCGCCGGTGTCCCCAGCCCCGCCTCCCCTACCTTCACCTTCCCCCTCACAAGGCTCTTCTCACACGACTGCAGTGAGTGACCCCCCCTACCCACCCAGGCCCCCCCCCCCCATGCATGCAGCCATGCCAGAATCGTCCTCCAGTGTCTCTGGTGTTCCGGATGCAGATGTATTCCCTCTGTCTGCATCTCAGACACACAGCCAGACCCACCCAACAGCACCTGTCTCTCAGTGTATTCGTTTTTTTTATTGCATGTTCTGGTTCATTGCATGCCTGTTTAAGAGAAAGGCTACATTCTACCTTGTGGAGAGAGTAGCTAGTGTCATCTGGGCGGTTTCGGACTAGTGCATGAACGACTGGAGCGAAACCCTCACAAACCTGCGTGCCAGTCGGTCCTCGGTCGGACAGACAGGTCACACCTGCATGACTGTTGTGAGCAAAGTGACCCGGGGTGAACTACCATCGCCCACCCCTGCCACCCTCCACCTTCGACACCCAACCACCACCCTCACCTCTTCCTCCCTAACCACCCCCACCCCTATTCCCTCCCCTGCTACTAACCGAACAGCCCCTAACATCCACTCTAGTCACTGGCATTACATCTCCATTTTCTATTTCTTTTCCGCTCTCTGTCTCTGTCTACCTCTCCTGCTCGTTTCGTTCTCTCGCTGAGCAGGCAGTATTAAATCCAGTCGTCGTTCCTCCTATCTTCTAGCCGTCACTACAGAACGCTCCAAGTCATGTGACGAAGGACTGAACAGCTTCAGGGAGGAGGGACGCGTGTTCTCGTGAGTACCGGCGAGGGGTTGGAGGCAGTAGAGACATCCCGATGACACGTATGTTGACTCACAAGCACTAATGCTGATGATCATCCTTTATTCATTGCGCTTGTCCCGTAGGCGGCTACCAAAACGAGTGAAGAGTTTCTTCACTGAAGGGGTGAGTGTTCTGTCCGCTAACGTCAGCTACATCACTGCGTAGACGACAGCAGGTGCGGTGGAGAGAACTCAGGCTAATGTCAGGGTGTGTGTGTGTGTGGCTAGTCTCTGGACAACCTGGGGGCAGCAGAGGAGGCACGCTCCAAACGTCACTCCACGTCTGAGCTGGGCAGCATCAGCTACAGTGACGTACGGAGGGAGGGATGGCTGCACTACAAGCAGATCTTAACGGAGAAGGGCAAGGTAGGAGGCGGAGCCACCAGGGAGGATGGGAGGAGAAGGGCTGAGGAGCAGGTTGAATCCAATCACCTCAATCTATCCTCTTCCTCTGTACCGCTCTGATCACTGTGTCTGTTTCTCTTTCTCTCTGGCTCTCCCTGCCTCTCTCTCTCTACCTCTCTCTCTCTATGTATCTTTCTCTCTCTCTCTGTATGTCTTTCTGTCTGTCTGTTTCTCTCTGAATCTCTCTCTGTCTCTCCCTCTACGCGTCCTTCTCGGTGTCTCTCTTTGTCTCTCTCCCTGTGCCTCTCTCTCTCTCTCTCTCTCTGACGTTACAGAAGGTGGGCAGTGGCATGCGTCCCTGGAAGAGGGTCTTCTCGGTGCTGCGCTCCCATTCGCTCTTCCTGTACAAGGACAAGCGGGAGGCCGTCCTGCGCGGGGCCACCCTCGGCGGGGCCGAGGAGGAGCAGCCAATCAGCATCCGCGGCTGCCTGGTGGACATAGCGTACAGCGAGACCAAACGCAAGCACGCCCTGCGCCTGACCACGCAGGACTTCTGCGAGTACCTGCTCCAGGCGGAGGACCGCGAGGACATGCTGGACTGGATCAAGGTCATCAGGGAGAACAGCAAGACCGACAACGAGGTCAGACCAGAACTCCTGCTCCTCCGTTAGCCATGCTAGTTAGCCGTTAGCCTAGCGCCTCCAGCCTAGCGCCTCACGCTGGCCGCGTTAACCCTGACGTCTTCATGCGTTTGTTTCAGGAGCTTGGCTTCTCCAGACAGGCACTGATCAGTAAGAAGCTGAATGACTACAGGAAGCAGAGGTGAGACATGCGAGACCCGCGCGACAGAAAGGGAAACCTGGCCTCTGTTGAGCGCTTTGGTTCAGGCTACAAGGTGTGCTTGATGCGTTCCTCTGTCTCTCCCTGCAGTCCAACAGGCAGTAAACCAGACTCCTCCCCCAGGGTGCCCCGCATGAAGCCTCCGTTCCTGACCAAGATGGAGACGGCCGCCGGTGCCCCTCGCTCACCCAAATCCGAGGGCAAAGGTCAGCGTGACTAACAGGGGACCGAACAGTCTCACACCGTTACCACGGTCACCTGTCCGTCGGTCCTAAACATCTGCCCTTCTGTCTTGCTTGGTTGTCCACAGATGAGAGCAGCCCTCCGAAATCTCCGTGGGGTATAAACATCATGAAGAAGACCAAGAAGTCTGGGCCTAAGGCTTTCGGAGTGAGGTTAGAAGACTGTCAGCCAGCTGTCAACAACAAGGTCTGTCAACCCTCCTCGTCCCTGCCCTCGTATCAAACGCACCCTTTTGTCACCACACGGTAGCTGTGCGTGTGACTGACCTGTGGGGTTCTGTCTCTCAGTTCATCCCCATGATCGTGGAGATCTGCTGTGGGCTGGTGGAGGACATGGGCCTGGAGTACACAGGCATCTACAGGGTCCCTGGGAACAATGCCATGGTGTCCAGCCTACAGGACCAGCTCAACAAGGGGCTGGACATCAACCCTGCAGAGGAGGTGAGACAGCAGGGATAACCACACACACATACCTGTCGATAAACGCAAAAAATACACGCACGCGCGCAGAAGGGACCTGTGTCTTTTAATGAGTCGTCTATCAGAAGGTCACTTTGTCTCCCACCTCTGTCCGAACAGAAATGGCAGGACCTGAATGTGGTCAGCAGCTTGCTCAAGTCCTTCTTCAGGAAACTTCCGGAGCCTCTCTTCACTGACGGTGAGTTTGCTGTCGAGAGAAAACCACCAGAGAAGACCGACGGTTCTCCTTTTCTGTAGACAAAGTCGTGGCCAAGCGAGACCAAAAAGACTTTCTTCAACTGTCAACAGTATAGTTTCTTTTATCTTTACAGACAAGTATAATGACTTTATCGATGCCAACCGAATGGAAAATGCAGGAGACCGTCTGAAAACCATGAAGAAACTGGTATGTGCGTGTCGGACGGCACGACCCGCAGATTGGCATTCATGGCATTTAACATGCAGGTTTCACTACAGCTGACTGTTCGGTTGTTAACGCTCTGACTCCCTCCTCCAGATACAAGACTTACCGGACTACTACTACCACACTCTCAAGTTCTTAGTCGGCCATCTGAAAACGGTAGCCGATAGCTCAGATAAGAACAAGGTATGGAATGCTGGGTGTGTGACGCAGATTGCGCACGTGCGTTTGTGTGTGTGTGTAGGTGTGTGTGTGCGTGTGTGTAGGTGTGCGTGTGTGTACTGTAGGTGTGTGTATGTGCGCGCGCGTGTGTGTGTGTATGTGTGTTTGCGTGTGTGTGTGTAGGTGTGTGTAGGTGTGTGTGTGTGTGTGCGTGTAGGCGTTCGCTCATGGGGGAGGGCAGAGGGGGCTCCCTGAGGTTTTCAGGTGACTTGAGGTTTGACTGTGTCTGCAGATGGAGCCTCGGAACCTGGCTCTGGTCTTTGGTCCCACGCTGGTGCGGACGTCCGAGGACAACATGACAGACATGGTCACGCACATGCCTGACCGCTACAAGATCGTGGAGACGCTCATCCAACACGTGAGTCGCTCCTGCCACACACCTCCCCACCCCCCATCCACACTAAACCTTCCAGCATCCGGTATGAATCTCATTTCCTGTTCTTATCTCCTCCAGCATGCCTGGTTTTTCAGCGACGAGGTGGACAAGGATGAGAAGGTATGCCAGGCTGTCTGTGAAACATGGTTGCTGATAACATGACCTTAGATAGCTTGGGGAGGAGATAGTATATCTTGTCTGCGGTTATGACATCGTGCTATGTTGCGCACGCATTCAACTTCCCTGTTTTGCTTCACGTAGACGCCAGTCGACACAGAGGACCTGCAGCCGGCCCCCAACATCGACCACCTGCTGTCCAACATCGGCAGGACAGCTATGCTGGGGGAGGCCTCAGGTGAGCTTGCCCCCGCCTCTGCCCCACATGCACCAATCACAACCTGCATCCTGACAATGACAGCCTACGCGAGCCAATCCGTGGCCCTTGCCGCGATGAGATCGTTCTGGCCTGGCACTTATTGACAGCGATGCAGTTTCAAACCGTAGGCCGGATTTGAAATCAGTCGCGATAAGAAATAGGAACTTTGATTTCCTCTTCTGATTCCGTGATTATTCTTCTGCATGTCTCTCCTCTATGCTGACCAGATTCTCTTCCTCATCACTTATTTTTCCCTTGTTTCTCTGTACATCTCTGCTTCCCTCTCTTAGCTGAGCCAGGGGAGCAGCCACTGCGGTAGGATGGGATACCCCCTGGCAATATGTGTGTGTATGTGTGTGTCAGGGGAAGATGGGAACATTTGTCTGAGCGTTCCTTTGGGGGTGTGTTTGTTTCTCTGCAGTCCGCGGACGCGCCCCCCGCCCCACCCCCCCTCTCCCGCTCCCTCTCAGTGTCAGACTGACTAAAGCAGGGCGTGTCCGCGCCCCCCTCCCCTCTCCGCTCCCTCTCAGTGTCAGACTGACTAAAGCAGGGCGTGTCCACGCCCCCCGCCCCTCCCCTCTCCGCTCCCTCTCAGTGTCAGACTGACTAAAGCAGGGCGTGTCCGTGGAGCTCCCAGTCGAACAAATATTTGGATGGATGACTGGTTTGCTTTGACTCCATGGAGGGCTGGTAAAGCTGTTGTGTCTGACAGTCTGTCACTGAGAGAGAGGAAGCCCCCCTACAGTGGTCTGTTTGCCCTTGTGTCTATCCCACCTGCTCCACCACTCATCCTCTGTGGAAGCTCTCATCCACGCCTCAGGCTGCGTCCGTGTGTGTGTGTTTGAGTTTGTGCGTCTCTCTCTGTTTGTCTAATTATATGTGGTGCAGACTGACAGAGAGCGAATCTAAGAGCATCTTGTTATTCATCAGGTTATTGAAAACTTGACCGTCTCTTTTTTTCCTGTCTTGTCTCCTACCAATGCTTATGTCACTGGGTATGTCATCAGTGTGCGCCATGATGTCATCAGTGTGTGCTGTGATTCCTTAATGCCGTTTTTCCCCCACCTTTGCCTAAGACCCTGATCACATGTCCATTCACTGTTGACACGGTTGTGACAATCTGGGGATCACCACAGGCTCTCCTGTCTGTGTTGATGATGTGTGTCTATCCCTGGGGGTATCTGAGGGTTAGTTAGCGGGCAAGGAGAGTCGTCTTCACAACCGTGAAACGGTGAAACCAAACACAACGAGCTTAAGGCCCTCGAAACAGTCGAAATAAGAAGCCATAGTGGTATGATCATCTCGTTCCTCTAAAACCAGCCCCCCCGCCCCCTCCTGCCCAGCTGCCCTGCTTTATAAATGTCCTCAAAGTGGACATGCATGCGTGTCTGATGTCTCACTGTCCTTTCTCTTTGCAGACTCAACCAACAGTGACTCAGCTAAATCCAAGGTATGTCCCTCTTCTGTGGAAAGAAACGAACCACCATGAAGCATCATGCTCGTTGGCTTGGACCGGCCATGTGATCTTTGTGACCTTGTTTTCCCTCACTCAGGGGTCGTGGGGGTCGAAGCGGGATCTTACAGCCAAGGACTTCCTGACCCTGTCCATCATGTCTGCAGTGACCGGACGCAAGCGCAGGAAACGCCACAATGGCCGCCTGGTGGGGAGCAGTACGGACGATGACTCTGAGCATGAGCCAATCAAAGCCAGCCACCTGGGAGAGGAGGAGGTAGAAGAGGCGGGAGTAGCGAGAGGAGATCTAGCTCCTCGAGCAGTGGGAGAGGAGGATGAGGAGGAGGAGGAGGAAGAGGAGGAGGTGGCGGAGGATAGAGTGAGAGTGCAGGAGGAGGTAGAGAATGAGTTGGCAGCTCCCAGCATGCCTTGCGTGGAGAAAGTAGAGACGGGGCAGCCGGTGATACTGCTCCCTGAGGAAGAGGAGGTGAGGACGGGGGTCAAAGGTCGGCCCGAGGACGCACGCTCCATCGTCTCCGGTTACTCCACCCTCTCCACACTAGGGCGGAGCCTGGCGTCGGAGGGGCGCGGCGACGACGCCGACGACGAGCAGAGCGAACTTGTAAGCGAGACGGACAACGAGAGCGGTTTTGCGTCGCGCTCCCTCACCCAGGAGAGGCCTGAGAAACAGACGCCGGCCGCCGCCCAAACACAGCCCCCCACAGCACCGCGCAGCTTCCTATACACACACTGCAAACCCCCAGCAGTCACGCCCCCACCCCAGCCCGTCACCCCCACACCCCCCACACACACTCAGAGCCAGGGGGAGAGGAGCGATGGAGGGGCGCGGTCCAGCACCCCTTCCTCCTCCTCGTTCTCATCATCCTCCACCACCCACAGACTGCACCCCCGGCCCTCCTTCAACTCCCACAAGCTGATCCAATGTGACACACTAGCCAGGAAGAAAAGCAAAGGGGAGAAGGCCAAGGCTCGCTCCCTGGACCTGTTAGAGCTGGCTGGGCCTTTGGCTGAGAGGGAGGGGGCTGGGGCTGGGACAGGAACGCCAGGGCCCCAGGGGGGAAAGAGGGAGTCCTCCAGAACCAACCCATCCTCAGGCAGCAGTCAGGAGAGCCTGCGTCCAGCCCGGCCCAAGGCAGCCCTGCCCCCCAGCGAGGCTGCTTCCTTCACCCCGAGCGGCCAGGGCCTGTGCCCTGGTCGGGGCTCCCTGGCAGACCAGGTGAGGGCCCGCCTCATGGGCTCGGCAGACGACCTCCGCAGCGTGGGGCTAAGGAAGCCGCTCTCTCCGGAGACCCGCAGGAAGAGGAGGGCTTGGCGCAGGCACACTGTAGTGGTCTCTCCCACAGAGACGGGTGAGAAGAGAAACCCTCTGGCCACCAGCGAGTTCCCCCTGTCCCCCCCCTGTGCCACTCCTAACCAAGCCAAAGCTCCGGGCGCTCCCGGAGACCCCCACGGGCTGCGGGAGCCCCCGGCCCTCGGACAGGAGCCTGCCGCCACACACCGAGCACCTGCCTCCAGATTCCACCAGTACCTGTAGCAGGGAGGAGCCACACGAGGTTGCTGTCAAGAAGAGCCACGGTGGGCCCTGTCACAGGACTAACAAGCAGTCTCTGTTCTCGTGTCAAAACCCCCTTTCTGTCTGATTGGCACCATTTGCATAGCAATGGGCATTCCAATTATGCCAAAGCTTTTTTTTCTCCCCCCTGTGTGTTTTATAGATAATACAATGGGTCAGATAGAGACACAGACAGACCTCTTTACATATATAACAGGCAAGAGCTCTTAAGTCATGTTTTCTTGGGGATTTTGAGCTGGCTTGATGTGGCTCATGTCCTGTTGGGGCAACAGACCTGGATCATTCCGCCACTGCATCCATGGAGATGCCCTTGTCGAACCGAACCTTCCTATGGTTGCTTGTGGCAGGGTTCTAGACAGCCAAACTTCTGCTCTGTTTCCGCGGCGATGACTAGGCTTCAAACCACAATGGGCTCGCACACACTCCACACACACTTTATTTTGCAATATGCAAGATTCTAAGATCATCGTAATTCGGAACGGCGAAATGTAACGTCATGTCGGTTTGGTGACATCTCAGTCGAGGGAGGTGATTTAGCAAATCGTTGCATATCATACATACTGATACACACACACACACACATATACGGTGGTCTGTTACTTAGCTCTCACTGTTAATATGTTCATCTGTTCGTCTAGATGTGCGTGTTTGTCTGACAATGCCCGTGATCGTGTCAGCGTGTTCTGGTGTTTAAACTATTTTGTAACATTTGTACAAAGCCTTGTTAAGTTAACCTTGTAAATATATATATACATATATATATATATTGCATTATTGTGTTTGTTTTGACTTTTTCAGTTTCTTTTTTTATGGTTTACAAAAGTGCACCCCAAAAGTGCGCTCTCATTTCTTTCAAGAGTACTTGAAATGTTTCCCTTAATATATGCTTTTTGTTTTATATACAGTATATATTATATATATTTTTTGTATGAAAATACTAAGTACTTTTATTGTGGTTCAACCAACCTCGCTGGTGTAACTGTTAAAAAGAAACCAGATCCCATTTAAACACAACTACAAACGTGTTCCTTGTTCCCTCTTAGAATTTCCCTTCTGACTAATTGCTCTACTATGCAGACATGCAACATCTCCTGCCACTAAGGGGTAAATCAACATCTCTACCTTCCTGTGGCCTCTAGATAGTATCCTGCCTTTGGAGTAGAGGCCATCTGCTCTACATAGGAGCCTACTGCTCTATCTTGCTTGTTCACTAACCAGCTCCCTTAGGCTTATCTACGACACGTTTCCATGGCGTTAACCACACTCTGCCTTGTTTGAGAGCACACAAGGTTGGGGTTCATTTCTACATATGAAAAGCAGTTCTTGATGAGATTGGATTGAATGCATGTTTCCACAGACTATTCTGTCCCTTTACAGATCAAGGAATTCAGTAAACTGGAAGACAAACATATGTTATTTGCAATTCTTAATATGCTATACAATTCCAGAAAAAGGCTAATCTCTCTATTCCATATCGCTTGGTTTTTAATAGAACATTATATACGTGTGTATATGAACATGAACTTTTTCCAAATAACTTTTCTCACTCTAGATGAGATTTTCCTATTGGATTATGCATTGGTGTAGTCAATGTACCTTTCTGGAGGAATCATTTGGTTGAATTTGTGAAGAATAGACACGGTGATATACAGCATGCTAACAATAGTTGGCATGGAAATGTTATTGTATATAATACTTTTCCTCCGTATAGAATCAAAGGAAGAGGGTTATCAACCACAGGAATAACAGACGCGAATCAAAATTCAAAATGGGTTCCTGACTGTTAGGTACTTTGGGGTTCTGTTTCCCCTTCTGTGGTCATGTGTCGAGCATGGTCAGATTCCTTAGAACAACAAGCCCAAATCATTTCGCAGTTGAAAGGTTGTTTTTATTTCCGCATCGATTTCTCCTCACCCGACACAGTAGTTTGACCAAACCGTTTCATTTCACTTCATTTTTTTAGTCTGAATACCTCAAGTTTGACCTTACAAGTGCCTGATTTCTGGAATATGTTTGTGTTCTGCCCTGCCACGGCCAGTCACTGTCTCTGTTCTCCCTTAAACTCTATTCCAGTTTCAAAGTCTCTCGCTAATTGTGTTGCCGTTCTAACATCTAACCCAAAGATGTGTATAGTTCATACAAGCAGACTTTGAGGGGTCTATTAAAAGCACATTCTTGCCAAGGACATGTCTATGCACTCTTTGCCTCTAATAGGCATTAACGAGTAACTGGTGCTGTGAGGAGAGAGAAAGCATTGATCTCTCCTTTGCTTTTCTGCTCTTTTGCCTGCAGAGTTCTCTGTGATTACGGTACACCTATGGGTTCCTCCTCGTAGGTAACATTAGGTAACATGCGGTCAGGAGAGCACGCTACCGTTCATTAGCATCTGATTACCTTTGATGAACTGTTTTGAACTGAAACTGTCGGTCGGAGTGAGAGAGAGACAAGGTTGAGCTGGAACCATCTGCCCACGCCTTTATCAACAGGACAAATACATTAAGACTCAAACAACAATTGGTGTACCTTAGCTGTCCGATTCTTGAAATGTGACTTACCTATTCTGTTTAGTTTTTATTTCTAATAATCTACTGTACATACTGTCTGTATATGTAACATATTGTATTGTGTACATTTGGAATTTGCTTTAAGTAAAGTATCTAATAAGAAAATTGCCTTACTAAAGGTTATTCATCTGAGACTACTTTGTTTAATGAGTCTGTGCTTGAAAGCAAAGTGATATGATGTAAATAAACAGAACTGTTTAAGATTTGTTTTGGTGCTGTAAACGTTGTGTGTGTTGGCAGCTCCTGAATGAATGACGTGGAGTATGTTTTAATGCAAAGTGGATTTTGATGGAAGTAGTCAAAATGTCTGCTTCTAAGCAGTTGTAAAAGAACGGATGGCGCCCTCTAGAGGCTGGGGGTGACAATAAATCGCCGACGGTAAGATTCTTGGCTGGGGAGGCGTTTAAATCCGGGGATCTGAGCTCTATAGCCTGAGACTTGAGATTGCATTAATTCGAATTTAGATCATCATTTTTACAGGAAAAAAAAGTCACGCAATCGAATTTGCGATAGCATTTACTGACCTGAACGCTTACTTTCACAACGTCATTTTGAATAAGCTTCAACTTTGTTAAGGTTAAACACTTGTCACCTATCAACTTCCCATGCCATTTGACTTCATAACGGACCATTATATTGCCTGTGTCCTCGTTAAATTACTCGATGGCCTTTTCCCTACCCACACAATTGTCATAAACTATATATAATTGCCAAGTGTAACAAAACGATAACACCATCTCGCCACTAGACACTAAACTATTTTATAGGTGACGGCCCAGGCCAGACGCTTTATACGCCATACCCATAAATGTATTTAGAGTAAAGGCCAGATATTTCTGTTGGGTCTTAGATTAAATTAATATAGCCTAGGTAAAGGTTTAGACAGCTAACAAATGTAGACAGCCGGGATGGATAATTTAGCTAATCATTTTTTCCAGTTTGTACGAGAATATCACTTTAAATTAGGCCTTTGCTCCTTGATGCAGGCACCCATGGCTTACGTTATAAAAGGCTTTAGACAACTAAATCAGAGGCTGTAGGCCTGTAATAATTCACCCATTTAGGAGCTAAAGTAACTAGGCAAGTCGTCAGAACAAATTTTTTATTCACCCATATGGAAAACAACTTGTGTGCACAATGTTGGTATCTTGACAAATGTAATTATGCAAGTATCGAATTATAATGGTTTCAATAAATTTGCATTATCCATTTTGAAATTGTATGTTTAAGTCGTGCTGATTCGACAATGGGGATATTAGAATGCATACAATACTTATGAACAAAACTAAAACATACGCATTTTCAAATACATTCTCTTTATAAAAAGAATTGAGCTTTTTAAATATTTACATTTTCTTTCTTGAAAAAGTTTAATATCGATGTCTTACAGTCCAAAAGAAAGGAAATATCAAGTATTGCAATGCAATTTACGGACTGAACAGTCCAAATAACAAACAGATTACATAAAACGGATGACAATTTTTTAAAATCCTGTGGGAATCCTCACGTTTCCCCATTTGATGTTTTCTTTAAGTTAACCTGTTTGTCCATTTCTATTTACCTATGGTGGCAATCTGTACCCTTTCCTTACACAGCTGGTTCTGCAAGATCAGTTCGCTGTTCTGCGCTCTCAGTCTCTCCAATTCGCTCTCCAGTTCTTTGATTCGCGCTGAGTCGGACTGGGTCAGGGGTACCGGGCTATCCAAGGGGGTGGTAGGACCGTTTACAGAAAATCGTAGCCTGTTGTTTTCCTCTTCCAGGCGGGACATGCACTTCTCAAGTTCCAGATACTCCTGAACAAGTTCTTGCTTGGTCATATTTTGAAGACTTTCAACGTGGTACTTCTCGTAGGTTTCGGAAAAGTCTCTCTGAAGAAATTCCCCACCTGCATTTCCGGCCCTTCCAATGCCGTCGCTGCCACCTCCGCTACCATCATCATCGTCTTCCTCATTATCCATAAGATCGTCCTCACTAGCTGTGTCTTCTAGGCGACCAGGTCCCAACAGCCGTCGGGCCCCCGTCTCAGTGTTCAGATCTGGCTCCTCACGGTCATGTTCCTCCATTAGAAACTGTGTTGTATTATACGGTGCTACAGGGAGTCCTTTCGCAAACATCTCTTCTCTCACTCGGGAGGCTCGTGCAGTCTCTCGTTCGTCGAGTTCTTTCTTTTCCTCCCAGGAAAGCTTGTAATATGGCTTCCAGCGACGCTTCTTTTTGGAGGGTCGACGTCTGTGTTTTTTCTTGCCTTGACGCGCATCTGTCCCGACGCCAGAGTTGGTCCTCTTGACGTGCTTGCCACTTTCTCCTTGCAGCTGGCTTAGGTTCTCTTCGACCGGTCCATCTCCGCTGTTACCGTGGGCAACAAGGCCACCTTCTCCCGCTGCATCTGCTCCAGGTTCCTGACACGGCTGAGTAGCAGCTGGACATTTGGGAAGTGCATTTCCGGCAACGAACACGGGGCACACCTCCCTGTGGCCGCCTTGCATTTGCCACAACTTGTCTGCTGTGATACCTCCACTGCCATCTACTTGATTTTTGTTTCTTTGTCGCCCCCTATCGTCAGTCTCGGGTCCACCATTCTTATTGGCTGGAGGATGCTCCAAAACGGTTCCGCTCCCACCTGATGGGGCATCTGAAGTTTTAAGGTGATGGGTCTTCTCAAAGCCTTGATCCGACATCCTGGTGGTGGTGCAGATGGGTTTGCTTGTCTTACCACATTTCTTGCGTTGTTTCTAATGTCGTTTTAAGATTTACACAAAAAAAGATTTAACTAAGTTCTGCAAAGTATTTCGTTTCTATCTCATAATTAGCCAAATGTATATTAAAGATAAAGTTGTTTTAAACGCACTATTGTTAATTTAAAAACGAAAGTTTTCAAATGTAACACTTGATCTTCTCAAACGATTCGTCAGAGCTACTGTTGCTAACTACCGTTAACTATTTCGGAGCTGCCAGAAATCGCTGTCCTATCCAGTACTACGCGACACTCCGTCGCTACAACAGTGTCCAGTGTGCTACTGTGAAAGAGGGAGCTCGTGCTTATATACAATCGCCGCCTCTACCAGTGCGCATGCTGCTTCTTATCGTTCGATTTGCATTGTAGGATGTGTAGTTTTAGAGACTCTTTTTAAGCTTAATGCTTTTGAAAATAAACTACATGGTCCATGATCGTAAGTTTATTGACGTGAATGTTAGCCAATCGGATTTTATTTAAAAGGGCGGGATTCACTACCCTTCTCTGTGTCTTCATTGGACAACGATGAAAATGCTCTGTTGCTAAGCTTGAACTATATTGCTATTGGTAAAGCAGACCGTCAATCAAACTCGCACTGGTCTAACGAAGAAAGCAGTGCGGGCGATTTTCATGCAGGTTAAACAACCACAAAAAGAAGGGAGAACTGTGGAAGTGTCCAAGTACTTACTTTAATGGTTTGTTACTTAACATCAAACTCTCTTCACATAAAACACATAGAGGAATATAATAGTGTTATGCAACATTCCATGATCCATGTATTTTCAACCACAATACTTTCATGTACTACTGAAATCGTTCACCCCCTCTGTTTAAGCAAAAAATGAAACGGTCTGGTTTGTACGAAGTAGTCCGTTTCGACTGTTCATTTTGGAAAACAATCATTTGCCCATCTTACATGTGGCTTATTATCTTATCGTTTATGAAGTGACATGATTATATCGTGTAATTTATAACTTGAGGTAAAATTGAACGTTGAATGAGTATTTATGTTCCGCGCGGAGCGATATTTTACACACCCCATATGTCTTATCACAGAAAGTGGCGTAAGCAAAGATATGTTCCAACTAGAGTCAGCAGCGCCACCTTAAACAATCGAACGTATTGTTATTCTCACGGTACTAAATACTGGTAGATAATGGTTGGTTTGGCGAGATTCACAAACGTTTTACTTTGTATCTATCGGTCAGTTAGCTACCGTTAATACTAACAGAGGACCTCTTTGACGCAGTTGTCCCCATAAGAAGCATAGCTTCCAGTCAAATAGCTAGCTTGTGCTGGCGCTCTTTCGACAAAGCTAACGTCGTTAGCTTGCAAGCTAGTAGAATGATGGCAACTATCAGCTAGCTAGCTAGTTTGCAAACAACACACAACTTATCAGCTTAGCAAAGCAGCTTTACTCAACCGCCCAAGAATTGTTCGAGTAGGCACGTAACTTGAGTCAAATGTTGTCCAAATGTTCTTTAATTTACTGTCGAACATGGCTGAGGTTTAAGTGGCTAGGCTAGCTAAGTAAAACGACTTGCTTGCTCGGATCCGTCTAAATGCTGAACTGTAATCAAACAATAGAACCATTAAACCCAATAACTGTGAAATAGCCCACCATGTTGCTTTGTGGGACTAATAACTTGAAACTGATTCGCTCTGACCACCGTTTATGTAAAACATATTTGCTTTAAGTGTAAAACAACGAAGAATAGACCCAATTTAAATTCCAGGAAATAGTCTGACACATTTACAAGCCCATGTAGCTACTAACTCGATCAGTCTAGTTGGCAATTCGCTCATTTTAATGTTCTACAGATTTGATCAGAAACTACTATTGTAGGATATGGGGAAAAATATGCTTTGAATACATTTTAACGCACCCACTTACATCTGTCAAGCCTAAGAATTTCTAGCGTTATCTGCTTTCGTGTTGAGCTTTTAAGCTAGCAAGCAGGTAGCTTATGGCTACAAAGCCATTAGCCAAACATTGACACTAAATCGACGGCCATTTAGCTTTGTAAGTGAAAGCTTCCCCATGTAAGGAAGACAATAGTTCTTGTACGTTAAGGTAACCAGAACTGTACAGACCCCTGCAGCTCAGATGTCTACATATACACATGCATGTGTTTGTTTACATTCCTGACCATATTGAACTGTTCATTTGCCCTTTTTCCACGTGTCTTTAATCTAAACTTATTACACAATAGAACTTGACTGATAACCCACACATCTTACACCATGCAAACTGCATCATGATACACAAGTTAAACTGCTAAACCAAGGAGAAACTAAAGTGGTAGGCATTAAAACATGCATAGGCCCATATGACCATAACTTTCTGTCTTAATTTGATATGATTTCTTATTCATTATGAAAATGCACAGTTCTCTTTTCAGACCAAAACAGTTATTTCGATGCTTTGGGAGTTTTATATGGATTTAGCCTAGTAACCTTAACAGTCGACTGGAGTATTTTCCTTATATTGTATTCATCTAGCTGATGTTTTTAACCCAAAGCAACGTAGTCTATCATTCAGACACTGACATGGTTTTATGTCATAAACTACTTAAAATATGTGTTTATTCGAAGCAGTTTGGAAGTAGAGTTCAGTATTTTGTTATGCAAAGGCCTATGTCCACATATATGACACTGCTTGCTTGGTACATGAATGAATTAAAGCAGGCAGTAATCTAAAGTGGGTCCGCTCACATAGTTCAGTGCACCTAGATTTGGCCTAGACCCACCAGGTCAGTCCCATTGCCTCTCCCTATGAAATAGAAACTGTTAGATCAGTGGTTCTTAACCTGGGTTCGATCGAACCCCAGGGGTTCGTTGAGTCAGTCTCTGAGGCTCGGCGGAGGTCAAGACACACACCTGGCTCATATGATTAAATCATATTTTAGTTTTACAATTAAGAACGGTTGGGTGAATGTGCATATGAAAGTGGTGGGGTTCAGTACCTCCAACACGGTTAAGAACCACTGTGTTTGATGCATTAGTGACCTTTCCTTCCACTTCAGACAGCCTATGAAATAAGACGTCTCATATGCATGGTATCTCCAGAAGACCACCCTTCTCCCTCATATCTCTGCTAATTATCCTCTTTATACCATTATCAAAACCTAATTAAGTCGCTGCCTCCTGGGTTTACCATTGCATCTTAGACTAAGATACATTCATTTAATCTTCCGCAGCCTTCTAGTGGACCCTGTCTACCCGCATATTGATATTTCGTGATCTACCCTACAAAACGGAGTCTTATAACATCAATACGAATCCATTGATTTATTTCCTTTTGTTTGCAATACACTCATGAAGGAGAAAATCTTTTATATGATGACTGAAAGATTAATCGTCAGGCGATATCAAAACAGTATTTATGTTTGCTTATGGTTTAAGAGTTTGGGAAGATACCATGTGCGTCAGATTGACAATTAATCTATCATTAAATGAATAGTTTCCATGACATAACTTCCACACCCCCACTAACCGTTTATAGGCTACGCGTGTCAGTAAAAGAGTCAGTAAAACCCGATAGGGGGAGCTATTTGATAAGAGTGGGCTAGAATTCCATATAAATTCTCATCTTGCCATGATACCTTTAGTTTGCTTTTGTGTCAAGGACAGTTTGATATGTCTACTTATAGCTGGTAGTGATTAAAAGTAGGCCTAGCCCCATGGTCTTCAGTCTGTTGGCACAATCAGTTAAACTTCTTTTTTGGAAAAGAAAAGTTAGCTTGTTCTCATTCTTAAACTGCCACGGGGCAAATTCATGAAAATGCTGCTAGACACCCATTGCATATACCATTGCGGCGAGATTTGAGACAGTACCACTGCCGCATCTGAAATCTAGTTTAAGTGTTGAAATGTTGTTGGTCGAAAAGCATGTCTTGCACTGAAAGTAACGTCATCGAGTATTACAAGAGTGAGCTACGTCTCGCTGCCTCCTGGCTTTCAATATGAAACAAGCCACTGCGTCAAAGCAATCAATCGTTAGTCTTGTCTTTCGTCTCAAATCAGAAGGTGAGGGCCGTTAACCCCAAAACACAATACAAAATTCCTCGGTGCCCCCGTTAAATGTGCCCTGACAGAAACAACTTTTAATAAGTTACATGCTTTTTACGTTTTATAGACAAATAGTCAATGGCACATGGTGAGCAACACATTTCTTATTGTTCGAATCGTAGCCTACATTAAAACCTGGCACGCGAGTAACCTCTCTCTCTCTCTCTCTCTCTCTCTCTCTCTCTCTCTCTCTCTCTCTGTCTCTCTCTTGGGAGGCGCTCCAGAGTTACCGAAGAGTTATTACAAATAGAAAAGCCCAGTTTGCAACCCACACTTTTCGCTTTACACCGAGGAGAACCTGAAATCCTCAAATCAAACAAGACCTCAGGGATCTGTATCTTAGACTTCTGCACTGGCGTCATGTTTGGCATCAAGGAACTCACCCCGGTGCACAAAGAACACCGACCGACAGTATCCAAGACGCACGACCCTCTGAGGAACATGGGTAAGAAGCGGTTACGGGATAGGTGGCACATGTAGTCTAGTAAACCTTTACAACATTTGACACAGTTTTAGAAAGGCTATCACGTATTTTTGTGATCGCTGACTTTCTCATTTGTGGTCGATGCATAGAAATATGTGCCGATTAATAAAATGATTAATGATCGTTATTATATTGTTGCAATATGTCAACGGCGGTATATCACTTTTTGTTTGTGTTCGAGAAGTTACACGAAATGTCAATGACTAAAACATATGAGTGTGTTGATGCAAATGAAAACAAACACCTTCTGGTTTGAAAACAGAGTGGTGAGGAGGACATTTTTTCCCTGGGAAAACATAGCGCTTAATTAACGCAATTCAGGCGCTGACAAGCGGTCATGTGTTTGTGAATTGTCCGACAGCTCACAGCAGCTCACTGACCCACTTGTGTGAATCAAGCTCCACACTGCTTCTCTCCCAGGCCTTCGCTCTATGGTCATACCACTGTGGATCTGACACCCCCTGTCTCACTTAAACTCCCACTCCCGGTTAGTCGTACAGACTCAGCTCATGGTCACAAACGGCTTAAAATAGACAACGGCTTAGGAGCGACAGAACACATGTCAGCGCTCCAGAAAGAAAGAAAAAAACTTTGGATGTATGTCAGTCTAGACGTCAGAACGATGGTACTAAGATGTGCGTGTGTTAACCGAAACCTACTTCTTTTTATTATGTTATGCTTACATAGAACGGGCATATCGTCTAGTCTGTCATCAGACGCTTGCATTGGAGGCGTTCAAGACTAGAACACATGTTTACCTCAGTCCTAGAGTGGTTTTTGCATAAGTGTCCACAATTGTTGCCATGTTTCATGCTAGATGTACCATACCTGTATCCTGTTACTGGTCTGAGTTCACTCAAGTTGATCCTTGACCACTACCATCTCTTGATGATTTTGATCAAGGACACACATAAAAGCTTGATTGGCTTTTGGTTGATGAAGCTTGACCTATTAGTATTTCCGACTAATCCACCTCTTAGCCAGAGGTCACATGACTAACCACGTTGTTGCACAAGTCATTCGAGAAAAGAGTAAAGTGTAATGAGAGAAAAAAAGTGTCCAGTTAGTGAAGTTCTTTATCAGTTGTTAGGCAGACGGTCTATGACATGCCTTTCAATACTTCCTTATCGGAGTGCAAAGGGTGCTACGGCTTCTAGTCAGTGCACTTCGTTTTTTTGAATGAGCGCACTTCCCGTCGTTTGGACTTTAGCTGCATTGTGCAGGTGTGACATTGGAAGACACCATCCAGCAAATCTCGTCTGTGCAAAGAAGTGAGGTGTGAAGGAGAGCGTTAGCTCACCTCAATCAAACCTGAATGCACTATAGACCAAAAACACACGCTCTCAGCACTCTGTAATAAGGACTTCTGAAAGACTGTGAGCGTTGTTGCTAGTCATGGTTAATACCAGTCACATGTTAGAGTATAGAACGTAAGGAATCTGGTTTAGGATCTGGTAAGGTAACGTAAGGAATCTGGTTTAAGTCTACAAAGCACTGATCACAATGATAGGAGGACATGTGTTATGTAGCAATAGGTTCAGTTTATGTCATGTATAGAATATGACTTTGGCAATGTCCTATTGTCATTCTGCACCAACAGCATGGTTCTCTTAAGAGTTTGTGAGTACAGGATGTATTGGTCGGCAGTGGCCTAGTGGCCTAGCCAATCAAAAGGTTGAGTGCAGGATTTGTGCCTCAGAGTTGAGGGAAGGGCCATGACCAAACAAACAATGAAATGCATCTTGCGGGGAAGGAAGGGAGTTCACATTTGAGACCCGATACATTTCTTCACAGACTTTAATGGTCTCAGGAAAGCGTTTAAGGGACTGGAGAGACTGCTTCTCCTCTACGACAAGGCTCACCCACTCGCCCCAGAGTTTATTCACCCCGTGTGGAACAAGCCTTTTGGACTGATGTGGTTGTTTACAGAACAGTTGTCTCTCTTGGTACCAGAAAACACAGGCATTATCTCTATGTTGCATATCTACATTTTAGTTTGCTTTAATTTATTCTATTCATCTACATTTAATCTGTTTCTCTGTAAATGCCGCCTCCATTTTGAAAACGTTTTTTTCTTTCTCCCTCAATCTTTTCGGCTTCTAACTATTTGCTTTTGCATACCACTGTATGGTTGCTAGCCAGGCAGCTTGTTATGTTCAGCCAACTCATCAAGTGCGTGTCTACAAGACTGTCCTTCAACCGCTGCAGGAGGTGTGATCCACAAGATAGGCTTCCTCTGATTTTCACCTACTTCCCAGTGTACTCCTCCCTTTCCAATGAACAGCGGTGTCACTTAGGAGCAAATCTCACCCAGTTCGATTCCTCCAACAGTATATTACTAAGAATGGCTGAAGGGGTTTTGTGCAGTTGCCAAGGTGTGGCGAGCCCATCATTGAAACTTCCCACATTTCATGGGTTGTGATAGTGATAGTGAAAAGAGATCTTTTATTTTATGGAGGTGGGAATCTCTCACTGAATTGTTCCTCCCACAGTTCTTGAATTTCTGTCTCAAAGTTTCCCAGGAATTTTATTTCCTCGTCTTTTCTTTAGGGTTGGTTTGGGCAACGCTCTCTGAGCATATGCCAACCCATCTGTGACAGTGCTTGTGAAAGGGCTGTATAGATAACTTTTCATTTGATTTGACACACGTGCGCATGCGCACACACACACACCAACATAGCCAAGGTTAGGAAATGGACAGTAGGAGCAACAGGAAATTGATACGAAGAGAGAAAGGAGGAGCAGTGAATGAGTTTGAACAGCCTAGCACAGCTTGCTAATGTGCTGTTACAGGTGCCTTGTGCTCTGCCCTGCATGAAGACATTGTTAATAAACAGACTTGTTATGGATGGTAGAATGTGACCATGTGGCGGTCAGGGAGGGGCATCGCTTTGTGTTGGACCCCTTCTTGGTACCAGAAAACACAGGCATTATCTCTATGTTGCATATCTACCTTTTAGGTTGCTTTAATTTATTCTATTAATCTACATTTAATCTGTTTCTCTGTAAATGCTGCCTCCATTTTGAAAACATTTTTTTCTTTCTCCCTCAATCTTTTCAGCTTCTAACTATTTGCTTTTGCATACCACTGTATGGTTGCTAGCCAGGCAGCTTGTTATGTTCAGCCAACTCATCAAGTGCGTGTCTACAAGACTGTCCTTCAACCGCTGCAGGAGGTGTGATCCACAAGATAGGCTTCCTCTGATTTTCACCTACTTCCCAGTGTACTCCTCCCTTTCCAATGAACAGCGGTGTCACTTAGGAGCAAATCTCACCCAGTTCGATTCCTCCAACAGTTTATTACTAAGAATGGCTGAAGGGGTTTTGTGCAGTTGCCAAGGTGTGGCGAGCCCATCATTGAAACTTCCCACATTTCATGGATAGTGATAGTGACAGTGAAAAGGGATCTTTTATTCTTGGAGGTGGGAATCTCTCACTGAATTGCTCCTCCCACATTTCTTGAATTTCTGTCTCAAAGTTTCCTAGGAGTTTTATTTCCTCGTCTTTTCTTTAGGGTTGGTTTGGGCAACGCTCTCTGAGCATATGCCAACCCATCTGTGACAGTGCTTGTGAAAGGGCTGTATAGATAACTTTTCATTTGATTTGACACACGTGCGCACGCACGCACGCACACACACACACACCAACATAGCCAAGGTTAGGAAATGGACAGTAGGAGCAACAGGAAATTGATACGAAGAGAGAAAGGAGGAGCAGTGAATGAGTTTGAACAGCCTAGCACAGCTTGCTAATGTGCTGTTACAGGTGCCTTGTGCTCTGCCCTGCATGAAGACATTGTCAATAAACAGACTTGTTATGGATGGTAGAATGTGACCATGTGGCGGTCAGGGAGGGGCATCGCTTTGTGTTGGACCCCCGCAGATGTAAAGAGACGCATAGTTGGGTCCAGCTTGTTTTCCCTCCATCTCTATGGGGGGGTTGTGTGTGTGTGTGTGTGTGTGTGGTGGGGGGGGGGGTGGGTGGACTTTTCCTCTGCTCCAGTAGGCAGCCCTCAGAGGCCCCTAAGCTGCAGAGATTGGCAGGGGGATGAGCGGGAGGAATCCAGGCTACTCTGAAAGAGGCTTTGACTCGTTTATAGAGCGTCCCTCTGAGTAATGGATTTTCGACACTTCTGCACTTAAGATTCTGTCCTCGGACAGGTTTGACAAGGGGAATGAAAGGGATGAATAGAGTTATGCTTGTGACAAGGGAGAAGTGCGGGAGAAGCAAACTGGGGTTTTAGAGTATCCGTGGAGGCCTACTGACCCAATGCAGAGAACCGTTCTGAGAAGGGATAGAGCCTTCAAGAAGAGTCTCGTTGTGACAGATATTTGTGTGACTCAACAGTCCCCTGATAGGGTTGGTTCTCATCCACCTCATGGTTCTTCATGTTCTACATATGTTGAACAGACTGTTACAGCAGTGCTGTAAGTAGCACAAACCCTGAAGTTCCTTTGAGAAAAGCCCAGATATTGCTGACGGTTAAAGATGATATTTCACAAACCAGATGTATTGAGAGTCTTTTCTGTCTCTTCTGCATCCACATATTCCTGAATTTTCCTTTCCTGGTTTCTCCTTGGCTTTGGAAGGATATTAATCATATAATCGTTGGCATCTGTTCCAAGCCCAGCATTCAGACTCAGTGTTGTTGTTGAGTGTTTCAAATCTGGCTCCGCTTTAAAACCGTCTTAAGACAGGCTCATGGAAAATGAACAATAACAAGCTGAAACTTCATCCTAATGTGGATGGGTTATTTCTTGAAAAGGCCTTAATAAATGTTTTGGCAATGACTGTAACTTAGTATTACTGGAGCTATCCTCTGAATTTCCATCAAAATAGTGTTTTTAGGACATAAACATCAGCTTTGGTTAGGTTTGTTTGAGGATGTGGCTGGTCTGAGGAACATTTTCTGATATAAAAGCAAGTCATTTTGCCACCCCCGCTGTTTGCATGGCACATAACACACAAACACAACAACGTTTTTCTCACTGGAAAACAGCTTTTGCAAATGCATGAACTAGACAGACAAGGTACGTCCATTCGTTCCCCTTTGACCTTCTTGTGACATTTCCGGCATAGACAGTAGTGCTCAGAGTTGACTGACTTTAATGAAAGCAGAACTGTACTGTCAATGACCTCCAAATGGAGTGCAGTGCATCTGTACGAGCTCTCAGGAAAAAGGAAACCACGCAAGACCGACCCACGACGGTGTGTGTGTGTGTGTGTGTTATATCCGTCCTCATAACCCAAACCTGTATCTATGTGTGTGTGTGTTCCAGGGGTGTTGGACGATGAGGACGTCCGGGCCATGTTGAAAGGCACCAACATGATGAAGGTGCGCTCCCAGAGGTGGAAGAAGAGCCGGAGCCTGAAGCTGATGGAAGACGGGGTGTCCGTGTACGTCGAGTCCACCAAGATATTCAGAAAGGCCAAGGGCCAGCAAACGTGTAAGCAAACCCCAGAATCGGACAGCGGGCGTAGGGAAGGGTGAAGGAGATGATGGGGTGGTTGAAGGGAGAGGCAGAGGGAGGAAGGATAAATTAGAGCCTGTGTAGGGGGACTAGAGGAATGGGAAACTGAGGGTGTGGAATGACAGAAGGGCGAGGTAGTGAGAGGATAAGGAGTAATGAGTAGGAAGGAACACTAATCACACGATGCAGCTTGATCAGAGTTTCTAAGTTAGAAGATCCGAGAAGTTTTTTTTAATGGGAGGTTTAGTTGCAGGAAAGTAAACTCAAACCAGTATCAGATCAAGGCCTGGATGGAGTGGAAGGTTATCTTACAGGAGTCCCAAACTAAAAGGAGCCAACTCATTGTGGTTATTTCTTTACATACACTGTCTCACCATACAACACTCCCCACTTGAATACAATAGCTTCAGGCATCCCGAAAATGGGAGGCCGAGTTCTGGCTACTGAAAAGACTGGTATTTCATCTGCATTGAAGGTGCCACAGGCAAATAAAAACTTTCTAGGAAAAAGGTTTAGAAGCAGATGGCTGAAGGTGATAGAGCTAATCAGTAAAACAAGGTTTGGCTAAGCAAGGTTTAAGGTTATGTCTCACTAAAAGCAATCACATCCATCACCAATGGAGACGGTTGCTTCATTCAATAATGATTGAAATCCTCTTACAGGGAAATAATTTAGTCTTTAATCCTAGATTATTTGTCTCATTATAGTGTGGGAACTCCAAATATCAAAGGCTGAATGAGAATGGAATGACCCTACATATTGCTCATGCAGATATCCTCACATGAAGGTTAGCCTGCAGGCATATCCACACACACACACTAACCAAAATGCCCTTGAAAATATGTATACAGGTTTCTGTGTGTGTGTGTGTGTGTGTGTGTGTGTGTGTGTGTGTGTGTGTGTGTGTGTGTGTGTGTGTGCGTGTGTGTGCCAGTAAAGTGTCGTAGTAAGATTAGAGCTCATCCACTTAAACATACCTCTGTCCAACCTCAAATTGCTGGGTGTGTTTCCATGCATGGCCCCCCACCAACATGTTGGCTTCTGTCATTTCAAGTTAGTTTGATCTAAATGTATTTCTGATGACTATAATTACAATGAATTGGTGCTCACAGTTAAATTACAAAACATGAGTTAAATGTTCACGCATGACTAATTCTCTGTTCTTTCAAATATACATATAATGATTGTATATATAGGATTATATATAATGATACATAAATGATTATTTAGCTCAGTTGACCATACACGTGAGCTGTTTCAGTCCTTTGGCTCTGTAAACTGTTTTAACAATTGAGCGATGGTCTAAGTATGTCCAAACACTGTGGCAACCAAGACAGGCTCATCTTTTCCATATTAGAGATGGACGGTAGACTGTTGCTGTCTAGTTTCAGGATGGTACAAATGGATGGTAGATGATGGTATAGCTGCACTGGTTATGTGTATGCAATAATGGGACCTTTTAGACTAAAGGCTCTCTCATGTTCTCTCTCCCTGCCTTTCTCTCTCTCTCTCCCTCTTTCTCTCTCCCTCTTTCTCTCCCTCTCTTTCCCTCTCTTGTTCACTCTCGTTCTCTCTCTTGGCCTTTCTTTCTCTCTCTCTCTCTCTCTCTCTCTCTCTCTCTCTCTCTCTCTCCCCCTCTCTCTCTATCTCTCACTCTCTCGTTCTCTCGTTCTCTCTCTGCCTTTCTTTCTCTCTCCCCCTCTCTTTCTTTCTCTCTCCCTCTCTCCTTCCTTTCTTATTGCACATCTCTTATTTATAATTCCGGCCAAAGCACCTCTAACCCCACCCCAGTACATACTTTTAGCTGGAAGTGCTGAATGGATATGACTCTGTTCTGGCATGATGAGGTAACTGGTTTGTCTGGGTCAGTAGGTTGTCTCAGGGTGCAGCTTAGTTGCAAGTCTATACAAAGATCAAACCAAATGACAGTCAATAGCGTAAGTGTCATAGTGACTATCAAACCCTACAAGTAGCACTGCACTGTCGTCAGACCTAGATCGGGATGATCTCTTCAGCAGACTTGTCATTGGTCACTTGATATTTGGAGAGTTTGGACAGGCAGATCAATCAACCAATCCGTTGTGTTTACTCACACAACACATTCACACAACAACAACACGTGTCCAACAATGTAGAAAAACACAAAAAGCCAAGGCACTCTCTTAATGTTTAATATGCTTTTATTAGTTTATGGCATGTCTAAATCAACTGCTACTGAGCCACATCAGTGTCTACCGATGTTGTAAACCACTACAGATATAATGTCACACAAGACATATGCATGTGCATGTCTAGATTCCGGCCCTCCTGTCTTGCTCCCGAGGTTCCCATTTATATTTGGAGCTTTGCACCTGCAGTTCAGCATGGTGCCCTTTGTTCAGAAGGGCTTTATAGAGAATGCACCGCTTAACACTTTAGCCCTGCCAGTGTGTGTCGCTCAGTACTCTCAATTGACTCTGGGCGCGTTTATGCACACAGTTACACACAGAGACACTTCCCCCCGACGTTTATCAGGTTTGAAATGTCACCCTCTTGGCTGAGACAGAGGGAAGAATGTATCCGTGGTTTTGAAGAGGTGGGCACAGTTGTCTGGGGGCTTTCATTACCATCTGCGGGAGAAAGAGTCTCACTGTCACAACAGACGGGATTCATTGTTTTTTCACGGCTCATGTCCCAAAGCCAAGTGTGGACTGTGCTCAAGTTTGTGTCTCTGTCATTAGAAATCTGATACCAGAGCAGGAACACACATGGGTCTGCATTCACTGGGGGTCTAGAGAGCTGGGGTTAGGCTTTGCAATACAGTGCAAAATGGTTCAGTGTCATGCCAGGGGAGGAGCAGAGGAGGTTGGAAAGATGAGAAATTCTGCTCATTTTAGGAACTTCTTGGCCACCATTCTGTTTTTGTATCTACAGTTGAGTGGCAGGCTGGTGTTCTGTTGCTGGGTAGAGAGTTGGTTATTATGTGTGGCCCAGTTACCCCTGTCATAAACTGCAGACAGTGTTATTAATACCAGGAAAACTATTGTAAACATCTCATTCATTCTCTCTTTTAAGTCTAGGTCTAGGCTTATTCAGTGTCTGAGAAACTGGGTCTTAGAGTTGCTGGTTAAATTTGGAACATGAATGTACATCGCAAACATATTTAGCCACTAAGCTCATGCAGGTCATATTTTATGTGCTAAATGGTTTCGCTCACACTGTTACCCCACCAGAAAGATGTTACATCACACAGCTAAGATCCTGACCTTTGACCTTTCAGAGTGCGTCACTTTGAGCGCCGTGTGTATTTGTGCAACCGTGGCATCCAGTTTGTGTTCTGTTAAATCCTTTTGCATGCTGATCCTGCATCATTCTCCTCTCTCTCCTGTCTTCTCTCTCTCCCTCTCCCTCCTTTCTTCTTTCTCTCCTCTCTCCTCCCTCCCTCTCTCTCCCTCCCTCTCTCTCTCTCTATTACCCTCTCTTACTCCTCTCTCCTTTCTCCTCTCTCTCTCTCTCTCTCCCTCCCTCCCTCTCTCCCTCTCTCCCTCGCTCCCTGTCTCCGTCTCTCTCTCTCTCTCTCTCTCTCTCTTTCCTTCCCCTTTCAAACCAACTATCTACTCCCCTCCCCAGTCAAGGTGACGGAGGTGGATTGTGTGCATAAGGGCTGCAAGCCGGAGGCTTTGTCTGGTTCGCTGCCCGAGAGCCAGTGCTTCACCTTGATCTTCAAAGAATCCAGAAAGAAGAGCCTATGCCTGCAGTGTTCCTCTGAGGAAGAGGCCCAGCGCTGGGTCCGCGGAATCCGCACCTTGATTGAGCGCGTCTCCAACCTGACACAGAAGGAGAAACTTGACAAATATCCTTACACTCTCCATGTCAAGTCTTGATGCAGAGTAAATATAGTGCTGCTGAAATAAGATCTCTATGGCGACTAGCTCTGGCTCTGAACATCACACTGTCACATGCACCATCTAACATCCAGAGCATAACTAAGATGTTGAGCAATGACCAGCAAAAAGCGCTTGCCTAAATATAGAATCGTTACCCTGTCAAATATAATGCCTCATACAGGCCCTTGGTCGTGGGGGACCTGGGTGTACGCTAATTCAAGATGGAAACGCTATCTAAGCAATTCTTCCTTTTTTTGTCTCACCTCTCTCTCTCTATATATATATATATATCTCAGTTTTTGTTGACTTATTGTGAGGTTGGAATAGAGACATGCAGAAATAAGTAACCGTGCATCTCCTGGCTAGTGCCATGGATTATTACAGTATGTGATTTGGTTCAGGTGGGGTTGTGATTTCTCACAGTTACTGGTAGTGGAACACGTAAATTCCCTACTGAAACAAGGTGTGATTACTAATCTTTTACGACAACCATTTCCTGTCCATCATTGTGATTATAGGAGGTTTAATTCACTCGCAGATTAATACGAATGCTCATCTGAGCAGAATGTGTACCTAATGATAATGTGCTGTATTTAGGTCAATTTCCCATCTGCATTCATTTTCAGGTCAATTCCATGTCATATTCCAGTGCATGGAATGAATGCATTGAACTGTGTAATGAGAGTGATGAGGCTTGACTGAACATAAGTCTAAACCTCCAATCTACTTACGTGCATGAACGTCTGGGTCTCGTCTGTCTTTTGGGACGATATGCATAACAGTGTTGTTACAGGTGAGGTTGTTGTCCTTAACCTACCTTACCTGGATCCATGGGCACCTGAAGCAAGCAGATCAGAACCAAGACGGCAAGATGAGTTACGATGAGGTCAAATCTCTGCTTCAGATGATCAACATTGACCTGAACGAACAGTACGCCCGCAACTTATTTGAGGTCAGTTCACCTGGGTGATGCCTTTTGGGAGATGGAGACGAGAGACAGAGAGGAGCGAAAAGAGAAACAGAAAGAGACCAAAAGACAGACTTTAAGACACACAAAACAGATAAAGAGAATTGCGAGAGTCGTTCGTCATGCTGTGAAGTAAGGTTTGACCGTTTGCCTGTGAAAAGAGCCTGTGTTTACTTAGTATGCTATGAAGAGAGGTTCTATTTCAGAGACCGCCTGGAGTGGAGAATCTGTGTTCAATTACCAACTCTGTGGCAAGCCAACCAGGAGGCCCCTTTTCTCAAACATGAAGCACACACACACATATTCTGTATCTGCCTTAGCAAGGGAGGTTCTTACCCACTCAAGTCTCTAGGTCAGCTATGCATAAACTGTATGGCGGTGGCCATCGTTTCACAGGCACGCCCAAAACAAATGACTACTCTCTTTTTAAGCACGCAGTTCGAATTGGAACCCTGTGATTACTCAAGTCAAAATGACGATGATTATGTTTTTGCTCGTTAAAACCCATACTCTCGTCTGTCGGCCTTGTGTTTCAGAGGTGCGACAAGTCATGCGACGGCCGTCTCGATCATAAAGAGATCGAGGTGTTCTGCCGGGAGCTGATGCGGCGGGATGAGCTGGACGAGGTGTTCACAGACTACTCCGGTGAAGACTATGTGCTGTCCACAACCAAGCTGAGGAAGTTTCTGGGAGACCAAGGAGAGGACGCCTCATTGGTCCACGCGGAGAGCCTCATATTGACCTATGAGCTCAAAGATTGTGGTAGGCCCAACAATCTATCTACTGAACCATCTCTGTGCTTTTCTGCCAACGTATTATGGCAGGACTTCTATCCATCTTCCCCTACAGATTTTTACTATGTATTTTATGATATAGTTCACAATGAATTTACTCTGCTCTGTCCGAACAGCCAAGAAGAACCGTTTGATGACTCAGAATGGCTTCACTATGTATATGCTGTCCAAGGAAAACGATGTGTTCAACACTGACCATGCCAGAGTCTATCAGGACATGACCCATCCCATGTCACACTACTTTATCTCCACCTCTCACAACACATACCTCACCAAGGACCAAGTGACAGGTGACAGCAGCACAGAGCCGTACATCAGGTATTAAAACCCTACACACACGCAAAACACAAGAATAAAACACAAAAATACACACAGAGGCACTCACACACACTCACACACACTTACACACACTTACCCTCTGTAAGTTATCATTGTTCTCTGTTTGTGCCAGAGCTCTAAATCAAGGCTGTCGCTGTGTGGAGCTGGATTGCTGGGATGGTGACAAGTTAGAACCGGTTATCTACCACGGACACACGTTCACCTCGAAAGTGTCTTTTAAGATGGTGATAGAAACTATTGCCCAGTACGCCTTCAAGGCCTCCCCCTACCCTCTCATCCTATCCCTGGAGAACCACTGTTCTGTAGAGCAGCAGTCAGTTATGGCCAAATACCTGAAAGACATCTTGGGCGAATATCTGCTCTCAAAGCCCCTCAGTGACCTGCCCCTGGAGCACCTTCCCTCTCCTGAGGTAGGACATGTAGGACATGCACAGCGCCTTCACGCACAGTCCCATTAGAATCCAGTCAAAGGTCATTTTGGAACTTGGAGAATCCTTAGATTGTTGAATTTCATGCAGGAACTTAAATATCGGATTCTGATCAAAGGGAAGAAGATTACTCCTCACTTGGGACAGCTGGGGAAGAACAGCAATTCTGCCAGCTTCTCTTCCAGCTCAGAGGAAGAGCCTGTTGATAGCAGTAAGAAGGAACCTTCCAAGGTAAGGCAAGGTATCACTCGTCGATCACTTTTAAGTCGTGATACATCGTGCTAAACAGTTGGTTAACGTGATCCGTGTTGCTGCGTCTACACCGTCTCGTCTAAGCTGGATCCGGAGCTGTCTGACCTGGTGATATACTGCAGGAGTGTCTCGTTCCGTGGGTTTGATCATGCAGCCTACAAATTTCCCAATGAGATGTCCTCGTTCTCGGAGAATGATGCTCTAAATCACATCAAAGACTCAGGCAAGAGGCTTCGCATGTCCGAGAGACGTTGTTACACTACGGCCCCCAGCCACCCAGATGCTTTCTCCGTCAACCAGCGTATTGTAACTCGACTCTTTATTTGATAGAGATGCTTGTCTGTGTTTTCTATTATGCAGGAAAACTGTTTGTCAGACACAACACCAGACAGCTGAGCCGGATCTACCCCTCTGGCCAGCGCCTCCAATCATCCAACTACAACCCCAAGAAGATGTGGAACTACGGCTGCCAGATGGGTGAGTAAACATGGCTTGAAGGCTGGTTGGGAGGCTGGGTCACACCACTGATTGTATTTCAATCTTGATTTAGCAGTTGCGACTAATAATGATTCATTTCTCTGCAAAGGGTTTTAGCTGGAATGTACATTCCTAACCTTTCCCACTCATCTGTAAGCTAACACCGAAGCGAGGGAAGAGTCTTAATAATGACTTGCATTTCTGGGCACCGCTGTGTCTCGTTTGGCACTCCTGTGTTTAGTGGCCCTGAACTTCCAGACTCCTGGGGAGCAAATGGACCTGAATCGTGGTCACTTTCTGCCCAACGGCCGCTGTGGCTACATCCTCAAACCCAGCTTCCTGTGCAGCCCTACGACCAACTTCAACCCTGAAAACACGGGAGGCGGGCCGGGAAACAGACCCACGCAGCTGACCATCGAGGTGAGCAAGCTGGTGTTGGTAGCTCCGGCAGCTTGGCAGAGCAGAGAACATCATACGTCACGTCCCTTTTTTCTCTCATTTTAATCACACAAATTACATTATTAGTTGCACAGAGGGAGTAAACAAGAATGTCTTATCTTTGACCCTTTGTGCTCAGGTGATATCTGCACAGCAGCTGCCTAAAATCAACACCGACAAGGCTAGCTCTATTGTGGACCCGCATGTTAAGGTGGAAATTCATGGCGTGGACATTGATAATGCAGAACAAAAAACCCACCGCATTGACAACAATGGTAAACCTATCATTCACTCATCTCTCTCACACCGTATCATGTTCATATTAGGTTAGGATACCAGTAGTTCATTGTCAAAATGTTTTTTTTTTTTCGTCTTTCATATTGAATCGTGACCCTTGGTCCATACAGACGCTGCAAAGTGGATTTAATGTATATTCATCTTCCTGGCCCAAACGGCAGTGATAATTCTCCAATACAGTTCCGCCTACTACAGCTGTGTTTGAATAGATGCTGTTGCGTCTAACAGCACTTTTGCACCCTCTACAGGGTTCAACCCGCGCTGGAACTGCACGCTCAATTTCCAGCTGCAGGTGCCTGACCTGGCTCTGGTACGCTTTTTAGTGGAGGACCATGACCATAGGAGCAAAAACGACTTTGTGGGCCAGTTTACCTTGCCATTCACCAGCCTCCGGACAGGTACTGACTGAACACCCTTCATATCATACCAAATCGTCGGATCAATTAGATGGACTTTTCATTCAACTGTCCCTTCCTCCTCGCTCAGGTTATCGCCATGTTCATCTGCTCAATGAAGATGGTTTCAGTCTGTCTCCCGCTACCCTCTTCATAAAAGTACAGGTGTTCAGCGGAGGAGTCCCCATCAAAACAGTTTGTCAGCATCTGGCCAAAGGCCAATCCAAAGTGTGATTCGCGTCAGTTGGGAGTTTGGTTCACAGCCAATCTGGTTCTGAGGATGATGTCAAACCATGGAGAGGTCCTGCTGCTGCTTGTATCCCAGTACTTACCTAATGCACTTAATCACAAGCCAATCCTGAATCACAAAATGGCAACTGCTCCTTCCATAAATGTTTGAGGAAGAGCGCCTCATTGTGAGAGTATTCTGTAGCTTGATGCCAGTGCTATCAGTGGCTATGACTGACTAAAGTATTTCTTTTACTAAATTAAGACATTCTACTTTTTACAGCAATTGATACCTTTTCATATAATTGATGTACCTTTTAATTTATTGTTACTGAAAGCTCTTACAGTTTTCTAGTTATGAGGTGTTATGTTTAGTTAAGTCATGATTGAGTATTCTATATTTATGAAACGTAATGGTAGCAAGATTGGTGTTCATAATAATTTGAACTGACATAGAACTTGACATTTACAATTTAACTGTTACCATTGTACTGAGTCTAACAAACACCATTTTCTTTTAAAACATTCAACTATGGTCTCCAATTTCTAAATGGATACATGTATTTATGTAATGATGTACCGCAACATCCAGTTTTGCATGTTAGAACAAGTGTTACATTAGTTGTAAAGTGTTAGAGGTACTGTATTAAATCCTCAACATGTAAGCATCCTTTTCTATGTTTTTAAATGTTATGTTATTTTCTGAACATTTACTATAACCCATGACCCAAGGTCATGTTTGTCATGTAGGTTTTTTCCCCATTCTTTTTAATGTCAAATATATCCAAGTAGGCTAACAATTTTAACTTGGAAAAAAAAAGATGCAGATTAGTTGCCAGTCTCTCGTATAGTGCCTGCTGACCATTTTGTCCTCTTCCATCCACATTCTGTACGTATTGAACCTACAAAATGCTCTGCAAACGGTGGAAATCGTCAGGTGGAAATGTCGGTCAGGGTCAAATCCAACCAAGCGCTTCTTTGGCCTAACACCATTGAGTGATGTCCTCTCCATCATTAAAGATGGTATTTAACTTTGGTTGTATAGCGAGTATGTGCCAATACACTGTTTATTTTTTCATCATGTATGTGTAACTAGTGTGTATCGATAAAAAGATGTTAACGGAAATGAGACAAGTCTGTTCATGTTTTTAATAAAAAGGAATGTTCTAAACACTCTTGGTTAATGTTTTTTATATTACTTTTATTATTTACAATCTGTGGCTGGTTACCTTGGTCAGCACAAAGAACGAATTTTAACCCCCAAAATTGCGTGCCCATGTTTCATGTGTTAAATAGGAAGTATTGCTTTTTAAATTAAAAATCAGCTATTGCTCTTTATTCCTTAATAAACACGAAGTATTCTTTTCGTAGCTTCGTAATGATTGGTTATGGAGTATGGTTTAACAATTAGTAGATCAGGTCAGTGATTTTTTTGAAGAGAAGTCATTGGCTATTAATTCAGGAAACTATGAGACAGATAATACTAGACCTACTGAAACGCATAATGCACATAATTCTTTACTGGAGCACGTACACACAGACCTGTCTGAGGCGTTAGTTTTTGAGTTGACTACAGAACCCAAGGAGCACCACGACAGTTGGCCAATAGCATCGGGGGGTGTTTTGAGGCGTTGAGTGCACGCGGTAGTTCCTCACTTCCTAGATGAAGATGGCGGATGAGAATGAGACAGCACCGAAGCCGGAGAAAGAGGAGGAGGGAGAAGAAGACCATGGACATTGTAGCGATTGTGAAAATGAAGAGCATCACTTTGATGACGGGTGAGGGCGCAGACTTATTATTAAAGAATTGTTGTATATTTGTCACGGTCCTGCGCTCGATTGTCAGCTTGCTAACAGTGCAAGCAAGATCAGTCATGCTAGAGAAACTCATTGCTCCTATTAATCCCACCCACTTGCTTTTACTTCATTGGTAGTAAAGGTTGACAGTTAAGTGACATTCTGCTCTGATTGGACCTAAATCGATGCTGTTCCTGGTGTGGGCGGGTCTTCATTTTCTTTCATTTTACCCTTACGCGTCGTAAGCTATGGAGATAGAAAGGAAAAGATGAACAAATTGTCGAAATATGCATGCATGTACTGCACAAACGAAAAATACGTGTACCAAAGTGAAACGTTAGGTTGGAATTGTCATTTAAACATAAAATGACAAGGATATAGCCATGGTGTCGCACTTATAGCAATTTATGCTGTCATTTCTATAGCCGTTTAATATAAAGTGTCGACACATTGGTTTGGCGAATTTGCCAATCCCTAACGAAGTCACGGGTCAATTGAAGCAAAAATGAGAAAACAAGTGACTAAAGGTATTCTATAGCATCTTTGAGGTACTGTGAGTCGAATAAAAGGATGAAGCCAGCTTATTTAGTATTGTAATGGGCAGGCCTCGTTTCACAGACAGTATAATGACCCAGACATAGGCAGTGTGTGATTGCAGCATCTTCATGAAGGCGTCTCCATACCCATCGTCCGCTTGTGACGAGGTTTTGACTTCATGTCTCAAGGTCACATGGAGCTATGCATTATACATTTGTTATTATTTTACTGTCGAGTATACAGTTGTTTATAAAAAACAACAACACAATAACCATGAATTATGAAATTAATACGAAATCCATTTGAGATTGATTTTATTGAGCTGTAGAACCCACACTGGTAGTCTAAAACATCTAATCGTTTACCTTAACGCACACACATACACACGTATACAGGTAAGCTGCCTGGAAAACAGAAGGCTTCTAGATGGTGGTTCAGCCCGGCTGCTGGAATGGAAACTCGGTGAACAAACCATTGAAGGCTTTGTCGTCCATTGTTCTTGTCGATCACTGAACATAGACGCATACATACACACACACTTTGCTCTGGTCATGTGATTCACCATCTGTCCTGGTGTTACAAATACAAGCCAGTGCCTGGCCTCTCTCCCCTCTAGGACACTAATGAGATTATCTTGTGTTCCTCAGTAAGTATGTATGTAGTCTCTCTCACCCAATGAGATGGTCTTCGAGGGTGGGGGTGTATGGTTTGTCTTGTGTTCAGTGCCTAGCCTTAGACAAGGCTGAAGAGAATTATGAAGGGCGGTGATATGGTGTTATTATACAATCATGTATACTTGACACAAATAGGTTTGAATTCTGTCTGTGATAGAGCCACTATGTCTCACACTTCTTCTCTTTTAAATTCCTGCTTCTTTACTAATGTGAACAGTTTTGCAAGGGTGGATATGCTGCTTTGTTCCGGAGCTGCCAACTCTCACAGATCGGCGGTGAGATACACGCATTTGATTGGTTCCACAGCGTTTGTAACCATTCAAATGCGTGCGAGTTGGCAGCTCTGGTGTTCACTCCACAGAGAGAGACTTGTGACTCGTCTTGCAGTTTTGATTGGATTGTTTTCTCTTCTGTCCTGTCACAGAGAAAAAGGTCTGGGGGACGACAGCGGTGCCAAGAAGAAGAAGAAGAGACAGCGGAAGAAAAAGGACAAGTCTGGAGTCCAGGAGGCAGCGCAGGACCCCCTAGCCAAGGTAGGTGGGGCGCTATCCTGCTACTTTCCCTCGCGAGAGAGAGAGAGACATACGAAAGCACCAACACTGATAGAAGGGCAGGGAGAGAGAGAGAGGGAGGGAGGGTGAGAGAGAGAGAAGAGGGAGGGGGGAGGGAGGAGAGGAGAGAGAGAGAGAGAGAGAGAGGAGAAGGGAGGGGAGGGAGAGAGAGGGAGAGAGGAGAGAGAGAGAGAGAGGGAGGGAGGGAGTGAGGGAGAGGGAGAGGGAGAGCAAGGGGGTCAGGGGTAAATGTAGCATATCTGCGTTTGAATGTGTCAATGTGTATTGTCAGCAATACGTTTCAGATTTTCCTTTTTGTCTCTGTTCAGGTGAACTCACTGCCAGCTGATAAACTGCAAGAGATCCAGAAGGCCATTGAACTGTTCTCTGTGGGTCCTGGTCCTGCCAAAACCATGGAGGAGGCTACCCGGCGGAGCTACCAATTCTGGGACACGCAGCCTGTCCCCAAGCTAGGTAGAACACATACAGGAGGCATCTTAATGAGACGCTGAATTGGTTTTGGACGCCCCCAAATGATCCCCCTCATTGTGACCTGTTTTTATCCCTCTAGGGGAGATGGTGACATCACATGGTTCCATTGAGCCTGACAAAGACGTCATCCGAGAAGAGCCCTACAGCCTTCCGCAAGGCTTCACCTGGGACGCTCTCGACCTGGGCAACCCTGCCGTGGTGAGAACCCATGTCTTCCCTCACCTCACAGACTGACCCTAGAACACGACCAATTCAGCCAATTCATCCATCCGACGATTTCAACTGTGACCTTTTTCTGCCTCATGAATGGACTTTTTTCTGCCTGATTTCAGTTGAAGGAACTGTACACCCTTCTGAATGAGAACTATGTGGAGGATGACGACAACATGTTCCGCTTCGACTACTCTCCTGAGTTTCTGCTCTGGTAATTCATTAACCTCTATCGCTCGTGCCACTTGAACGTTACCCTTTTATCGATATCAGTCATGAAGATAGATTTCCTTGTGGCATAGTTTGCCTTAGAAACGCTCAATGTAGGTTTCTTTTGCGTATCAGTGTCCTTTATTACAAGTCACTTGTAGCCTGTGTGTTGTCAGGGAACTTACCTAGTAAAGAGCAGCAGATGTGATTTGAGTGTCTCTCCTGCCGGTGTCTCCCAGGGCCCTGCGTCCCCCCGGCTGGCTGCCGCAGTGGCACTGCGGAGTGAGGGTCAACTCCAACCAGAAGCTTGTAGGATTCATCAGTGCCATCCCTGCCAACATCCGCATTTATGACATGTAAGAAACCTAAGCAAGAGAAAGCCTACAGAACCATAACACCCTGTGTCAGCTGACGCCACTAGGACAGTATGGACATGTATTTATTGTCTCTTCTTTTTGTCTTGACAATTAGAGACATTGTATTACAACTGAAATGAATAGCTTGTGGTTGTGACTCCTTTGCGGTGTTCTGAATGTACATGCAAAATGGTCAACTATGTGAAGACATGTTCACATACACACCTGCACAGATACACACTCTCATGAATACATGGCATTCATGGAACGATATTGACTCTGAACTGTTATCTGTGGTTAAGGGAAAAGAAGATGGTGGAGATCAACTTCCTGTGTGTCCACAAGAAGCTGCGCGCCAAGCGTGTAGCGCCAGTTCTGATCCGAGAAATCACCAGACGCGTTAATTTAGAAGGCATTTTCCAGGCTGTCTACACTGCTGGAGTAGTGCTGCCCAAACCAGTGGGTACATGCAGGTGGGTCAAACACACACGCTCACACACACGCACATAAACATGCACACACGCACACACTCACTCACACCCACGCACACATGCACACTCACTCAAACACATGCACTGACTCAGTCAAACTCGCATGCACACTCACGCATGCACTCATCACACACTGTCACAGAACACTCACTCACACACACTCTCTCACACACACACACACACATAATGCGTTTGAAGAGGTGACCATATCAACACTTTACTCCTGCAGGTACTGGCACCGTTCTTTGAACCCTCGCAAGCTGATCGAGGTGAAATTTTCTCACCTGAGCCGGAACATGACAATGCAACGTACCATGAAGTTGTATCGTCTTCCAGAGGTACAGCGCCGTCTAGAGGCGGCCGTTTGCATAGCGGCATAACAAAACAGGCAGTGACACCATCCTCAGCTAGGTTTAGCTGACCCATCCTGTTATAACCTCCCTTTAGGCTCCAAAGACATCGGGCTTGCGACCAATGACCAGAAAGGACGTGCCGGCGGTGCATCGTCTGTTGCTAGGCTACCTGAGCCAGTTCCACCTGGCCCCTGTCATGAGCCCGGAGGAGGTGGAGCACTGGCTACTGCCCCAGGAGAACATCATAGACACCTACCTGGTGGAGGTACAGAGCTCCGCCCATCACACATGATCAGAGTCCCTCACAGTGCTCTTTAGAACCGTTAGCAGAGTGTCGTGAACAAGGACAAACGAATGTGGTTTGTGCCTCCCTCCTCCCTCAATAGAACTCTGCGGGGAAGGTGACTGACTTCCTGAGCTTCTACACACTTCCCTCCACCATCATGAACCATCCTGTCCATCACAGCCTGAAAGCTGCCTACTCCTTTTACAACGTGCACACCTGCACCCCTCTGCTGGACCTCATGTCGGACGCCCTCATCCTGGCCAAGTCGGTGAGTTAACCCCACAGTTGAGGCCATACTTAGAGATATGACAGAAGTGAGATGGAATAGTTATGTTTCCCTTTTGATGTTTTGTTAACGAATCGCATCTCTTCTTGCCTCCTGCCGTGTTGTGCTTTTTCCTCACCCCTTTTATGCTGGATGGTCTTCATACGCAGAAAGGGTTTGATGTCTTCAATGCACTGGACCTGATGGAGAATAAGACTTTCCTGGAGAAGCTTAAGTTTGGTATTGGAGATGGAAATCTGCAGTATTATCTGTACAATTGGAAGTGTCCTAGCATGGGGTCAGACAAGGTATATTGTTATAGATTCTTCATGATCTTATGCTTATGGATGTGGTGTCTTCGACTGTAGATTGGATGATGGGGCAGATGACATTGTACTCACCTCTCCTTCGCTCTCCAGGTTGGTTTGGTACTGCAGTGACCCTCCTGTCTGCATCCCAGTGCACAGTGTCCAAGTCAGGGCAGGATACCACACCAACGCACTGAACACCCGACCGATGGCCTCATGGACCTTCTGCTTCTGGAGGGAACCCCACCGCCCATTTTTACTTTATGACCTTTTGAACTTTGACCTGCACTACTGCTGCCAGGCAGGGAGTCGGGGGAGATGGTCCTCCTCCACGCTCTCTCTCTCTCTCTCTCTCTCTCTCTCCCTTCCTCCCTCCCTCCCTCCCTCCCTCCCTCCCACCACATGGACCTTAAGCCATTGTAGTTACCATCTCAGACGGCTGTACAACATTGAAAGGCTGTCATGATTGTACCAGGTGCAGACACGCAAATACACAGACCAGAACAGTTACGATTGATCATATTTGTGTACCCACAAAACATAAATGTAAATACAGCAAAGTCATGCTCAGTCTCTTGAATCTAACATTTTCTTTTTCCACTCCTAATGGAAACGGCTTTTGCAGTAATAATCTGTCATCAAATTTTAAAGAAAAATAAAAACAATCAAAAAAAGATTTCAGAAGCAACGAGGAAAATACCGAGGTGTAAGATGGTATCCAAAAGAGGATTTGAGACAAGGGCTTCTGTTTCGAATCGATGCCCTCTTTCATTTAAAGCTTGAAACTACAGATTTGCCATCAATCTCTCCTTTTTCTACGTGAATAGGTTTACTGGTGTTGAATTAGCACCCTTGACTGACTAAACAGAGAGTTGGCCTTCATCTTTTTGAATGCTTTCCCCCCCCATCTGTATTAACTTCTCTGACCCACTATCCAGCTTGTTACCCTTACAGAAAAGCCCTGTTCTGAAGAAAATAAAACAATGACAGGTTTTGACTGTTTTTATTATATTTTGTACATCGCAGAGAGCAAATCATAGGACGAAGGGGTTTTGATTGGCTGTGAAGAGAAACAGTTTATAAACTGATTGGATATGAGTGGGAAAATCTTCAGTGGAGAACAGGAGAAACAAAATAAAACGACTCGATTTCAGACGTGGGAGAGAGACAGTGGGGGTATATCATAACGGATAAAGTGTCTCTTTAAGTTGAGTGTTAGTTGGAAATGCAAACTGATGTGGAAAAACGGGTATCATTGTTTTATGATGCAGGAAAATGTGAAAATACAGGTGATTTTGTGCAAAATAAAATATAGAAGTTGCCATGAGAATTTTGGCATGACTTTTGTGATGCTGTTCTCCATGATAGCTGTCGCGTGCACTGATTATATTTACTTCTTGTGTCCAATTAGGTTGTTTTACTCAAACGATGTGTGTAATGTTCAAGACTCATGTGGTGTTTGGAGTCACACTAGGAATATAAATTTAAATAGACATTCTTCTAAGAAAACATGATGTGCTCCCTGATTTCTAAGTTTTATTATCTTTCTGTAGATAATGGTGTCTTTCTTGTTCAGAAACGAGGCTTGTACTGGACCAAGAAGCACTACAGTGAAAACAATGCTGACTCGTTGTCAACAGTGACGCAATGCTTTTGCTGTAAGGATTATGTCACTGTCTTTAAAGGAAGTGCTCCAAATTATTTGGTTTGGCAAACACGTAGCGCTCTAGTTTCAGTGGTTTCAAGTAGAACTATATCCCCTATAAAAGTTAGGAGGTCAGGTATACTTATTTATGTCATTGTATTTTACTTCCCCGGCGAAAATAGTAGTAAAGGCATGTGATTTTAGGTGGACGTTTTCCCTTGGACTTCAGGTAGGCGTGTTCGTCATCTGAATTTGTTTGGATGAATTTTCCTCACGTGGGACAAAGGATAACTGCAATTGGCTGAATTTACTGTCAGTCAAGTATGGATTGAGTTCATCTGCAATGTACTGTAGGTTGACCAAGTCCTTCCTACTACAGTACAACGAGGAAGTGGATTTCACTAGGGCATAGTTTAGTCGGTGGGCGACCTCATGCACAATGTGGATCACTGTAGCTGTTATATGTGCGGGCCTAGTTGCATTTCTCTTAAAATATGTATTTGGATCATCGGGACCGAATCCTTTCGAAATCGATACCCGTGAACCGCTGAAACCACTGGTCACTGACAAGAAGGAGAAAAATAAAGTTCTTAAACAAGGTAAAGTCGTTGTATTCCAACCGATACAAAAATGTGTATCTGCTAAAATGATTTTTTATATTCTTATATCGACCCGTATGTTACCTGTTGCACCATAATTATATATTTTGGGTAAATAGACTTGAGTTGTGAAATCCAACGTCTAACCATAAAAAGTCACCAGGTGACACACGAGTAAAGATTGCAAATCAATCTGAAAAATATTCTATCGTCTCAGGCTTCTTGCAAAGCAAAGTTCCAGACAACCTAGATGCTGTCGTCATTGGCAGTGGAATAGGAGGGCTTGGGCTGGCAGTGCTGCTCGCTAAGGTTGGGAAAAGAGTTCTGGTCCTGGAACAACATGACAGGGCTGGGGGCTGCTGTCACACCTTCACGGAGAAAGGCTTCGAGTTCGACGTCGGTAAGACATGATGCCACCTTCCATGCGATTTTCAACCGATCACAACGATCAGAAGATAACTGGTTGTGTAATCACGGTTATTACCACTCTGCTGCATGTTACAGCATTGGTATGGATTGTTAAGGTTAATAGAATGGCTGTGTTAAGGCTGCATGAACCTTACATCGTATCCTGTCACCGACCTAACTGTGACCACGCCAACACCATCCCTGTCCCAACGCTGTCTTCCACACATAGGTATCCACTATATCGGTGACCTGTTGGAGCACAAGCCTTTCCGCTGCATGCTGGACCAGCTCACCAATGGCCAGTTGCAATGGGAGCCGCTGGAAAACCCCTTTGACCAGGTGGTCCTTGGCCCACCTGAGAATAGACGCTTCTACCCCATCTACAGCGGCAGGGACCGCTTCCCTCAAGAGCTAAAGAAGTGCTTTCCAGGGGAAGAGAAGGCCATCGATGAATACATGAGACTTGTCAAGGTGTGCTGATATGTGATTAGATTAGTTTCGTTGGAGAAAGTCTGATTCGGTCAGTGAACTTTATCATTACTGAAGATTCCAACAGAGCTATTAGCTTTGTTGGCACTAGAAATGCAGATAGTGACTCATGTTTGCTGATTTTTGAAGAAAAAAAATCTTTATTTCCTTCATATCTAAGTGTACTTTGGTCACAGTCTGTGGTTTGAGGATGTTGTGTCACCATTATCCCAGAAGGAAGTAGTGTCCTATGTGTGCTCTGTCTCAATACTGAATGTGCAATCTGTATGAAAGGGTTCACTTTAATAATGTCCAACCACATTATCATGCCAAGGAGACATGACACTTTATTTCAGCAGTTTGCAATAAACCGTTGTGAATCACCATAGGTTTCTGTAACATATGAAAAGCACATGACATAGCGTATAGGTACTGAATTCATCTTAGTCTAACTTCCACATCTGTCTGTGTCTTCTGTTCCCAGAAAGCAGGCCGCAGTGTTTGGCTCATGGCTTTGCTGAAGATCATACCTCTTCCCTTGGCTAAGTTTTTGGTGTACACTGGCCTAGCTAATCGTTTCTCTTTCTTCTTTAAAATGGCGTCACGCAGTCTAACAGAGGTGGTCAACGAACTAACTGAAAACAAGGACCTCAGAGCCGTTTTTAGCTATATCTTTGGCACATATGGTAGGTTGCTATGTACAGTGTGGTAAAAAAAGGTCACCACCAGTTTTGATGTTTGAATAGAAGTCATTATTGTTGCAGTTTTGGTTTGATATGCATATAAATGTCTCTGGTACTTGGTAACATAGAGTTGTTAAGGGTTTGGTCTTGAAGATCTATATTCTGTGCGTTGCCAGGTAACATGCCCAAAGATGCCAGTTTCTCTATGCACAGCCTGCTCGTCTGTCACTACCTCCATGGGGCCTGGTACCCAATAGGAGGCGCCAGCGAGTTGGCCTACCACATGATCCCCATCATCGAGAAAGCAGGCGGAGCCGTTCTAGTCCGCGCTCCAGTCAATCGCATTCTGTTCAACGATGCCAAGGAAGCTTGCGGTAAAATTTGTAGCTGTTTTTGGAAGCGCCTTCTTAAACGTGTAATGTTTGTCTGTTGATGGTGCCGTTACCGAGAGCAGCACTCAAAGCTTTTCTTGTGTTGTAGGTGTAAGTGTGATGAAGGGTAAAGAGGAGGTGCATATACGTGCTCCTATCGTCATCTCAAACGCCGGCATCTTCAACACCTACCAGAAGCTGCTGCCCAAAGAGATCCAGGCTGACTCAGGTATCCACGGAAACCCAAAGCGGCCCATTTTCCCCACAGGGGCTGCTTTCAATTGAGTTCCTGAGTTCGACATGCGTAGGGAGTACAGCCTTCGAGAAGCGAATGACGGTTTTGTAAGATGACGGTTGGTTGTGTGATTCCTGCAGGTATCCAGGAGCAGCTCAGTATGATGAAGAATGGAGAGGGCGGTCTGAGCATCTTCCTGGGCTTGGACGGAACCAAGGAAGAGCTGGGACTGAAAGCAGACAACTACTGGATCTTCACGGAGAACAACGTTGACGAGCTGTACGTTGTTGTTTTGTTTGGTCATTTTTTTTGGTTGAACTTTCATTTTTCTGTGTGCATGTATCAGGTTCAAGTGTCCAGGGGACTTGGAAGAATCGAGAGAGATAAAGTGTATAGCTGTGCTAAAACACAAGGATTGAGTTGATTGTAGTGGTTTTTAGGTGAAGTGGTCATCTGTTAGATGCATTTGTTGTATTGCATAACAACCCCCCCCTCCTCCTCCTCCCTTCCTGTTTACAGGGTTGAAACATACCTGAGGGGAAAGAGAGAGGAGTCGGCTAAAAGCGTACCTCTCCTCTTTGTGGCTTCTCCGTCTGCTAAAGACCCCACATGGGAGTCAAGGTCACCTGGTAAGAGTCTCTTTTAGTCCCGATTCGTTGGTTATTCCCCAGGGGGAACCAATCCTGATCAACCTCGCTCGCCAACGTCTCTGTCCCTGTTAGGCAAGTCCACCCTCAGCCTGGTCAGCTTTGCCAACTACGACTGGTTTGAGGAGTGGAAAGATGACAAGGTGACCAATCGAGCAGGAGATTACAAGGAGCTAAAGCAGGCGTTCATCGACTCGATCGTGGAGGTGGTGATGGGCGTCTTCCCAAAGATCAACAGGGACAAGGTAGTCAAAAGCCTCAAACTGCTCCTATTCAAGTCTTCGTTGCTTCATGTTTACTCTGTACTCTGACAGTCATTGAACTGTGTACGTGTCTTAAAAGTGTTCTACTCCGTTTCTGTGAAACCTGCTAGATTGAGTATGTGGACGCTGGGACACCCATCACAAACACGCACTACATCGGAGCCCCTCGCGGGGAGATCTATGGAGCCGACCACGGCACCGCCCGCTTCAGCGCTGAGCTCAATGCCACCGTGAGACCCCAGACTCCACTGAAGAACCTCTACCTGACAGGTGAGTCGCTGTCTCGGGATTCTGATGAAAACGCGCCCACCAGTTTTCGACTTTTCGTAGCTTCGGTCTTCATTTAGAGAGCGTGAGTGTGACTTGGCTGTGGATCTGAGTGTCTGCGTGCGTCTGAATTGCAGGTCAAGATGTGTTTGTGTGCGGCTTTGCTGGAGCCCTGGCTGGAGCTCTCACCTGTGGTTCTGTCATTCTCAAACGTAACCTGCACATGGACGCCATTGCTCTGGCTAAGAAGACAAAAAATGTTGACAACTTGAAAAAAGAGCAGTAAAACCAGTGACATGAGTAGCCTTGGAAAACCTGCATGAAACACTGAATGTGAAGAGGGTGGAGGATGAGGGTGGAGGGAGAGGGTGGAGGATTTGGTGTGATCGGAATTTACGTGTATTTAATCCGGGTGTAACTAACCAGTACATTCACAGTGAGTTAAATTTGCATTATCACAAGCCTTCAAATCTTCTATTTAATTTCATTCACGTTGACCCGTTGTATTTGTACCAGTCGCGTGACATCACACGCGTAGTAATGTTACAATTACAATGGAACTTTTCACATCCAATTTATTTACAGACCACAAACTTTGGTTGAAAAGACTGCTAATTGAAAGCCTCATAACATGTTGGCATTTTAAATGTAACATACAGTAAATTATATTTACAGATTGTTCGTTTTTAAAATCTACTGTCACATAAGTACGTTTTCTATTAGTTGTTTCTTTCAGGAATCAAATGCACTTTCAACGATAGGACATGTCTATTGTTTTTACGTTTACCAGCAACTAATTCTGAAGTAGTATGTTTTCAAATGGACTGCAGTCATTTTTGACTACCCCACTGACGTGCCTTTAGCGAAATGGATCATGCTTGTGAGGGAGGGAGAACCAGGGGTACTGGTTCATGTACAAAAATTAAGCACCGTGTTTGTGTCAATAAAACATAATACGAATTCTGTGTAATGAAATGTCTCATGTAACATTTATTTGTGTATTTGACAACGCTGAATGAGTACAGATTACTTGATGAAAAAGAATCCATAAATTTGAAAACAAATGATCATTAAATTTAAAAGAAATATTTGAATCGTATTTTTAAGACGGATATTTTGTCTAATTTGATAGGACACTTTCATGACATCATTGCGCCCGTAATTTTTTTTAAGGTCACATCGAACACGAGGACATCACGCGTACATCGGCGTGATTACCAGCGTTTATTCTTCTAAATGTTAAATACAGCTTAATTTGTGAGTCCTAATATACAACTGGTTCAAACTCATTTTCATGAAAACTAATAAGTGAGAGACTTGCGTACGATATCTGTTGATGGGGCCTTTGCGTTTGACTAGGACAATCGAGTTAACATCTTGCTGCTGCAAGATCTCACCGCACTTTTGTGTGTGTCTGGTATTGTCATAAGAATGTATAGTTGCTAGCCTGGAGCCAGTCATTTTGTCTGTCAACTGTTAAATCGCCGTGAGTTCAAGATCACTATTGTCAAAGGAAACTCTCAGACTAGCTGAACAAAAACAGCAAATCCAGCCAGTTATGGACGTAAACACATGCTGTGATAAACAGAACTACGAAATCCTAGTAGAAATAGGGGAAGGCGCTTATGGCAAAGTGTACAAGGCCAGAGAGGTCAGCGATCAACAGCGACTGGTTGCGGTGAAGAAGTTGAATATCCCAAAAGATTCTGACGGTGGTATTCCTCCATTCATGATCCGTGAGGTTGCCATCTTGCGTAAAATCGAGTACTTCAACCATCCCAACATTGTAAAGTAAGTTTGATCTCGTATGACTTATTAGCGTAGCGTTACTAGCGTTGCGTTTGCTAATAAAGATGATTGAATGAATTCATGATGGATTGATCAAAAATGAAATAATGGCTCCTTGATTCATGTGATGACCTGTCGGTGACAGGCTGTTGGATGTGTCGGCTGTAATGCGGGGCAGGAGTATGGACCTGACGCTGGTGTTTGAGTACATTGATCAGGACCTCTCTACATTTCTCACCAAGGTTCCCAACACTGGACTCAGTCTGGACAAAATAAAGGTGTGGTGCTTTTCCTATCCCACAATGTCAAATGACTCTATAAACCTGTGCCAAGTTTAATAACGACTTGAAATGTCTTTTCAGGATGTGATGATGCAGTTATTGCAGGGGCTGGACTTCTTGCATGCCAACATGCTGGTGCATCGTGATCTGAAACCTGACAATATCCTGATCAGCAGCCGTGGAGAGGTCAAGATTGCTGACTTTGGAATGGCCCGGATCTACACATATCACATTGCCCTAACACCATGCGTGAGTCTCTGTCCACCTGTGAAAGAAAACCCATGATTTACAGCACATATGGGACCGGGGTACTTGCGTTAGAAATGTATTATTCCTGCAAACAAGCGCGTCAAACGGCCTATTTGTGAACTCTGTTGTAAACGTTTGTTTGTAAGAGGTCCTGGAGGAAGGTGTCACCCAGGTGAACGTTCTCCTGCTGTTTCTTCCTGATGTCCAGGTGGTGACTCTGTGGTACAGGGCCCCAGAGGTGCTGCTCCGCTCCAGCTACATGACCTCCGTGGACATGTGGAGCGCCGGGTGCATCTTGGCTGAGCTCTTCCTCTTGAGGTGTGGAGAGAGCCTTTGTCCACCTGTGGGTGGGGTTAATCTGGGTGGGGGTGAGAGGGAAGTGGTGGGTGGGGAAGTTCGCTCTCTGTGTCCATATGCCACATGTGGCATATGTGGGTACAGGGTTTTTGAGTTTGTGGATACGTCATTTCTGTATTATCTCTGTAACTGAGAGAAACACACTTTACACGAGTACTGTTCGATGCGAATATTATGATGTGCTTTTAAAATTCGGCAGGCCACTGTTTTCTGGATTCACTGAGATACAGCAGCTCCAGAAAATATTCGAGTGAGTCCCTCTACATCCTCGAAGATACACGAGTCACATCATTTTTGATATTTTACTTTACGTTCTAAATGTATATCTGTTTTATATCGATTTGTTTAGCTCTTCAGTTTGTGTTTGGCTCTTCAGTATGTTGCTTTGCTTGGTATTCGACTTGGAAAAAAAAATCCTATTTAAACATGAAACGTTTCCTACTTTCTTTTAGTAGATGCATATATGTTCATTGCATGCACCTTTCTGCCACAGTACATTTTGTGTTTGTTTAAACAAACACAGAATAACAAAAACACATTCTGATGTGGATGTGTAACGTAGCCATATATATGTGGTTAGTGTTTGTGATGTGCACTGCTAATGGTGTGTGTTTGTGTGGCTGTTCTCCAGGGTGATAGGCTTGCCCAGTGAGGAGGACTGGCCTCCTGAAAGTCCCATCTCCTACTCTCCTAAACTGTCCCCAGGTGCCACTTGTACCCAGCTGCTCTCCTGCCTGGGTCAGGCGGAGAACGACCTCCTTTTTGTGAGTGTGCCTGGAGCCTGACGCGGTTCCTCCGTGATGTGTTACATCGCTTACATTTCATTCTGAGGTGATTGGTTATTTGTATGGCTAGTCTTGATGATAAAGTCCCTCTCCGTCCTGCAGCAGTGTCTAACGTTCAAGCCAGCCAATCGCATCTCAGCCTCCAGAGCTCTGGCCCACCCCTTCCTGCTGGGTTCCTGAGCGTGTTCCGGAACACTGGAGGACGTAGGGAGAAGAATGTTCGGCCTCATTCCTCATGTGTCACTGAAAACTCTTGTGCCACAAGATCTAATCCAACTGGGTCAAGGTTTGTTTTTTTTTAATAAACAATATTAAGGTTAAGAAAAAAAAACATTTGCTCAACATCATGGATGTCTAAATCTTATCATTGGGGTCAGTGAGTGTGAAAAAAAAGTCTAAAAGGTGGTTCTTATGGCATGACAGTTTGAGTGTTGACAGTAAGCTGACCATTGAGTCATTCCAAAACACATATTTTCTGTGCTGTAAATGAGTTTGTTGTTACAATATATTGTGCCTCACGTGGAGAGTATTTAGAGCTCACAAAAACACACGTTGTGTATGTAAACTTGTCGTCAAACACTTTTGTTCGTTGATTTGTTCATGTGTTCATGTGTATGATTCATTTAGTTGAGGAATATAACTAATGCTAACTAATGTAGTAATTCACTTCTCAAGATACTGCAAGGTATTGACTCTACTTTGTGTACATACAGTAGGTCATATATTACGTTGCTTCTGTTCTATTTTCATCTGTTCTCTTGTGTGTCCAGTGTATGATCTTTGAAATGGTTTTCTGGATCAGTAATTGGTGGTTGTCATTCTGGGGTTTATGTACTCACTTGAAATGTGTGTTTTTGTTAGGAGGTGCCATGCAAATTCTTGAAAATATGTATTTTTTGTTATTGTTTGAAATTGTTGTAGTTTATGTCACTGTTATTTGTAAACACCAGGTAAAAAGGTTAACATTTTCTTTTTTTGACACAATGAGAAGCACCTGTTTGCAGTTATGGACATAGTTTGATTTTCATCCTGACCCCCGTTATTGGCATTGAATGTATGTTTCTTGATCTCTTTTCTAATAAAGTAATAATATGAATATTTCAAATACATTTCTAATCATCAACAAGGAACTTTGAGACAGAAATTAATTAGTTTTCCAGTCGTGTAGTTTGCATGTCGTGTACCATTACAGTATTCTTCTAGCGATATATATCAGACTTAGTTGATACCTTGGATGTATCAACAATTGGAGTAAAAGGAAAAACCCAGATTAATTTCGAAATATTTTACAATTCAGCGTCAGCGTGTTTTTTCGCCCGTTCAGCCTTTATTTGTTGCTATGACGTGCGTACACGCCACAAATCTGTGTAACCTGACGATTAGTATTATCCCAGCACGAGCTGACAATGTTAGAACTCGTTATGACATGATGGGATGCTAGGCTTTCTCTATCTTTGTATGAGGTGGTATTTCGAGTAAGCTATGGCCTGGTGTTATTTAAAAGCCCGATCGTGGCCCGTCAGATGTAGGACAGCTAGCGTTGCATCTTCCCTTCCGACTCGTTGCCTAATTTGTACAAGGACCTCTGACTATTCTGTGTTTGCCCTTTCGATATATTTCGATCCTTAATGGATACCCAGGTCCTTTAACTGAAATAGTGCCGTGCTTAAAGGCACCCTTCATTTCAAACAGTTTGCAGGAGCTGAACAGCGGGAGGCAGTGTTGGGATATTGACGGACCACACCTGCGATATCAACAAGGCTATGTTATGTTATGGGCCATTTTCCTCAAATGACAAGCATGTGCATTTGTTTTCAATAAATCACATTCAGTTGAACCCAAACGATCCGTGGATGTATGACCGACTTGCGACAGACAGTTAAACACGGTATCTATCTGTTAACCATGAGCAGGTGGACCACGAATATGTCAACAACTTTTGGGGTTTATTGGCTGTTAATAAACATTTTCTTTGAGAGTTTGCGGATTGCTGACCCGTTCTGCTTTCGTTCACTCCTAGCTTTGGCCCCCGTATTAGGAATGTAGGGGAGAGGGAGGGGGTATATTTTTAACGGGAACAAGCGCTTTCCCTACATGGGCGTTCACGCTCTCTGTTGCAGCGGCGCACTGATGTCCAGTACAGCCTGCCGGTGTCTTTACTACCCGACATGTAAGTAGACTTTACAATGAGAATGTATATTTGTTGTATAATGTAGTCTGTGGTGTTTTGCTGAGTTTTGATTGACAATGGTAAAATTAGTCACTTTCTGCACAACTTTCCAACAGATTAGATCACCCACATGTAACGTTTCAATGATTTGTTTTAAACGGCGTTGCCCCAGAACCACGCTCATATTTTTTGACGGAATTTATGACCCCGTATTCGTAACCTTTACTCGTGAATTGGGAATGACTTTATGGGTTCAAGAGGGGCCAATGACAATATAGTTTTGGGGAAGTTGAACGCTAGCTAGGACTTCTCCGTGTAGTGAATTTATATTGTGTCATCATTTAATATCCATTAACATCCATTCATAGCTGTGCGATGTGCCTGATATTTTTGACGCAGGCTGTTCAAGCTTTCACATATCAAAATGAGTAATCAACTGTTAATATATCCCACCCTGCCAGTAAAAGAGGTGGATAGCCGCAGCTGCTGTAGAGACGTGTTTTCCGCTTTCCGAGTGCCCCATGCAATCCCCTGTCTTTTAACAACAGTAATACATTCATGACATGGCTCAGCATCTGGTAGATTATCCAGTGGAGACTAGTATGCCTACAAGGAGTTGTATGGATCAGACATGACCATAAGAGACTAACTGTCCAAAGTTTCAGCAAAGTGATGTGGAGGACTGGTATGGCTATGAGGAAGAGGAAGAGATGTATCAGCCAATGTGCTGGAAGGCTCATCTAGACAGAGCTAGGAACAGGACACGTTATGGATTAAGTTGAGCTCGCCAACATTCCGGTCAATTTCACCCACCCAATCATCACTCAGTGTGAGATAAGAGAGGAAAGTCATTTTCGGGCGAGGTGGACCTAAGTTGATTTGTCCTTGAGCTTTGCCCAGCGGGGGGCTGCTCTCCAGGATCCCATCACAGATCTAATCGGCTGTAAATCCTTGCTGCCTCTCTAATCTGGACATTGACGTCTGCCCCTGCTCCTGATTGGAGGTGAGATCATGTGATGTAACAAATCATTCCCTTGTGCTTTAGGTACGCGATGGGGCTATCGCTGACCTTTGGGTTTGGGAGAAATAGCCTCTTGCGTCTCTGAAAGTTGATTGGGGATTGTGTTTGGTTTTAGATGATGAGATTGGATGGCTACTCATGTACATGAAACAATTTGGTGCTGCTATATTGGCTGCAGAAAAACAGCCTTCGCAACCCTGCAACACAGTTGTTTTATTACATGACATTATGTATTGTTATGTAAGCCTTTTGCTAACAACTGGTGTGTCAGCCTCCTGGTGTGTATTCACAAATAAAAGGAGTGAGCATATTCATCCTAGTGTGTTGGTACACTGGTGTCAGCTAATGTTACTGGATTAGGACCTGATCATCCATGTTGAGCTCCAATGGCAACCGCTCTCCTCCAATCCCCTACAGTCTTACCTGTCACATGACCTCAGCCCTGCATACAGGATGGTGAGTCCTACATGGTTTAGCCCACTCTTCCACAGCCACAACTCGCACCAACCGTGTCGCATCATTTTGGACTTTTCTGTCCGTTTGAAATGGTTGTTGAGCGCAAGGAAACCCTGAGTGACAGGACAAGGTAGGGCCACGCTTTCCAAAAACACTCTCTCTCTTGTCCCTGTCTCTTTTATGGTCGTGTTCATCAGTGCGACATCGTCGTACATGCTCACTTTTGAACTTTTCCTCTTCCTCACTTTGACATAATCTCTCTTTCTCCCTCCCTTTCTCTCTCTTTCTTGGTCTGTCTCTCTCTTACACACACAAACACACACAGACACACGCACACACACACACACACACACCTACATAAACAGCCACACCCCTCTCACTGTCCCAATGGTCTTGTCCTCTCAAGGATCACTGTGTCTGACAGACCAGCTCATTAAACCTCTCAGTATTATGGTGTGACATGTGGCGTCAGGTTTACCTGCCGTAGCAACATGGCTGCCACAAAGCCGTACAGACGTTAGCTATACAAATCGGACACATTTGGTCTTATCCGATATACTACCGCATGACTTTTAATCTAGCCATTATAATTCCTCCCCCCGTAGACGCAACAGAAATGTATTAAATGACATCGATCAATTCGACAATGATCGTGTACTTTTTTGTTGTCATTTCCTTTTTCTTCTATTTCATCATCCTTTTAAACTCCAGATCCCAAGTTGAGATACTGTATCTGGTCCAGAGAGTACACTTCTCAAAGGACTGACAGCCAGTAGCAGCATACAGTATTCTTTAACCAGGCTCTGAGCCCAGGGGCTCCCCTTGCTCTTTGTTTCACAGGGCCACATTGTGTTTCTTCTGTGGGGGGAAAGAACCAGGAATGCTGACGCCAAACGTTTGAGCAATTTCAGAACACACACTTGTTAATGTGCACGCTTGCACACAGTCACGCGCGCGCACACACACGCAACCCATATTTGGATGCCTAGCCTCGTAATCTTATCACAGATCTAAAAATACAAATCTGATGATACCGTTTTAAATGAATGATTTTTGAATCGATGTATGATATATATTTAAGTATTTGTCGTTCAGATTAATGATTGTTTTCAAATGGCATGCAACAGGAAATGCATCATTACAAGTGAGATAAAGCCTTTGATCACTCAGAGACACGAGTTAGGCAAAAGCTGACCGATTGGACGTTTCTCTTGCTAGCATAGGAAGAAGTGTTTACAAGGCACAGAGCTTGTTCAGCCAGAAGGAGTTGCAGTATAATTGCACAGGGGAAAAACCTGCTGCTTCATTACTATCCAGGATTGGATTGGAGCTGAGGGCTAAAGTTACAGTGCAATGGGAGATTCCTGCATGGCAGTGTAGACTGGAGTAGGTCATCTTACACAGCCTACAGGATGCAAGAAGAGAGAGAGAGAGCAAGCAAGCAGAAGACAGAGAGAGATGGCTAAAAGTGACAAGATAGGGTGAAAGGGTGGTCAGTCTGTGGAACGGAGCCGTTTAATATGGAGTTGATTGTGTGGAAATGGAACACCGCCTGTCAATCTGACAGCACACACAAATGAAACGACGTTGACAGAGGAAACGAAGCTAGACTGTCGGCAGCGTGATCACCTGATGCTTGTCTCCTCCCGCTCCTTTAGATGTGCTGTGAGTGTCACACTGGGATCCGTCTGACCGGAGACGTGTTGATCTGAGGGGATCCGCCTTGCCACCAGCAGAGGAGATCCCTCGCAGCGGCTGATCCAGCCCATACAGGAAGGTTCCTGGCCAGTCGTGAAGCGGGGAATCCCCTGGGACCGGAGAGAGAGAGAAGCTTCTGATTCCTCTGCTTGTCTTCAGACGTGTCTGAGAGATAAGCACGGAGAAGACCTTCCCGCTGCTTTGCCGTAAATGCCACGTCATCATCCGAAGGGGAGCCAATCAGCCGAAACCTTCTGAGGGAGAAGGAGAGCCGCATGGATACGATGGAGAACCCCGTCCTGGAGCCCAGGTCCGAACGGATCGCCCGCTACAAGGCAGAGAGGAGGAGGGAACTGGCCGAACGCTACGGCAACATGGAGGAGCTCCCTTCCAAGTGGGTGAGGAGGGATGGCAGGGAAGTACAGGAGCCTTCTCCCCAGACCCTTCCCGACAGCCCTGCCCTCCTCTCGGACAGAGCCTCCTGTGGGGGGGTGAATGGCCGAGCAGCGGGGGTAGATCCTCAGAGAGTCTGCAACGGCTTTGAGGGAGATGCTTCCACGGAGCCGACTCTCCTCAGACGGTGAGTTCAGCAGTATCGGGTCTGGACAGACCTGGTGACGCCGCTCTAGCCCAGAGCTTTGAGAAGTTACTTGAATTTTCTTTCCCAAAGTTCCCTCGGTGGAATTTTGATGTGCACTGGTGACTTGACAGGGACTGCAATGGAGAGAGATGCTCATGTTGTTTTGCAAACCCTGAAAACAAGACAGGTTTTTGTTTTTTTGCATGTGTGATGCAATCTTCCCTTTGCTGAGTCAGGCTTTACTGCCTACAGTGCCTCACTACCTCAGATATGCAAAAAATCTAGTCTGGTCGCTGGTCTTAAGAGCTCTGTAGAGTCATTATGAACATGGAGCACCAGCTGAAAGATGCACCTTTTGGCTGCTTCCAAGATGGCTTAGGAATACAAATGATGTACTGTGCTTCTACATCAAACAGTGCCCCTCGATCCTGCAGTCTGTTCCTGTTCTGATAGTGCTTACCACTGACTTTGCGAACCAAAAGTAAATTAAAGTTCACCAATTGTTCAAGGTCTTTGTCTCAAACTCAGCCAGAACTGTGGCATTGGAAAAAAATCAGATGCAGTCATTCTGGTTCTTCCTGTAGTTCATTTGCTTGATATACTTTGCCAATAGTTGGCAAGATGTTAGGGCGCTCTACAGGGAATGGTGCTGAGGGAGTTTTCCACCTTATATCAACACCTTCCGCCATTCGTCCCCCCCCTCCCCTCCTATCCCCCTCCCTCCCATCCCTTCCCCATCCCTCCCCTCAACTCCAGGCAACATTCTTCTGGCTCTGCCAGCATGTTCATTAGGGGGGACCCCGTAGCCCCCCAAGGCCCCCCTGGGCCCGACGCCCCCCAGCTGCACACTCGGGTGTCGGTGGGCCAGTTGAGGAGCGCGCTACTGCAACAGACCGGGAGTGCAGCACAGCCTGAGAACGTGTAGGGTCTCCTGCATGCTACAAACTGTGTGTGTGTGTTTCCGACTAGGCCTTTTAACTGTTTTCGTGTGTGTTTGCAGTATGCTGGTTCATCTTGGTTGTCACCTCTTCTGGAAGATCCTCTTTGGCAACCCTCCTCTAATCCTCCTTTTCTTCCTCTGTCTTTGTGGCTAGTTACTCAGACGGTGGGCTTGCCAGCTCCTCTCTCGACCTAGCCGTCAAACCCGGCTCTGAAGGGGTCCGACGACGCCCCCGACGCTATCTGCCAGGGGTGTCAGGAGGGGGCCGCAAGAACAACGAGCGCTTCAGGACGCAGCCAATCACGGCCAGTGAGATGCAGGAGAGCGGCGGGTAGGGGCTGTGTGCTGTGGCCAGGAAGAATGATGATATGAAGGGTGGAAGTATAGAGGATGGGATCTGATTCTACTCAGGGGACAGAGCACTGCAGCGTTTTGCGTTGGCTGTTTTCATTTGCACGCTGATGAGTTCTTTTAAACACGTGTGTTATTGGATATTCTGGGCTTTTTCTATATTTCCTCGTTCTGTACACCACGCACACCAAGTATGATATCTGCTGGCAGATTTTGCATGCGTTTTTGCATCTGGCCACAGTGCTGTCCTTTGATGTCATCGTGAACAAGGTTACCTTGTTGTGCTTGCAGATGAGATGCAAACTTGTGCGCGTGCGTGTGTGAATGTGAAACGCATCTATCCAGGTTTGTTCACAGAGAGAATGTCTAAGGGGTCTAAAGGATTTGCTTTGGTAAAGTCCTGTGGTCAGGGTGTTACAGTCAGTGACCTTTCATTCGTATTTCTCTGCCAGGCTGCTAGAGGCAGAAGAGGAGGACAGCTGTAAAGGTAAAGCACCCATCTGTTTTGTTGATATGTGTTTGGAATATATGCAGAGAGAAATGGAAAACTGAAAGACACACGCAAGATGCCTGTGTTTGAAACATGGTAGACTGTAAACTGTAGCAGCATCAGCAGTAGCAGTAGTAGTAGCAGTAGCACCAGTAGCAGCAGCAGTAGTAGCAGTAGTAGTAGCAGCAGCAGTAGTAGTAGCAGCAGTAGTAGTAGCAGTAGCAGTAGTAGTAGCAGTAGTAGTAGCAGTAGCTGTAGCAGCAGTAGCAGCAAAAGTAGCAGTAGCTGTAGCAGCAGTAGCAGTAGTAGTAGCAGTAGTAGTAGCAGTAGTAGTAGCAGTAGCTGTAGCAGCAGTAGCAGCAAAAGTAGCAGTAGTAGCAGCAGTAGTAGTAGTAGTAGCAGTAGTAGTAGCAGTAGTAGTAGCAGTAGCAGTAGCAGCAGTAGGAGCCTCCTGCAACAAGCTTTACCATTACCTCACAAAGTCACAAATAAAACAAACCTTCACACTCTGATTTTTTTTTTAAATGGTAGAAAACAGCATTGGATTAATCCAATGAATCAAGGAGTGTTTTAATTGTATTATTATCTCACTACTAATCCATGTGTTGCAACTCAACCATGGTTGTTATTCACCTGGCGATAGCATAAAGGTTGATTCAACCCAGTATGAAAAACAGTATTGTCCTCCTTGCAAATAATACTCAGCGATGTCTTTCCAGGCCCTCGGTGCAAAATGGCCGACTGAAACCTCCCATTGGATGTTTATTTTTAAATGTCAAAGTTCGCCTTCAGTCCTTTTGATGAGCTACACTTTCCAACTGCCAGGGTACATATTGTGCAGTGGGCTGCTGGCTGGTGCCCTGCTCTAGCTAAGGCTCCACCAGGTGAGATAGCACTGTGCTGTGACTCAGTGCCAGGTGCTGTATGGGCCACAGCCTCACACAGAGGGATCAGACACAGGGATCACTCTGCATTCTGCAGGTGGAGGAGGAGACTGACTGACTGACTGGCAGGCAGGCAGGCAGGCAGGCAGGCAGGCAGGCAGGCAGGCAGGCAGGCAGGCAGGCAGGCAGGCAGGCAGGCTCTCTGTTGCTCATCCCCAGCCTTCCTCGACCCCTTCTAAGATTAGCTTGTGTGTGTACTACTGGAATGTTGACAAAATGTTTTATATGGGATGTCAAGCACCACCTGAACTGACATATTATATTTTATGAACGTGTCTGGAGCTGTTATATGGGCGTTTATGTACACAGAAGTGAAGAGCGTTCATGCCTCTTTTCCTCTTGACTTGACAACTGATTATATTTCCTAGCTGATGTGAAGACGGACGACAGAGCCAAAATGAGCGTGGCAGCCAAGATGTCTCTGTTTAAAGTAAGTCTGATGCACAACTGTGGCAGTGAAACAGGACCCCTCCTCCCCCCATTGAGACCAGGGGAAGACCCAGGACTAAACATACATCCCCTGTCTGACATGTGCAGAACAAATACACAACAGTGCCTCTGTTCCTCAACATGTTATTATCCTCTCTCTGCTCCAACCTCTTAATGTACAGCATTAGTAAAGCATTCACTGAAGACAAGTGAAGGAGAGAGAGATAAGAGAGAGAGAGAGAAGAGAGAGATAAGAGAGAGAGAGAAGAGCGAGAGAGAGAGACAGAGAGGGAGAGGGAGAGGGAGAAAGAGAGAGAGAGAGAGAGAGAAAGAGAGGGAGAGAGCGAGGGGGAGAGAGAGGGGGGGAGAGAGAGGGGGAGAGAGGGAGACAGCAAGACAGAGGGAGACAGCAAGAGAGAGAGAGAAGGAGATAGAGGGAGACAGAGAAAGAGAGAGACAGAGGGAGACAGAGAGAGAGGGAGTAAGAGAGAGAGGGAGAGTGAGAGAGAGAGGGAGACAGAGAGACAAAGCGAGAGAGACAGCGAGAGAGAAGGAGACAGAGAGAGGGAGACAGCGAGCTAGAGAGAGGGAGACAGAGGGAGAGAGAGAGAGAGAGAGAGAGGGAGAGAGAGGGAGACAGAGGGAGAGAGAGAGAGAGAGGGGGGGAGACAGAGGGAGAGAGAGAGGGAGACAGAGGGAGAGAGAGGGAGAGGGAGACAGAAAGAGAGAGACAGAGAGAGAGAGAGAGAGAGGGAGAGAGGGAGACACAGGGAAAGAGAGGGAGAGAGAGAGACAGCAGACGGCGGCCTCATTTCCCATTCCACACGACTGCTCACCTTACAGCCCTACAGTCACAGAAGCGTGATGAGCCAGTGCTGAACATGCAGAAGCGAACACCCGCCTCCTGAGCGATATGAACAGCCAAACAGGTGCTTTAGATGCACCTGATCATACGGAGACGCAGAACACACACATACCAATCAGATGGATGTCCCAGTATATTAGTTTCACCCATTCATCAAGGTTTTCCATATCTGCACACACTAAAATTCCCAAGGCAGACATGAGATATATTTGGCAATTGTTTTTGAAGGTAAACATCCACCGTTTTTTTTCAAACATACGAAAGGGTTGCAGTTCCTACTCTGGATGTTTCCTGCTAAGTTTTAGCCGTGAAGTGCTTGCGTCAAGGCCAGGTGACAATGTGCCAGGACCTGTGTTGAACAGCCCAAGCGGCATTATAATTAGCCTGCCTGGGCGTCTGTCCGAGGAGGAGGTGGGAAGGTAATGGTACACGACGAGCTCTGGTTACACTCTGACCTGCAAGCCTGGCATTCTATCCCTCTCTGGACCTGGCTAGGCTACCAGAGACACCTCACATTTCCTGCTCCATTCGCCCAGCTCTCTGTCCCACTTCCTGCTCTAAGTTCACATGAAAAACACAGGAAAGAATTCCGATTTTTTTTACCGCCTGCTTTTACTGCCTGTTTTCCCCAATTGCCACGCGGAGCGAAATGTCTGTTATAGCTGACGTTTCGTCAGAAATATTCACATTTCTCGATGTCTTGGCGGCAGGAGCTGGAGAAGACGGCCGCACCGGAGGCGTCTTCCTTCTTGAAGCCTCGCTCCGGCAGCGTATCTCACGAACGCCGAGCGCGTCGCGGGAACGAAAACCGCTCTCTCACTCAACCAATCACCTGTGAGGAAATGGTTGCCATCAGGTGGGCTTTGTGACAGAACTCAAATGTCAAACACACTGATTGCAACAACTGAGACTTGTATAGTGAGCCAGCAGGGAGCTTGGGGTAGAAGCTGCAGGGTGCAGACAGATTTGTAGAGCGAGTCTTGTAGTGGTAAAGTCAAACTCATTATTGTAAAACCACATGGAATTGTAGCAGGCCTGCATGGTTGTCCAAGACAGTCTATTTTCTCCACAGCCTACCTTTTGACATTTGCTGGGCTTGGACTGTTAAAGGGGATTCCTGCCTCTAATTATACACAGTTGATAGACAGGGGGAGTGTTGGGAACATTGATTGATGTGGATCTGAAACAACCAGCTATGTGTTCCACAATAAATTTCCCTTTTGGACATTAACATTCACGTGAACAGACTGGGTTTCTATCTGGCTGTTCACCCATGAAAGAACCAACTAATGTCCTCTTGCTTTCGTCTCACCCGGTTCCTCCACAGCAGCCCCAAGGCAGCCCCATCGGGCCAGACCCCATCGGGCCAGACCCCACCAGGCCAGACCCCATCAGGGCAGACCCCACCAGGCCAGACCCCATCAGGCCAGACCCAGGCTGCGCAGGCCGCGCCTGTGGAGGACGATGAGAGCTGTAAACTGAGCATGAGCGAGAAGCTGGCTCTCTTCAACAAGCTGTCACTACCAGGGAGCCAGGGAGACGCTCCTGCTGAAGCTCCCCCAGAGAGGCGCAGGCAGAAGGGGGCTCGCTACCGCACACAGCCCATCACTGTGGAGGAGGTCAGTCAGGTATATGTGGGTGTGGGTGGAGTGGCCACAGAGATCCATAGACACTGACAAATGTACAGTTTAATCATCTGGAGGATGGGGGTGGTGGTGGGGGGCAAGTATAACGAGCATTAGCTTGTACTGAACAACTAAATGGAAGGTCAATCTCTATTTGTGGACCAAAATACTGTAGTCCAAAATACATGGTCTCTGTGTACTGCACTGGTCTTAGATTGTGCATTACCCAATAAATTATGAGCTACAAATTCCTTTCAATTCAGTTCGTCTAACAGTCTACGGCTTGTGTCTGCCTGCTGTCTGTTCTGCCTCAGCTGCAGAAAGCACCCATCCAGCTGCCCCCTCTGCGGCTGTCCCCCCACCTCTCAGACAGGCAGCAGGCCCTGTCCGTCAACCTGAGGCCCAGTGAGGTGCGTCAGGCCCAGCCCAGGCCGGGGGAGGCCTGGAGGGCAGATACGGAGCACAGCTCTGGAGGTTCTGCCACCAGCTCCTCGGAACTCCACTCCCCCCAGAAGCCTCTGACACGCTGGGACTCTGAGCCTGGCGAGCTCCGAGGGATCCTGAAGAAGAGTCGCTCTGGAGGACCAGAGTGGAGCAGGGACCCAGAGTCTGACAGCAGCCAGGAGTCCCCCTTCACCCTGGAGCACAATGGGGTCGAGGCAGCTGGAACGGGAGAAGATAACGGGTCTGGTTATCGGAGAGAAAAACACGGGGTGACTGGGGTCGACGGAACCCCGCTATCTGGTGCCCCCTGGAGGCAGAGAGGGAGGAACAGGAGGGAGCCTGTCCCGGTGGCTCCAGTTAGGGCCTGGCCTGAACCTCAGGAGGAGAGGCCCTGCCAGGCGGAATGGGACTCCTCAGATGTGTCCAGGGAGGAGGAAGACGAGGAGAGGAGCAGCCAGAGGAGGGACACCCCACTGAGAGGACATATAAAGGTGTCTCAGGGAGACAGCAGCCAGGAGACAGACGGCTGGAGGAAGAAGGTACGACCTGCAGCACCCGACACCATTCTGCCTTCAAAAAAACACTCACTCAGACCACAATGACAGCAGAGCTGTCGCCTGCTTCCAAGTCTGTTTGGCAGCTGGTAGTTGGTTTCAAGATGCACTTCAGAGTCTTGAGTAGATGGGCTAAATCCAGTCTTACCCTGAAAAGAACAGCTGCTTGCAGACCAGATAGGACTCTGCAGGAGGTTCCGCCGCAGGGAGCGAGAGAGAGAGCGGCCCGCTATCCTCAAACCCTGCACAGCAGCCCTGAGTCAGGGCCGTAGCTCCCACCACCCACCCCAACCCCCCCTACCCCCTCCTAATCTCTAATCCCCCAGAGAGTGGGCCTGGAAACAGGGATCTTTAGCCTGTCAGTCAGGCAGGGAGAAGCAAGGGGTCAACTGAGGGACAGACAGCAGAACCAGGGGCCTCAATCTGTGGGGTGAACCTCATCTGGACAGGCAGAACATGAGCAAGCTCAGATTTGGAGCTGCGGTGAAAGGGATGCAGATGAGTTGCCTTGGCTGTTCTTCAGCATAGAGCCGATCCAGCGGAGGATCATATCTGCTCCTGATAGCTGAGTGGTTAGGATGAGCTATTTGCCATTCCATTGAAACTGAAGGAGCCTCTCTGTACCTCCTAGGCACGTCACTATGGTATGTGTTTAATATCTGTAAAGTGCCTTATGTTACTCAGAGAGAACATCAGCACCTCTACTATGGGTGATACTGGACAGGGATGAGCTGGACAGACAGAGAGACAGGGATGATTACATGGACTCACTATGTAAACAAAGTCCGCTAGCCACCTTCATGTGGACAGCGATTGTATGCGTGTATGTGTATGTGTGTGTGGGCTGTGTTCTAACGCTTTCTTCCCTCTCAACACTCCCACGGCGCCCCCTACAGGATGAGAACGAGATCTCTCCCGACGAGTCCGTCAGACCGCAGCGCTGGGTAAGCGTCCGTCAACGACGCGTCTGAATTCAAACGCGACGATATGCCGCCGTCCAAAAAATAGAACAAAAACAAACAAACAAACAAACACAAAAAGTGACTCGGTCCATTTCAGCCAACATTAGTGCCCTCCTCCTCTCCCCTCCCAGGATCCTGTCTTTTCCTCCGTCTGTTCTAGCAGCACACCTCAGTATATCATGTGTTTCAATCAGGTAAAATGCGTGTGGATGCTCACAGTGGAGGTTCGCAGCATGTCGTTCTCCCATGACGGTACATTTGTGTGCTGTGCAGAGTTGTCCAGTTATTTCCTGCACGGGACAGTTAATGCCTGTTTGTTACAACGTGTTCTGAAGTGGTTTGCAGGTTTTTGCACTTTTTAACTATTCACTGGGTGTCGTTTATAACGCCACTGGCTCGAATGGAAAAAGCCTTTTCGGTTTCGTCAAGTCTCCATTAGTTTTTCTTGGTTTGTTCCGGTATCAATTTCTCGTGTTTTTTTTCTTTACTTGTTTTTCACTCGATCTTTTCTACCTTCCCTTCTTCAGACCAGCCTTTCTTTCGAGGCTCAGGAGGTTCTCTCTCCTACCCAGAGTCAGCCTCGTTCTCAGCCTCAATGGAGGCAGAAGGTGAGGCCGTTCATTCGTTTCTCTCTCTCTCTCTCTCTCTCTCTCTCTCTCTCTCTCTCTCTCGCAAAGTCTCTGAAATAAGTACATAAATACATATTTTTTCCTCATCCAAAACTCTCTATTGTTGGGGATATAGGTCAGACTGGCAGAGGAGGATCAGCCCCAGGCCCAGGTCCAGGCCCAGGCCCAGGCCCAGCTCCAGCCCCAGCCTCAGCCCCAGCCCCAGCCTCAGCCTCAGCCCCAGCCTCAGCCCCAGCCCCAGCCCCAGCTCCACCCATCAGTGGCTGAACGAAGGCGCTCCCTTCAGGAGAGTGAGGACCAGTGGCAGAGCAGAGCAACAGGGGAAGCTGGTCGTATGACAAAGAGAAGTGAGCATTCTGTTCTGCCTGGGACCCTCTCCTCTGGGGCCCCCTTCACCGGGGCCCTCTTTAACAGGGCCCTCTTGCTTTGCTGTGGTCATCTCCTCCACCTGTCGCCCTTCCCTTTCTCATTACACGATGCTCCCCGCAGGTCTGGTGTCTCCTGAACCAGACAGAGATCACACTCCCCCCTCTCACACCAAGAGACCCTCTCCAGGGGCCACAGTGTGCAAAGGTACATAGCACCCACACACCATCATCTTCGCACTATCCCGGTTCAACTCATACAGCAGATCGATTGATGGTTCCCATTCCCCAGCAGAACCCCAGGAACCTTCCCCAGAGGTGACGTCTGAGCAGGGGACTGAAGGCACGGAGGCCATGCCTCTGGATGACGAGGGGACACTGGGAGGCTTCTACAGAGAGCTATCTCCCTTGTCACCACCTGCCGCGCTTCCCAGCTCTGGCTCTGAGCTGCAGTCAGACCTGAATGCCCTCTGCCAGACGAACACACCCATGTGAGTGAGCTTGGGGTTTTTCAGGCTGCGTGTTTCCCAGAAGTGTCCTCCTCTGTAGCTACGAGGCTGTGGGTCCTATCAGAGCTGCTCCTGATGGTGTGTGTTTCTGTGGGCGTGTCAGGCTGACGTCAGCGGTGGCGGAGCACAGGCGCTCGGTGCGCCCCTCACGCAGGACCCAGGGCTCCAGGAACCCTCTGCGGGCTCTGGCTGCTAGGGAGGACCTCAGGCAGGACTTCATGGGACAGAGAGTGAGCGAAACGACTGCAGGGACCAACAGGATACAGACAGAGAAGAGTGAGGATTTGAACGGAGGAAACCTCTCTCTCGCTCTATCTCTCTCTGTCTCTCTTATCTCCCTCTCTCTTTGGCTCTCCCTCTTCCTACGCGTCTCTCTTTCTCTCTTCCGTCTTTTTTTGTTTTTGCTGACTGAGTTGTATTCCTGTCTCGCAGAGGTCAAGAACAACAGTGTGGTGGACTCATCCCTACCAGGTTTGGCCAGCACCGAGGCCACCGTTGCCATGGACGCAGTCAACAACAACAGCCCACCCATCAGCAATCTTGTGCTCATTCAGATAAAAGGTCAGCAGAGAATGTGCGTGTGCATGTACACCGCGTGTGCTTCTGCGTCGAGACAAGCCAGTGCGGTTAAAGTGCGTTGTATCGTTCCCACGGTAACAGGCAGACGACATGTCCAGGTGCGTGTGGTCGAGCCGACGGTCTGGTCTCTGAACAGTGGGGATTGTTTCCTCCTGGTAACAGCCAGCCACTGCATCCTGTGGTGCGGAGAGTTCGCCAACGCTTCCGAGAAAGCCAAGGTAGAGCGAGACGCAACACAGCTTTGACCGGACCAGGCCAGTCATAGGCTGACACATCTAGCCAATGAATTCAGCCTCTTTCACGGACCATGTGATCTCGTAAGGATGTATAGCATATACACTACCAGTCAAAAGTTTGGACGCATCCTCATATTTAAATGAATAGGACAAAGCGTCCAAACCTTTGACTGCTAATGTACGTGTGTACGAACGTATAGATTGTAGGATCGTGCACGAGTAGTGATATGCTGGTCCTGCCCTCCAGGCCTCGGCTCTGGCCGCTTCCATCGTAGCCCAGGGGGAGCTGAGCTGCCAAGCTTCCCAGGTCACCTGCCTGGAGGAGGGGATCAACGCCGAGGAAAGCCTGGCCTCTGACTTCTGGAACCTTCTGGGAGGAAGGACTCAGTACAGAGGTGAGGTGTCGAGTCAGCTGTTCTCTCAGCACAGCTAAACTCACCTCTGCGTCACATCCCCAACGACAGTCCTGGACAGGGAGAACGTTACGGCAAATCCAAAATCCTCCCCTCCCTCACGTTCGTCTGACGTTTGTGAGACGTTCTGGTTGTCTGTCTCCAGGAGCGGGCTCTCCTGAGGAGGATGAGCTGTATGAAGATGGGGTGGTGGAGTCCAACTGTGCGTACAGGCTGGTGGAGAACAGGCTGGTGCCTCACGGGCAGGCCTGGGCAGCTGTGCCCTGCGTCTCCCTGCTGGACTCCAGAGAGGTCAGACCCTCCTGCTGCTCTCTCACAGTCTCACAGGATCCCAGATAGTCTCACGGTCCTTTGTGTTTGTCCAGGTCACATGTACACATACTGGGTCACCGCTGCCTGTTAGATGGACACAGGAACAAACAGCATTTAGCATGAACAACAAGTGTGTTTATTTACTTGTGTGTGTGTGTGTTTACGTGTGTTTGTGTGTGTTGACGTGTGTGCGTTGCCGTGTGTGTGTGTGTTGATGTGTGTGTTGATGTGTGCGCTCTTGTGTGTGTTGATGTGTGTGTGCTCCTGTGTGTGTTGATGTGTGTGTGTGTTACCGTGTGTGTGTGTTGATGTGTGTGTGTGTTGGTGTGTGCGTGTGTTGGTGTGTGTGTGCTCCTGTGTGTTGTCTCCAGGCTCTGGTGTTTGACTTTGGCAGCGAGGTGTACTTGTGGCAGGGCAAGGACGTCTCCCACGGTGACAGTAAGGTAGCTCTGCAGTTGGCCCAGCAGGTGTGGGGCGGAGCCTACGACTACACGAACTGTAGGGTGAACCCCCTTGACCCCGCCCACTGCAATGCCAACATCCAGCCGTGAGTCGGTCGACACGCAACAGATGTACAGATGTGACTCTTGTATGTGGTTGATGGGAAAGAACATGAGGTGAATGACAACACGGTGACCACGTCCTGTGTAGATGCGGCGAGCGGCGTCCTGGCTGGGCCCTGTTCGGTCTGGTGTCAGAGGACAACGAGACGGTTCTCTTCAGGGAGAAGTTTCTGGACTGGGAGGAGAAGAACAGGTCCAAACAGGAGCCTGTCCCCCTGGTCCAGGTGACCCAGGTAGGTGGACCGCAGAACCCTGACACCACCCAGCATTCCCATCTGTCTAGAACCCAATCTAACCCAATCTCATCGCTCTACCCCTCCTTCGCTGTACTTCTCCTGCCCTTCCCAGTCTGTCTCTTCTCAGAGTCCTGTGCCTGAAGTAACCATGGTGCCCACGATGCCCCTGCAGTCAGAGGGATTGTGTCCCTGCGATGCCAAGGCCTTGGTGGCAGGTGAGGGGGTGGCGAGGGACGCTCCGGCTCACGCTGTCCTGCCCGGGCTGCATCTCCAGCGGGGGCAGCTGAGGGTCACCCTGGAGGACGGGCGTCCAGGGGAACTGCGCACGGTTGCCGTGGATACCTGGCACATCCAGGAGGGTGGCGACTGCGAGGTCGCCATGGAGAGCTCAGGGCAGCTTCATGAGGGAAGCACCTACCTGGTTCGCTGGACCTACACCGTCGACAACACAGGTGATTATCACCACCGGACAGTTATACCTACATCACACTGAACTGCTTTACATTCATGTATGTTTTTGATGTGTTGAGTGTTTATTTGTTGGTTCTTTGTCTAGTGGGACAGAGGGATAGCCCAGCTGATCCTGACAAGGAAGGCTCCACCCTTTTCCTCTGGAGAGGGCGGCACTCCAGCGTCAGAGGGTGGGGCATGTCCTCTCTCACGACCAACCACAAGGGGGCGCAGGTCAGATATTTTGCCCTTCCCCAACCACACAGCTGAAGTCAGAGCATTATGGAGTCGAAGCAAACAACGTACCGCTTTAATGATATTAACAGTAACAATAACCTTTGTTTGTATTGTGACACGACAAGATAAAATCCCACGCATTCAGGATGAGAGACAAACTTTAAAACTGTGATTTGATCAGAGTGAGAAAGCGTCGTCATAGACGTAGCTAATTGTGTTGTTTGTGGTGCTCCTGTTGAAGGTGGAGGTCGACCAGGGGAAGGAACCACCTTGCTTCCTGCAGCTGTTTCAGGGAGGCCTGGTCGTACACGCGGGTCGCCAAGGAGACGCCACCGCCAGCACAGGTGGCACGCTGACTCCTCTCACAATGTTCGTTTACACGCCGCGTTTCCTCACCTTAGTCTGGCGAGGTGGCGGGCGGGCTTGTGTTAAGGCTGCACTGAGGTGTGTGTGTGTGGTCTGGTGTGTCCCTGCAGTGTCCTGGCGCCTGTTCTGTGTGCGTGGTGAGCTACCGGACGAAGCCTGTCTGCTGGAAGTAGGCTGCTGCTGCGCCGGCCTGCGCTCACGAGGCTGCCTCGTCCTGCTCCACAGCCAGCAGGGGGCGCTATTTCTCTGGCACGGCTGCAAGGCCCACTCCAGCTCGCGCGAAGTCGGGAGGAGGGCCGTGGAACGCCTCAGGCAGATGTGAGTCTTCCCTTGTTGTCGATACAAGTGAATACATTTAGTCACCATTCAGGTCTGTCGATGCTGGTGATATTGGAGTGTATTGATGGTGTGTGTATGTATGTGTGTGTGTGTGTGTGTGTGTGTGTGTGTGTGTCTGTCTGTCAGGTGTCCGCCTGAGCTGGGGTTGAACAGCAATAGCCCTCTCAAGGTACAGGAGGTAGAGGAGGGCTTAGAACCTGTGGAATTCTGGAATGCCATTGGACAGCAGGACAGGAAGGCCTATGACTGCATGCTTCAAGGTATAAGCAAGAGGCGACACCTTGTAGACGTATTCAAAGACATGGTAATGACATTTAGAAAACACCTCATCTTAATGAGCCTGCAACCTAAGTGGGTGGAGTTTTATTCTGTGTGTTTGAGCTGAAACTTGTCAGGACAGCAAGTTCTAAGATGTTTTGCAATCTCCCTCAGATCCTGGGAAATACAACTTCACACCTCGCCTCTTTCACCTGAGCGCCAGCTCCGGAACATTCACAGGGGAGGAGCTACAGAGCCCTGGCCGCTTGCCAGGCGTTGTCATGGCAATGCCCTTTGTCCAGGAAAGTCTGTACTCTGTGCCACAGCCATGTGAGTGGGCGCTCCATTGCACAGATACACGCTAATTCAAAACCAATTACTCAAGTAATTTGACCAATTTTTTCCTGGATGATAAATCTTCTAAATGGTCTTGTTTTCCCTTTCTTCTCTCCATCTTCTGTCGTTTCTGTCTCTACACAGCCATTTTCTTACTAGACAACCGCCTGGAAGTGTACCTGTGGCAGGGGGTCAAGGCTGAGGATGCTGGCTGCTCTGCCTCAGCCTGCAGCAGCAGGGACAATGAGAGGAGGTGTGCCATGCAGACGGTGCTGCAGTACTGCAAAGGTGAGAGGGAACAGGGAACCTGGGAGAACCGGCCAGAACCTGGACAGGACAGGTGATCCTGGCATCCTTAGCTTTGTCGTCCAATTTCTGGGAAGAGATTACAAGTGCGCCACTGCTCTGTTGCTGATAAATACCACAGCAACTTTGCTGTTAAGTGTCCTGTGTTGCTAGACTGCAGCTCTGCCTTCTTACTGAGGTATTACAGCGGTTGTCTGGGTGTTATAGAGATGAACCCCAGACGTCCACCGCTGGCTTACCTCATCCTGGCTGGATCGGAACCCCTCACCTTCACCAACGTATTCCCTCACTGGGAGAAGAGGCTAGAAGTACCCCCTCAGGTTCGCTAACTCCACCACCGTAGGACAAGAAATAACATGGTGAGTAATTACACAAGGACTGTGGAAGACTCACCTCTCTCTGGGTGTTTGTCTGCTTGCTTGTTCCAGGGGGAGACCGGTCGAGTCAAACTGACCCTGGTGCAGGATGCACTGGCCCAGCTCACCAAGACCCAGTATCCCCTGGATGAGTTGCTGCGGACCCCCTTACCTCAGGGAGTGGACCCCCTGTGTCTGGAAGTCTATCTCTCAGACCAGGACTTCCAGGTAAGCAGAGTATGACCGTATCTGCCAGCCTAAGGAGTGAACTATTATTTTGACTAAATGTGAACCAGAGTCTTAAAAAAACACTTTTAAAATCCTGGGAATTGTGGCAATGTTGTCTTTCAGACGATTCTGGAGATGAAGAGAGACGAGTATGACTCTCTTCCAAGCTGGAAACAAGTCAACCTGAAGAAAAGCAAAGGACTGTACTAGCTCACGTCACAACAGGAACATCTACTTGTATTCATGTCCGCATTGCTTCAAAAGATTTTTGTTTTGTTTTTCTATTTTCTATTTTTAAGGTAATGTTACGTTGTCAAACGATGGCATTCATGTACAGCGTTTTCTCGGTAGTCGTTTTATCTGTGTGTCTTATTTAAGTATGGTTGTTTTAGGGCCTTATTTTTTTTTGTTCACAGCCAAACGCTCTCCGTTTCAGAGAGACAGGTCTGCCTATACCTTCAAACAGAAGGGCTAACTATAATCCCAATCCCAGATTAACTGCATTCTTTTTTGTATTCCTAAAAGATGAACGTGTGCGTGGCTTTCTAACAGAGTAGCCTTTAGAGTTTGTGTTGTTGTTGAAGAACAGACAGCCCGCACATTTTCCTATGAAACTTTAATTTATCTGTACAAATCAATGAAGGGAATTAGCGAAGAAAGAAAAGAGAGAGAGAGAGAGAGGAGAAATAGGTAGGACATCAGTGGTGAACTGCAGGTGGGACGTGAAAACAGGAGTGTATACAAAAAAAAATCAATTCTAACAAACAATGTAAACAAAGACAGAATAAACGAGTATTCAAGGTTTTCATGTTTCCTCATCGGTCGATATAATTCTATCAAAGAGCCCCTGCATGTCTACAGCTACTGATAGTCGTTCAAACTCTAAATGTCAGTTTGACGTTGAAAAAGCAACAAAAAAAAAAAGAGACCCGAATGTGGTCTTTTCCTCAGGAGGCCAGACACGGTCCTCTGATTTGTCGCTACGCTTACTTGAGGGCTTGACGCTGATATAGTTTTATCTCTAAAATCTAATTGGTGCAATTTAAATGTTGTGCTCTTCTTTAGTTTCAAATCTAATTGGTGCAATTTAAATGTTGTGCTCTTCTTTAGTTTCAAATCTAATTGGTGCAATTTACATGACGTGCTCTTCCTTATCTTAAATGTACGACGCAAACGATCGGTGTGATACTAGCGTGGGTTTCTGTCAGTGTTGGGAGTGTAAGGGAAAGCTTTGCAGCAGCCTGGGATAATGTCAGTGGGATCCAAAGGTCCCATGTTTTGCGCAGTGCTTGCATCTTTAAGGATACACCGTGTGTGCGGGCTGGTTAATGCTGTAATTAGGGCCCTAGGAGATTCAGTATTAGGTATGCATGGGCTAGCAGGTACACATGCTCCAATAATATCAGTCAGCACAAGGCACGCTAAATCTGTTTCAGATTGTTCAGTACTGGCAACCAAACAACTCGTAGCTAGTATATACACACAGTTCCCCTGTATAACTACAGTATAGTAAATACATAAACAACTCTTTTGAGTATTGATCTTAGACAGCTCCCAGCCAGCGTCCGTGCTTGACCTGACTCTACCTCTTCGTCTTCATTCGGGTGTTTTTCTCCCAAACACGGATTAACGGAGTGAATTTAATCCTCCATGTGACTGTGCAGTCCTAACGAGTGGGATTAAGGCCCACCACGGAGAGATGAGACCGGAGCTGGAGGGATGAGGGGGGCCAGTCCAGGAAGAGACCTCACACCGACTTTTAATACGTCTCTCTCAAAGTGTAACATCTTGATTAGTTGTGGTAGAGGAATACATATAGGATATATATTCACCTTTGACTGTGTATTTATTCATGTTCCTCTAATTCAGTGACCTAATGTGCGTATATTCAAATATGTTCAACTGTGTGTGTGTCTGTGAGTTTGTATGTTTGTATTCTAGATGGCCTGCTCTCTCTGCATGTCTATTCCAGGTAGACTTCTCTCTGGTTCTGAAGCCAGGGCCGCTTCCCTAAGCACCACCATGTGATCCTCGGCCGCGTGCAGCGATTGGTCGATCCAGTCCATGCTGCCAGACATGTGGCAGGCGTTGCGTGTTACCAAAACCAGGTGGCTGACCGACAGGAGGAGAGCAGTGGCCCTGAGGGAGACCAGAAGAGAGACAGGTTTCATCAAACACCGAAACCAAGATGAAAAAACTCCAAGAGAACAAGAGTATCATTTCCTTTCTGACTGTTGCAGCCCAGTGACCCCGCGTTCAGTCTAGAGCGCTCCATGAACACATTCTATTAGTGGAGCAGCTGCCTGCATGGCTGGTCATCACTCTCTGCTCTAACTGGCTCTCTCTGGGGCAGATGATGGAGGCTTAGTGGCAGCTGTGATCACCTGGCGTCCAGCAGGATGGGATCCAGGGGGGGGTACATGGATCGAACCACGTCATCAACCCTGCACGCCACGCACAGCATCATGGGAAGGCAGGCACAGAAGAGAGGTCGGACAATAGGTCAGCCAGTATCCATCTCAATACAAATATGGATTTGTAATAACGGCTGCAATTCAGATGATGGATTCGACTCAAGTCTGAATGTCACCTGGGACTGATGCGTTTGGCCACGGTGATGATGTCACTGAGGCTGGCTGGCGCCTTTACCTTCGCTCCTGAACCCATTGTCATGGCGACCAGTTTTTCGGTCAAGGTGTGGCAGATCTGTGATCACAGTGTGTACAGTAAATACGATCCAGTTGGACAAGAAAGAAAAAATATGAAGGCCCCTGGGTGTTCCTCAACGTTACCTTTAGGATGGAGATACAGTGAGACACCAAACCGCTGTTAAAAACAAACAAACATTCAGATAATACACAGCCCAGTCCATACCTGTATACAATATTGAATCTACGACTTGATAATAGACCAAGAAGAGGTCTCTATGGACTACTATTCAGTTAGGCTAGCAGCCAGGTTGGTGGCCAAGTTAGCTGACAGGCTAGCAGCCGGGCAGGCAGACAGGCTAGCAGACAGGCTAGCACTGGTAAGCTACCAGGTCAAACGTACGAGGCGTCCTCGATCCAGTCCTCATTCTCCAGGATGGCCTCGATGTGAGGGTTGGTGATGACCACATCATCCAGTTCCAGCTCCGAAGGCTCACTTTGGGTCTCCATGGCCCCAATAAGGTCTACGTTGGGTCTGTAGGAGGATAAGGGGGACCTGGTTCACAGAGGAGACTAGAAAGATGTGAGGTTGGAGAATAGGGGAACACATGAGGGCTTGATGAGAGACAGACAGTAAGAGCAAGAGAGAGTGTGTAAGATAAAGAGAGGGAGAGCAAGAGAGAGTGTGTGCAAGAGAAAGAGAGGGAGGGCAAGAGAGAGCAACAAGAGAAATACAACGAGAGAAAAAGAAACAGACTGACAGCAATAGAGAGGAACAGACAGACAGTAAAAGTGAGAGAGATACTTTGCACGTTGACTTGGCATTAACCTGACATTCAGACAGGTTTGCCCTCTGAGTTCTGTGCAGAGGGGCTAACCATGGGTGGAACACAAGAAGGGAACACTCAGTACAATCAAGTGTGAAGCGAGGAGACCACAGCCTAGGACTGCAGGCCGCTCGCACCCTCACCCACCCGTGCTGTGTCGCCCCCTCCCATCCCCAGATGCGTTGGAACACTGACTTGGAGTCAAAGTGATGCAGCAGGCTGAGAGGGTGGCAGTAGCGGTGTCGGCACACCATCACCAGGGCGATGAAGGACGCCAGGAAGATGGTGGCCAGCACCCCGATGGCCACGATCACCACCGTCTCCATGGTGACCCCGGGTCCCACGACGGCAACGGACAGCGACGTGGCGAGAGGAAAGGGTCCACGTGGCGAGGCGTGACTGGCTTGTCTGGTTGTGATTATGGCTGAGCGGTCATCTGCCAAGGAGAAGGTGTTCACTAGTCACAGCAACATGAACAAGCAAGTCACAGTGGAAGTCCTGCACAGTCTTAGGCTGGCTGTGTTACACTGTGTCTGCACACAGCATCAGCTTGTTTGCCTCTGTTTAAAAAAAAAAAAAACCACACAAGAGGAAAATACTCGGCCTATCCTTGGCCTCAAAGTGTCACACCCACAGTGTAAACAATCGTCTGGTCTTTATCAGAGCACATACAGTGTAAAGAAGGTGAACGTGCCCTTTTGCTGGTTTTGCTAGCAGCAGGGGAGCTTGATCCCTGCAGTTTGCTGCTTTGTATTTGCCACAGAAGGCGAAACAGCTCGATAAACTACCGCACATGACAGCATCTGTGGTTTGACATGCAGTACGCTGGCATATCTGGAGGGAACAACATTTACATGTCACAAGTTCTAATTGCTGCCATCTCGCGCAAGATAAACCTGATGAACAGCCTCAACGAATGTATTTATCACAGCTACATCTATACAGCTTGTCTGTCACTGTCTCCCGTTTGGCCACACATTTGTTGATACAGTGCTAGGATAGCCCATCAGGGGACTTGTTGGGAAAAAAAAACCTCTGACATTTTTTGATGAGCTTCTTCCAAGACATGCGAGATAAAGGGTAATCTACTAATCACAAATCAGTCCTTCCCCCCCAGCGTCTTACCCCGGTAGATGCCTCAGTTCCTTGGAGAGGGAAAATGTGGAGTGTTTTCGATGATTTTACCGAGCTGTTTCCCCATGGGACGTAAATCACAACTGCCTGCCCTCTGACCGGTTGAATCACTCATTAACCTAACCCTGCCCCACCTAGGAACTGTAGTGTGTTCCTGAGTGTGTTTGACCTAACCAATACTTTGGAAGGAAGCCATGGGCAGCAATAGAAAGGCCTTTTGATGTATGAACGTGATTGATTTGTTTTAAGGCAATGGCATTTATTCAACAAGGAAATGCAATTTCCCCATCGTTTCGCGAGGCACGGTCACCATTGGCAACAGAATTACAGAATTACAACATTCTCAACCGACATTTTCATCCGGATGATTGTGTGAGATTCCGCTTTGGAATGCTGTAATTCTTTAATCAGATTAATTTGTTGTACACTGGCCGTGTCATTCTGTGCTTTGTCCTGTCTCTCGCTTTAAGTATTTCTGACTCCTTTTCTGTTAAGAGGAAAAAGGTCAATTAATTCTTAATGATTATGTATGAAGTGTACTCTATATGACAGTGTAGTTCACAAAATGACAAACAGTGGGGACACAAATGAAGTGAAGTAGATTTCTGTGTATAATCAGCCAACCCCTAAATCCACTCAACTCAAATATTGCACAGTTAGTTTGTAAGGCTTTTTTAAACATACATTTTGCATATCTAGAACTTCCACATCTAAACACTTTAACAGCACACACTTCACACACTGTGCTGAATGTTCTGGAAAGGGGATGGTGTAATGAATGAGATGCATAATGCCTGCCCTCCACTATCAGTCCACTGACCCCATGTTTGGTGTTAAGGGGAGTGGACAAGCAGTTGCCAACTCAAGGAGACAAAAGAACCGCAAAGACTACAAGAGGCACTACCTGACTACAAAAGTCACTCACGCTAGTTTTAGGCAACTCAGATGAACAGGAATGTGAATTTATACGTATTTCCTGTATGTTTATACTCATAAATATTATGTTTTCATACTTTCACCGCTCATATTAGTATTTTAGTATCAAACAATTCACGAAATTGTTTAATACCAAAATAACAGACATTGCACTTAAAAATGACCCACAATTTAATAATCAATTGTCTTAACTAGTTCTGTTTAAGATACTCATCAGCAGCTTTTAGTTTTCAGTTTTTATCATCAGGCTTAATTGTGTTACGGTGCGTTTGCATTATTTCAAAACTTACTTTACACTAAAGTTGCTCAAAACATATTGAACCAAATGCCAACTAAACAACACGGTTGGAATTCAGACTTACCAAACCATTTTGTCCTTTTTTCTCTTTATTCTTTGGGAAACAAAGCGACTACTTCTTGCTTGACAGAGTGGAGATGGCACCGACCTCTCCAAATCCGTAACGGGGACGCGCAAAGGCCATTACGTGAGCGATTGAGCGGTAGGTGAATGTGCTGCGGCGGTTCAGTATCAACAAGCCCGAGCTCCTGGAAAAAAAGTTTGAAAACTCTGCGTTGTGCACGAGGATTTAACGCGTGCTTGCGCTTGGAAGAATGTGAGTTCTCCTAGAAAGTTATTCTAAATGTGGCTATTCAAGTAATAATGTGATCCTCTGTTTAAATTGCACGCAGTTTATCAGTGTTGTCATTCGTAGCATATACTATAACGTTTACAGTTTGGTTATCTAGATGATATATTAATGAGCATAACTGCAGGCAATATTATACCAATCAGTTCTATGGAACGTTTCTTCCCATGATTTGCGACTGGTTCAAAGTGTTAAAATTCTCATGCCAGTGATTTGTAACCAAACTTTCCCTAAATCTACCGCTAGATGGCGTATGCAATCCATGCTATTCCGGAAGTCTACTTGATGCCCAGACCAAATTTGAGATTGACAACTGCCATGAAAAAGACTTGTACCAGCGAGGCTACTTATCAGTTTACATTTCTATGTCGATACGTTCTTGATTACAAGTAACCCGAAACTGGGGGAAATCTACACACAGATTGTCATGTCAGAAAGAACAGGTAGGTGATTTTACAGCAGTTCCATTGGATGTTAGAATCACGGTTTGAAATGTTTGAAACACACCCTCTGAAGGGAGACAGTGTAATGACCACCAGCAGATGACCCTGTTATGATCCAGGTCTGCTGGGGGAATGAGATCCTTTAGTTACAGTGTGCAAAGCAGTCGCTCTGGGAGCAGTGATAAAGCCAGGGTAGATAATTACTTCCTCTGTAAATCTGAAGACAGCTATAAAGTCTATTGTCTGTGGAGCCCATGAGAATAGTTTGAGGACTCTCTGCCCTGTCATAAAGGACTGTGGCCAGTAGAAAGAAAGTCAGAAAAGGCTGAATGACCAGATAACGCAGAGTAAACGAACGACTGGGAACAAAGGAAAAAAGAGCGAATGTTTTTTAATGGTTCGTTTAAAAACAAAACAAAAATATGACCACAATATGACAGATGGCAAATCCTAATCAGTTCTGCCGTAATCCCTGTGGTGTCTTTGGAGAAACACTTCAAGATTTCCTCACACCTCCAGACCCACGTCATCAAGACAAACACATCCGTCCCATGTATCTTTCTCTCCCCTCCCGACACTGTGGTCTCCTCTCCGTGCCTCTCCAGGGTGGCCAGGAGGTGGCTTGCCTTTCACCCCAGCCATGTCAACAACGTCACCAGGCAGCTTTCAAGCGATGATAGCAGCAGTCGGCAGCACATCCAATCAGGGGATAACAATCTCTAAGCCCTGGAGAGAAGGCTTGGCAGGCTGTAATTGAACTATTAGCTGTCATTAATACTGGCTGGATGTCAGGTGGACTCTGACCCCCCCCCCCTCAGTTCTTACACTAGAGGCTGTGCTGTGGCCTGGACATGGCGCCGCCTTGGAGCTAGGAATAGAAGTTGATGGGATGCCACTCGTGTCGTCATGGTAGCGGCTGATCAGGGTCGAGACATTAAAAAGAGGTTGTTGTTGTTGTTGTGAAAGCGGCCTGTTATTAACATGCAGACCCACATTCACGCAGGGGGGAGGAGCGGATGACTCACGCTTTGGCCGCAACTTGATCTCAGCTCCTTTCCTGCGTCACTTTACGCAGGGTTTCGATCAGGGCTGTCGGGTCGTAACCAAGTGGATGCTGAATCTCTTTCGCTCCAAATGAGGTCTGCCTTTTGCCCGACACCGCGAAGTCATGCGCACTTTAGTTACGGTTATGTGTTTTGTTGAATCACAATTCCTCGAGTTCTTGGAACAGCATCAATAGCTAATCATCTGTGCTGGCGGAGGGCGGGGGGGCGGAGGTGGTGGGGGTGGGGTGGGGGGGGTAGGGCAGGGGGTTATGCAGACAGATTAAAACTGAGGATGTGAGTTGCTTTACAGTCTCTGGCCTTTCAAGGCATCTGTAGCCCCAGAGACTCTCTACACAGGGGGAAGGGGGACAGAGCCAGGGCGAGGCAGGGAGAGTATAGAAGCTTCCAGAACAGATGGTGAGGATAGGGCTAGCTGCAGTAGAAGAGCACCACCCTCCATATTCACCCCCCCTCCCCCTCCCTTCATCACAGGGGACCACTGTCATCATTGATGATGCATGAATCCTGCTTGTGATCATCGATCCTTTTTCCCCTGTTCAAGCAAGGGCTGTGTGTCATTCTTAGAAATCTAGCAGTGGCTCCCATACAAACACACACATACACCTTTGTGGGGAATGTGCTTGCGATGCACTGAGGAACTGCCCATAAACTGGACTACGTGGGATGTTTTTGTCTCAGCCGGTTTTCCGGTTAGTGTTGAGAAACCATAACAACGCCACCTGAGCTTCCAGACCATAATATGTACCTAATGACCCATGTAAGTGCTGCATGCCTGTTGGAATCTGTTGTTTAGTTGACATGGCAATGCTCTGAAGAGTTTTTCTATCTGGGCGGACATAGCAGAAAATGGCCTTTCCAAAGAATCGGACACAAAAAGAAACTAATTTCGAAATGAACCGATAATTATGATCAAGACCTGGATGAGGCTTGTCTGAGGGTCAAGTACTGGGCAGATGAAACCGGCTGTTAGACATTCTGAGCTAAAGATCTACCGTGTGTGGGTAATGTTTGTGTGCTGCTTCTTACAGAGTATAATGACACTGGATGCTTTTGTGTTTTTGAATCCTTGTCTGTGCTGCCTGGGATGCACGGTTAAGAGGCTGGCGTGACAAACTAGGCCATTGTTCTTTGGCATAAACAGTCTTTCAGGAGACAAGCCAAATCTGCCTCTTCCACACATTGCCTTGTGAGAATAAGGTCAACAGTGCCTTATGGAGTACGGCATCTGTTTCTGCTGTCATGTGAATGGTTTTGCTCGTGCGAAAGCTTGTTACCCGGTTGTCATATGTGTTGGCATGATTGGGATTATTTGGAGTAAAAACCCGATTGTCTGCGTGAAGAACAGCTTAGAAGTCACTTGGCTTTGGCTTAGAACCGTCCTCAGGAAAAATGATGGATACAAAAGACGGAATTAGTCTGAAGTTCTCCCGCTTCGTCCTTCTGGGGGTCTCTCGACCCCCGCGGCTCTTTCGGCTTACAGGGGCTTCATGGTCCGTAAGTGACAGAGAAGGAATGGCAGGACAAGATTTTTTTCGAGACAGATTCAGCGGGGACAGACTGAGCTGAAGCGGAGATGACTCAGCAACGTCCTTGAGAATCCAAACAAATTCGTCTGTTTTTTAAACCAAGCAGCTTTTCTCCTTTTGTTTCATCTGTCTTTGTCTTGATACTCAGTGAATATGGCTCAAGTCCTGGGTTGTTGTTTTTTTTTTGGCATTGAGGGAAGTGCACTGAAATAAGCTTGTGTTGTTTACTAGAGCTGGCTTATGTGAAACCTTGAAACCTTGTGTTCGCTGCTATTATCCCAAAACATTTACAAATGATGCAAACCTGAAGCACTCATTAAAACATGCATCTTCAGTATCGCTAGAATGCAGGTTGCGGGATCTGTAAACCAGTCGTAATTATGACTCATCTATCTTTCCAGCCTGGTTGGGGCTGGGTGTCATGGTGTTTGCCATCATTAAGCTCAGCGAAGCCACCCTCTGTGAGAACAGCCATATTTGACAGTTGATTGCTCTCCCCTTCCATCTTTCATCCTCCTCCTCTTTCGCTCCATCTGCACGAGCGATTATTTGGGGGCTTTTTAAAAGTAATTTTTCCCTCTTCTCGTCCCGATCCCTTCCACACATCACCTCATCCATGACCCTGTCCTAATTCTGCATTCTTCACAACATCTCCATTTAATTAAAGCGATTACCCACCCCTTCCCTTTATCACTTTTCGCCAGAGTGGTTTATCTCTTCTTCAGATACTTTCCTCAATCTCCGAGAAATTGTTTCTTGGATCTTGCTTTCAATCTTCCAGCAATTTCATCTCTCTCTCCGCGCCGAGGTGAGGGAACGAGAGGAGGAGGTCGAGGGAGTTTTAACCCCTTGACAGGAAGGTGACAGTTCTGCGGTGAAGCAACGGACCTGTGAGGAACCAGTCCACACCCGGGCTTATCATCCAGTTGGGAGCAGGAGATGGAATTAACAAGCACATCGTCTGCAGACCTGCTGTTTTAGTAAGCCCAACCCTCTGTGTTCAGCATTTAACAAAGCAGCACTCCATGAAGGTGAGTGTTTTGCTCCGCAGGTGTCCCCCTTCTGCCCTGTTGCAGTCTAGTCACACCTCTGGTCTAGACAGCTGCAGTCTCTCTGAAATCATCCATCTCCTTGGAGATCCGCCGCTGCTCCAGTTATGCCAGGGAATCACGAGCAATCTGCATGTTAATCAAGCGTGCGGCATGTCAGAGAAGACTTCTGGTAGCCACCGTGAACGCTGCTAATACCTTTAATGGGATTCCATCCCTCCACGCTGGTGTCTGGGGGAAAGGCTGCGCTCGCGGCTAAGAGCCTTGGCTTCCTCTGAGTGACCTGCTTCAGGTGAGAGGTCGTTTGACGTGGCGTCCGTGTTGAGGCGTGGTGTGTATCAGCCGTGCTCTGCAACGCGTATGAAATCCACTCTGTGGTGTATTGATCTGGCCTGCAGTTTGATTGATGCTGTCTTTAAAAATTCATTAGGCTGAGGCATGGGGGAGCCGCAGGGCGGTGTGTGTTCCTGTAGGGCACATTTGTCTATGTTTACAGACCAGGAGTATTCAGTCACTGGCAGGAAAATAGCCCTGACAGGACCACGCTGTACTGAATGAGTCACTATGTGGTTTGTACCACACACGCACACACACACCCAAAGCCTCCTTTCTGATGAATCCCTACACTAGATAAAGAGAGATGACAGGGTTACAGAATACATCCATAGATTACAGGAATGTGCAGAGTAGAGAGAGAGACAGACAGACAGGGGCTACAGTTCAGTGCACTGAGGCTAGCTCATGCAGAGATGTGGAGGATGTTTCATTGTGTCTGAGATGTGCATGTGTACATGGATATATCCAGGGTGTGTGCTTGGAGTACGTAAGGTAATGGATTCCTCCATTCAGATTCAGTCTACGCTGCCTACAACTGCGCCCATAAATCACCGGGTGTCTAAGAGGGATTAATGAACATGAATCTGTTCGCTCGTGTAAACGCTCCTGGACTGCTATACCGTGACTTGGTTTGACAAGTCGTAACACAGTTATAGGAAGCCTGGGAAGAAGGAGAGAGTCACTGTTAGCCCCTCCCCCCTCCTCTCTGTGGACCACCCTGGATTGATGAGGGGGGTCATTTTCAATTAGGACAGGGTGTTAATTAAGACTACGCTGTTCAATTAGACTGGGATTTCTTAATAGGGGCGGGCCCCGTTTAATCTTGTCCTCAGGGTTGACGGAAGGGTTCTGTGTGTAGCAGGAGGGAGGGGAGGAGGGGGAAGAAGCGGGCGAACAAGGCAGGGAGAAAGAAACACTGAAGTACTTAGAGCACCCTCCTGGATGTCTGTCTTGCTTTGTGCTAGATGTCCGCATGCCCACTCCGACAGACAGATCCCTGCCCACATGTTCTTCTCGGTTCCACATGAAAGCGAGGAAGTGAAGAGCAGCGAGGAACCCTGATGACTCCCCTGCTCAGGATTCCTGAGGCAGCTTGCCTGTAGTCGGAGGGAGGACTCGCGGAGGGAACACTCGCTTTACTGCTGTTTTTGAAGCCGGGAGAATTTGGGCTGAACTCTTGTCTCACCTCTGTTGCCTGCCCACTCCTGCTGCAGAGTGGGAAGAGGACACAAACAGGACTGTGAAGGAACAGACCTGGAGCCCACACAGACCTGGAGCCCACGCTGAGTGTGTGTGTGTGTGTGTGTGTGTTTTTGAGTTTGTGCTGCTGTGTGTGTTTCAGTGTGTGTCTGTTCGTGTTTGTGTGTTTAAGTATATGTGTGTGTGTGTTTGAGTGTGTGTGCGTGTTTGAGTGTGCGTGTGCGTGTTTCAGTGTGTGTGTGTTTGAGTGTGTGTGAGGGTGTGTTTGAGTGTGTTTGTGTTTCAATGTATGCGTGTTTCAGTGTGTGAATGTGTTTGTGTGTGTGTATCTCACTGTGTGCGCGTGTCTTAGTGTGTGTGTGTGTGTGTTTGTGTGTGTGTATCTCACTGTGCGCGCGCGTCTTAGTGTGTGTGTGTTTGACGACAGGCTGAAACTTCCAGCAGACTGGCAAGCTACACTTCTTTTGTAGATTGATGATGGTTCTACAAAGAATGTAATCTTTTTATTAGGGTGTTCTTAAGGGTGTTTTATTAGGGTGTTTTTATAAGTGTGTTCTTAATAGGGTGTTTTATTTGGGTGTTTTATTTGGGTGTTTTATTAGGGTGTTTTGTTAAGGTGTTTTATTAGGATATTTTGTTAAGGTGTTTATTAAGGTGTTTTATTAAGGTGTTTTATTAGGGTGTTTTGTTAAGGTGTTTTATTAGGATATTTTGTTAAGGTGTTTTATTTGGGTGTTTTATTTGGGTGTTTTATTAGGGTGTTTTGTTAAGGTGTTTTATTAGGATGTTCTGCAATGAAGGGGAGTACAGCATCTAGTATGAGTGTGAAGCTGTGATTGGCTGGCTCAACTGTATTCTTCTCATCACCCCTGGCTTCAAAAAGTTACATAACGCACTTGTGTGGAAGCCCAGCAAAATAATGACTTTTCTACCGCGAATGAGACTGTGTCACATTTGCAATAGACACAGCTGAACAAACGGCTCCCTCAGGGGAAACACAGGATGTTGCCATACATAAACATCCATGCAACAAAAAAATACCCCCAAAAATCTATTATATTTGAGTGACCCAGAGCTGTCATGTGTTTGGGTCTTATCAGTGTCATGAGGACGTGCTTTTAGAGAGACCCAGAGGATGGGCACTACAGAATTTGTGGTTTTGTGCGAACATCAATTCATGTGAACAACGTAGAATGAACATTCATATAGTGGTGGAGTGAAAAAGCGTAAATATACACTGTAGATCGACACTTTCCTTCTGTATTTGTTTTTGTGTGCATTACTAGTAGACTGAGAACACTGGTCTGTGTTGCATTGTTAGAAATCTTCGAGAAAACTCCCCTCGAAGCTTTGGCTCCTGTCGTTTCAGTTGTACATTGTGCTTCCTTAGACACAAAGGAATTCTAGAACTGTTGTTTGAAGGTTGTACGAGGATAAAGAACTCTAGTTCCATTCAGACGTTCAGTATCTGAAAGACTCTTTGCTCTCTGTGGTTCTGTTGTTTGACTAGACCTTTCTCCGTCTTGACTCGGGTCGATGGCGTCGTACAGTAATCGCACTCCCGGCACAATACAAGGCCAAGGCATCTGTTGTTATCGCTTGATAAGCAGACACATCACTCATTAAAGGATCCTGCAGTTACGTCACCTAGCTTTATTCTTCATCACAGCGGCCTTTAGTGTCTGATCAGTCTGTTTCTGTCGGGTATACTCAGCTATATTGATTGCACAGACAAGCCCTACTCAATGGGCCCTAATGAGAGAGACAGAGACAGAGACAGAGAGAGAGGGAGAAGAGAGAGAGGAAACTATCTTTTTCTCATTCATCTTATTCGTCCGACACTCACCTACAGCAAACCGTCTTGGCTCGACAAAATGGCATCTCGATAGAAATAGCTGTTACGCAACAACTGCAGAGAGGCCACGGGGAGAGAAGGAGCGGCAGATTTGTGGTTAGTGCTGCGGAGGTTCTGGCGATCCCGCGGCGATTAGTTCGGCCATTAAAAAAAAAAGAGGGCTCAATTATTTAAAGAACATTGCGCGATAAACATGTTTCATTTGGGATCCCGAATCAGCCAGACCACTTTACTCTCTGTGCGTTATGCTAAGAGAGCAGAGTGAGTGTGGTGTGCAGAGACTGGCCTTTTGTCACCTGTGTTTAGCAGAGTGAGTGTGGTGTGCAGAGACTGGCCTTTTGTCACCTGTGTTTAGCAGAGTGAGTGTGGTGTGCAGAGACTGGCCTTTTGTCCCCTGTGTTTAGAGTGAGTGTGGTGTGGCAGAGACTGGCCTTTATTGTCATACCCTGTGTTTAGCAGAGTGAGTGTGGTGTGCAGAGACTGGCCTTTTGTCACCTGTGTAGAGAGTGCATGTGGTGGCAGAGACTGGCCTTTTGTCACCTGTGTTTAGGCACAAATGATCTGCCTTTCCTTCAGATGGGGGGGAGTGGGGGGGGGTGAGAGGGCTGGGGATGGTGTATGTGTGTGGGGGGGGGGGGCTGGGGATAGTGTGAGCGAGTGTGGGGGGGCTGGGGATGGTGTGTGTGTGGGGGGGGGGTAGGGGGGGCAGGGCGGTACTTTATAAATCAAATCTGTTCCGGAGACACAGCCTTGACGTGGGAAGTGAACTGTGACCAAGCAGTGAGGGAAAAGAAACTGATCAAAAGAGAAGAGAGCAGAGGTGGAAAATTGAAAGCTATACTTCGCGGCACCTCCTCCTCCCCTCCTATCCGCCTCTGTGTCGTTGTTCATCGTTCTCGCTGACGGAGGAAAGGTAGCTGGCATCTACAGTGGTTAGCCATACGCCTAGAGTCTCTGCTTTGTGATGCAGTGTGTGTGAGGCTAGTGCAGTGTGATACAAGGCTGTTTAGTTTGTACTGCCTTCGCCCTCAGCATGGGCTTCTGCGATGATGGTTGGACGCTCTTTGATGTGGTCACCGCCGAGCAGATTAGGCTTGTCTGAGGGAGGGGTAAAGCGTGTGTGTTTGTGTGGATGGGTGTGTGTGTGTGTGTGTGTGGGTGTATGTGTGTGTGTGTGTGTGTGTGTGTGTGAGTGGTTAGGTGGGTGGGTGTGTGGGTTTGTGTATGTATGTGGGTGTGTATGTATATGTGTGTGTGTGTATGTGTGGTTAGGTGGGTGTGTGTGTATGTATGTGGGTGTGTGTATGTATGTGGGTGTGTATATGTGTGTATATGTGCATGCGCGTGCGTGCGTACGTGTGGATGCGTGGGTGGGTGTCTATGCTGTGTGCGTACGTGTGGATGCGTGGGTGGGTGTGTGCATGCGCGCGTGTGTGTACGTGTGGATGCGTGCCCGTCTCGGAGTGTTCTCTCAAAAGTCGCTCTGGAGGTGACATCGGCTGCTTTGAGCCACAGTCACGACCACAGCTTAATTACCGTCCTGCTGGGACCTGTGGGCCAGAACACGTACATTTGCTGAATTACTCGCCCGCGGTGTCACACTAATTATTGAGCATTGACTTGTCAACGAAGATAATTAAAAAGTCATCTTTTAGTGAGATACTTAGGGTGCGAGCATGAGATTGCAGCGCTTGGATGGCAAAGAGAGAGAGAGAGAGAGTGAGTGAGTGAGTGAGAGAGAGAGAGAGAGAGAGAGAGAGACGGGTGGGGGAGGGATGGGTAGCTGTATTACATTTGCAGCTTCTGGAAAACTATTGGATATCGAAAAGTGTTCAGGATCAGGAATTGTATCGGACGCCTGGAATACCCCTGAACGGATGATGGAATCCGCCTGGAACTGATTATATTTGTTAGTATGTGCATACAGGCGTGTGCTTGTCTGTATGCCTTTGGATGTGAGGCTGGCTGAGTGTATTTCCGCCTGTCTCTTTGCATATAATTGCTACGCTAGCTAATGGGGTTATGTAATACAGGTATGAGTGGCTAAACCGACTCCCTGAAAGGAGCTTATACGTGTCAGCTGTCTTCTCTGCTTCCCGGCTGCATCTGGCTGGCTGTTTCAGGCATGTTGACTACCTCCTAACTGCTGGATGGCTGTTTCAGGCATGTTGACTGCCTGCTAACTGCTGGATGGCTGTTTCAGACATGCTGACTACCTCCTAACTGCTGGCTGGCTGTTTCAGGCATGTTGACTGCCTGCTAACTGCTGGATGGCTGTTTCAGGCATGCTGACTGCCTGTTAACTGCTGGATGGCTGGAGCGTGGAGATGAAAAGGCCTTCTCTGTCAGCCCCCAGAGTCTTGGTGATTTCACACACAATAAAAAGCATGAGAGGTCCTCAACAGTGAGGGTGACCTAACTCCGACACACGCCGCAGACTGGCTTGACTGCGGAGATATTCCAGACACTGATGGCGGAGAAGATGTCTCGATCTTGGGGAAAGTCACGTTCACGCGTGTGTCTGTATTCCGGTGTGTTTGTGTTATGTGTCACTAGTGCCCTCTTTGTGACCTCAAGGGGGAGTATTTTAGACCCCGACTCTTGCTCTGACGCATGTTCCTGTCTGTTTACCTTGCCTCAGGTTTCCTGGGTAGCAAAGGAGGAGGAGGAACATGAAGGTCGATGGGAACAGAGCTTAAGAATGAAAAGAATGGCTTGGTCCTTCCTGAACAAAGGCAGGAAACTGCAAGAGCAATACAAGCACAGCACATACACCGCAAGCCTGTATACGTCCATCTTTTTGCATGTTACTGTACGGGGATACACAGTAAAGTCTGGACACATCCAGGTACGTGACATTACTGTGGATGTGTGTGGGAGTGTGAAATCTGATCTTACATTTAAAGCAAGACAATCCTTGGCAATGTGCAGGCAACAAGAGAAAACACAGCAGCAAAGAAGAGAGGCAGTGAGATAATGTGATAGTACAGTCAGAGTGAGGTAGAGACAGAATGTGATAGTACAGTCAGAGTGAGGTAGAGACAGAATGTGATAGTACAGTCAGAGTGAGGTAGAGACAGACTGTGATAGTACAGTCAGAGTGAGGTAGAGACAGAATGTGATAGTACAGTCAGAGTGAGGTAGTGAGATAATGTGATAGTACAGTCAGAGTGAGGTAGAGACAGAATGTGATAGTACAGTCAGAGTGAGGTAGAGACAGAATGTGATAGTACAGTCAGAGTGAGGTAGAGACGGAATGTGATAGTACAGTCAGAGTGAGGTAGAGACAGAATGTGATAGTACAGTCAGAGTGAGGTAGAGACAGAATGTGATAGTACAGTCAGAGTAAGGTAGAGACAGAATGTGATAGTACAGTCAGAGTGAGGTAGAGACAGACTGTGATAGTACAGTCAGAGAGAGGTAGAGACAGAATGTGATAGTACAGTCAGAGTGAGGTAGAGACAGAATGTGATAGTACAGTCAGAGAGAGGTAGAGACAGAATGTGATAGTACAGTCAGAGTGAGGTAGAGACAGAATGTGATAGTACAGTCAGAGTGAGGTAGAGACAGAATGTGATAGTACAGTCAGAGTGAGGTAGAGACAGAATGTGATAGTACAGTCAGTGTGCGGTAGAGACAGAATGTGATAGTACAGTCAGTGTGAGGTAGTGAGATAATGTGATAGTACAGTCAGAGTGAGGTAGAGACAGAATGTGATAGTACAGTCAGAGTGAGGTAGAGACAGAATGTGATAGTACAGTCAGAGTGAGGTAGAGACGGAATGTGATAGTACAGTCAGTGTGCGGTAGAGACAGAATGTGATAGTACAGTCAGTGTGAGGTTAGAGACGGAATGTGAAAGTACAGTCAGTGTGAGGTAGTGAGATAATGTGATAGTACAGTCAGAGTAAGGTAGAGACAGAATGTGATAGTACAGTCAGTGTGCGGAAGAGACAGACTGTGATAGTACAGTCAGTGTGCGGTAGAGACAGACTGTGATAGTACAGTCAGAGTGAGGTAGAGACGGAATGTGAAAGTACAGTCAGTGTGAGGTAGTGAGATAATGTGATAGTACAGTCAGAGTGAGGTAGTGAGATAATGTGATAGTACAGTCAGAGTGAGGTAGAGACAGAATGTGATAGTACAGTCAGAGTGAGGTAGAGACAGACTGTGATAGTACAGTCAGAGTGAGGTAGAGACAGACTGTGATAGTACAGTCAGAGTGAGGTAGAGACAGAATGTGATAGTACAGTCAGAGTGAGGTAGAGACAGAATGTGATAGTACAGTCAGAGTGAGGTAGTGAGAGAATATCATGTACTGGTTCAGTCAGAGTGAGATGATGAGAGAGTGAAGGTAACAGCTAGTGACAGAGCAGGCAGGCTACACAGCAGGGAGCAGAGCTGGGGTTCCTGTGAAGGTGTGTGCACTGATCCAAACTCTTCCCTCCCTGCTGTTTAAGCCTGTCTGTAAGGATCTCCCTGAACACACACTCCGGTGTCCATTACCAAGACACAGCGCTGGCTTTCGACAGCTCCATGCACCCATCTACTGAGATTTACAGTATCTGTGTAGACACACACACACACACATTGATGCACAGGATGTTCTCTGAAGGATTCAAAGTCATTTTTCCTTGTTGTACAACACTTAGCCCCTGAACTAGCACGTTATTAAATTAGCATTACGTTCAACATTGACTTGGCTTGGAGTGAAGAGTTTGAGAGTTTGACTGGGGGTTTAATCCCAAACGCTTGCTCAACGTGAAGAGAATGTATCCAGGGCCACAGAAAGGAAAAGTAACTACTGACAATAGATGTAATCCGTCTCATTGTCGATATCATGTTTTCTATTGTCATTTCATTTGTTTCATTATGATGAACAAATTGAACAAACTAGTTTCAAATAAAATAAATCGCTACAGTTTGGACATGAAATTGTGGCAAATTGGAAAACGTGTGAGAAATGCTCTTATCATGTCGAGAACCACTTTCAAGGAGCATGATTATATTACATCCTTTTAATCAATTTGCCTTTGAGGATCTTATAAGAAACGATTCACATTTCCATGTGTACGTGAACACGTGCGCTGTGTCGAACACCGTCTAAACAACACTGTCCTCTGGCAGTCTTCTGTGCTCACTTTCAGTGTGACCATAACCAGAAGGCTGGATCATGTGTAATCCCTCGTGGCCTCTGTGGTGTGTGTGTGCGTGTGTGTGGGGGGGATTAGAGTGTGACAGACTTTTCATAGTTTTTGCCACTTCCTCAGCTTGTCTGGCTGCATCACACGGTCCCTGGGAGGCCTGCCACTATGTACCAGAGAAGCCAGACTAGAGACCTGGACCCAGGTGCCCTGGATCCAGTGGGACAGAAACTGGGCGCTCGTGTGCTTCCCTGTGTGTGGGTGTGTGTGTGAGAGTGAGTGTGAGTAAGCGAGTGAGCGAGTGACTGTGTGGAAAATGTTCAGCTGCACTACTACGTTCTCTATTGGGGACAGCCAAAGATTCAATCGCCCATGAAAGACATGACTATAATTTTATTTCGATTTGCCGACATGTTCAGAGCAGAAGGTGCATCGCGTCATAGTTTCAGACCCAGTTGAACTGACTGAGTCTCTCCTGGGATCCTTCTCCTCCTGGAGACGACCGCTCTGACAAGCTGAGCCCCACGCTGCCGCAGAGGCTCATGGGATATGAGGGCGTCCTAAATCCCTCTGGAGACCGAGTGGTACCGTTGAGGACGTCTCAGCGGCGTGCAGGGGGATGGATGGAAGCAGGCGGGAGGAATGCGGGAGAGGAGGGAGGGCACAGTGAATTCGAAAGATCGGCCTCCCCATATGAGAGAAACACGGGGGGTGGGAGTGTAAGAGGGGGGAGACAAGAGCAAAATGGAAGGGTTGTTGAGGGAAGGGGGTGTAGTGAATGTAGATCTATGTCTGGTGAGCCGTAAACAATATCTTGTACGCACACACCTGAGAGAACAGAGAAGCTGTAGAGAGAGAGAGAGAGAGAGAGAGAGAGAGAGAGAGAGAGAGAGAGAGAGAGAGAGATGGCCTGACATGTAACAGATCAGGAGAAAATGTTCAGGGAATTGGAGCGTCTTGCCCTCTCGCATCAGAAAAGGGAGAGCGAGAGATGACTCACCTCTCTTTGCCGTGCATCCTGCCCTGAAAACTGAGCTGCATTGCTTGCTGCCTTACTCCCTTTGGCCTGCCTGCCTCCCTGCCTGCCTCCCTGCCTGCCTCCCTGCCTGCGTCCCTGGAGAGATATCAAGGGTTGCAGCGAGGGCTGCTGTCTGACTGTGTTTTTCTGTTCAAACCCTCGACTGCCTCGCTCATAGGTCCGCGCTCGCAACGCACCCTCTGCTTACTGTTTGTTTGGCGAGATTGACATCACAAACACGATTAAGTGCGGTTAATCCCCAAGATTGATAGTGGTGTTGTTCAACTCTGGCATATTACAGATTAACTGCAATGTGGGGATAATAGGAAATGAACATCTGCTCATTGTAACTTGTGATTGGGTTAGAAGAACCCTTGGACAAACAAGTGTAGCCAGGTATCCAGCACGTCTGTGTTGCTCGGCCAGGATTGACATGCCTCTCCATCTGGGATGGAAATGATTCAGCCACACGCCTGCAAACTTCACAGAGGCTACCGATGGGAGCTCGACAGTCTAACCACAAATGAGGATCGGCTTTCTGCATCTGTCTATTCCGCAACTGTGTGTGTGTGTGTGTGTGCCATCCGCTTTGTGGCTGCTGGGCTTAGCCGATGCATCGCCTTTGAAATACTCACACACACACAAACACAAACACAGCCATCCATCCACACACACACACACCCACACATGCATATCAAGATCTCATTCATCCCACTAGGATCAAAACGTCCTCAGGAAGGAATCGGAAAACGACAGTGTAACTTACTGACTTGTCGACCTAAACAGACCTCTGCAGGGGTGCGTCTAAGAAGCCTGATCTGTAGTGAAGAAATGAGATGATGATTGAACTTTGCAGATGATCAAAGCAGCTCTCTTGAGAGAGTGTTCTTGAAGAATTCACTCTGTCAGTCTTTTCTACTGGAAGCAAACGACCATCTTCCACCCATGGTCCTTGCAGAAGCAAGGCATCTTTGATTGCTTTAATGTGATGAAAAATCACATTTTCATGTGATTGATTAAATATATGCCCTTTCATTTCCTAAAGGCTAATTAACCATATCGACTGTCTTTAGCATGATAATGAAAGCAATCGTCAGCGTCTCACAATAGCACAATGGTTTCTCAATGGGCTGTCACGTTGTGATGAATTTCAATGTGCCCTAGGAGATGGGCGTTTCTGCGTGGCGAGCCAGACACCTAGCTCCTGAGGCCATTTTTGGCAGGTTTGCTCACTCAGGACCCGACACGTCGGCGGCGCCAGGGGACAAACAAACAAACGCAAACAACTCAGCAGGAGTCCGTCTTTGTTTTTGAATTTCTGAATATTCGGTGATGATTTTTCCGTCTCTTCGCCGCTCCCCTAAGGCTCTCGGCAGCCTGCGTAACCCCGGCGACCGGCCTGCCGCTTTCTCTGGATCTCCTTGTTGCGGTTCATCTCGCATCCTGTCCTTCCCACTGCCCGACCGCCCGCCTCGCTCGGAGGTTCAGCTCCCATCGCCAGCTGGTGAAGCCGGCAGCCATGAGCTTGCTTGGACCTCGGTCAAACTTTGATATTCTAGCTTCAGGCTGCCTCCGCAACAAGGAGAGCTACTGAGATAGCCACCAGAGAGGGGGAGAGAAAAGGTTCTGTTTGAGAACCACCAGGAAACGAAGCGCTTTCCGGTCAAGGTGAAGTATCTTCGAGGCAGTTTAAGATAGCTGTAAGCCGGTCTTTCATCAGCATCAGTTGGCCATTCATCAACATCAGCGTTTATCTTAATAACAGGAATGAATTCAGCCGTTCGCTGATGGATGAAGTGCGTCTGAAAAGCGTGTTGTTCCTGCCACTGCTTTTGCAGAATACGAGAACTTTGCATGAAAGTGCACGCAGAAAGGGAGGATTCCCTCCTAGTCCGTGACAGCTGCAGTGATGTAGAAGTGTGAAAAACCAATCATAAACGCTGACCTTTTCCAGTCTGTTCAGGCTGTGCTTGGCTAATCTCTGCGGGCTGCCGACATGGTTTATTCAGCGTGCTGCCTGCGTGTGTAGGAAAGAGCCGTGCCCCGGCCTCGTTGGAGGAGCGTTAACGACACACCCTCCCAGACCTGGGTTCCTGTAAAACCCCTCCTTCATTACCTGCTCTCTACTTCCTGGTTCAAACCACGACAGCATGTTAACACAACCGCCAGGGCTAGTTCCACTAATGCAATGAGTCATTTCCCTGTGAAAGTGTCTGATAGTATTGCTAATGTGCAACGGTGGGAATATAAGTATATAATTCACCCTGTTTACGACCAATGAAATGGTTGTTTTCTGGTTCAGTGTTTCTGGGCTCGCTAACATTGTAGAGTGGAGAGGGATGGAAGGTCAGGGCAATGCAAATGTAATATCCCACCTGGAGTGGGGTTGAATGGAGACTCCAGATGAGGTAAAGTGATATCTGGATGCGCATACGCATGCGTCCATCTGGCTCATAATCAGGCTTGCTCTTAAAGCCCTCACGTGCTGGCAGTAGGACACGACAGCTGTTGGTGAGCCGCACCTGCAATCATTCGCCATTATCGCAATCATTCGCCATTATCGCAATCATTCGCCATTATCGCAATCATTCAGCCATTATCGCAATCATTCAGCATTATCGCAAACTATTCAGCATTATCACAATTGTTCAGTTGCATCACCATCATTCAGTCGTCATCTCAATCATCCAGCATTATCACAATCATTCAGCATTATCACAATCATTCAGCCATTATCACAACCGTTCAGCCGCCATCACAATCATATAACCATCTTCACAAAGTAATCTCAATCATTCAGTCGTCATCACAATCATTCAGCATTATCACAATTATTCAGCCATTATCACAACCATTCAGCCGCCATCACAATCATATAACCATCTACACAAATTAATCTCAATCATTCAGTCGTCATCTCAATCATTCAGCATTATCACAATCATTCAGCCATTATCACAACCATTCAGTCGCCATCACAATCATATAACCATCTTCACAAAGTCATCTCAATCATTCAGTCGTCATCACAATTGAGCATTATCAATATCATTAAGCCCTCATCACAATCGTTCAGCTACGGTCGCAATCATTCCAAAACCTTCCTTACATTGCCTGTTCAATTATCCCTTCACATTTCATTGAGACATTTGACCGACAGGAGGAGAGACCCCAATCAGCTAGTGCTTCTGTAGCGTTAATGTCCGAGATGCGACAAGACAAAAAAAAAGAGCGAGACAGAGATGGAAAGACGAGCGCAGAAGAAGAAAATCAGGACGTCGCGTCGTCTGTGACCCCTGTTGACATGGAATGATTTCCTAAGAGTGTGTGTGTATTGTGACCTTGGCATGATGGCTTTAGTAATCAATGACTGTGATGCATCAACGCTCAACTGCTTTGGTATTCTATGCCCCTCACAGGCTGTTGCATAATGTATGTTCTTTAGAAGCGGAGAAGGGGGGGAGAAGAAGGGATTGGGGGACCAGGAGGAAGGGGGGGGAGGGTGTATGGCTCGGAGGAGGAAAAGGGGTGCGGTATGTAGGGGGAAGAGGGGTAGTGTGAGGGAGAGGAGGTTCTTACTGACACAACAATGTGAGGTAGGAACACAGGGTGAGGTAGGAACACAGGGTGAGGTAGGAACACAGGGTGAGCTGTGTTTACGCAGGCGTTCTGACCTGTGTCCTTGCGTGGCGTCTGTTTCCTCCTGCAGCAGTCGCTGGCTCCGCACGAGCTCAGACCCCGCACACGCTCAGACCCCGCACACGCTCAGACCTCACGGTGGTTGTGTGGCCACGGGTCGTGTCTGTATTTGGGGCTTTGTGTGTCTGGGCGAGCAGCGTGACGTGTCTGGGGTCACCTCATGCCTCAGATCATTGTCTTGGGATAGGATAGGCAAGGGCATCACATGGCAAAGGAGGGATGTGTGTAGCTGAGCAGTGCCTGCTATTATTGCCCATGTCTATTACAGTAATACTGTGGAAGTGATGTTTTGTGGAATAGGCTACAGTGCAAGCACACTATTCTTCTGCTATTACCAACATAACAGCCTATGTAATTCTACATATTCTCAAGGACCTCTGGGTTGTATTGCTCTCTCAATGCCAGTTCTACCTTTCAGCGGACTGTGCAGCAGTGCCGATACTGTACATGTGTGAGTCCTAGAAGGTGACGTATTCTCTTTCGCGTGGCGCCGTTCTGCAAAGACGAGCGTCCTTTAACCTACTCCGCTCTCCCTGAGCTGCTGAGCACTCGACCTGCACGGCTCTCGTCGAATGCTGAGCCGAGAAGACGTCTGTGTCTCTGTGTCTCATCCCCCCGGGGGAGGGGGGGGAGGGGGGCCGCAGGGGGCCGCAGTCAACGTCAGAACTCTGTGTGTTACGCTGAAAGGCTAGGTCAGAAAATCCAGCAGGATTATGGGATACGTGTTATGGAGTGGCCTTAACTCGGCTCTCTGATCACCCGGGCGTGACCTATCAGCGGTTAGTTGTTTGATCAGACAGAGAGAGGGGTTTGTTTTGCTTGTTGTTCTGGTCAGTGTTGGCTGTTGAAGGCTCCCTGCTGCGTGTACAGTGTTCCTCTGGAGGGCTGGACAGCCCTGCTCTCCTGCCGAGTTCATTAAATCAGCCGCAGGGGGGAGATCTCTGCGGCTCTGGAAACTCCTCTTACCTCACCTTTTGGAGTGTGGGGGCGAGTCGCCCATGGCAACAGGAACACCCCCCCACACACACACCACCACCTCTTGGCCCTTTTCGATGCAAGGTGGTGTTTTCTTTACTTTCACAGAGCTTCTCTCTCTCTCTCTCTCTCTCTCTCTGTCTCTCTCTCTCTCTCTGTCTCTCTCTCTCTCTCTCTCTCTCTCTCTCCCAGCAGTCTCTCTCTCCCAACAGTCTCTCTCTCCCAACAGTCTCTCTCCTCCTGCAGAGTCTCTCTCTCTCCTAGCAGTGGCTATCTCTCCACCCACCCTTCTTCTCTCACCCTGTGTGTTCTCACGCTGTCTGTTCGTGTGAATATTTTGTGGGTAATTTAACACTCCAACCTTTTTTACTCCAAGTGTCCACACAGCTTTGGCCTGTGCTTGTTTAAATAAAATAAGCGGAAAGCTGTGTTCAAGGCCCATTTAAATCAGTTTGGAGAGGTTGTCCAAAAGGGGGGATCCATTTGCTCTTTCTCTCCCCTCCATCATCATCTGAATTTCAAATAGTCTTATTAGCATGACATGGATAATTCAGCATTGGTTGGGCATTATGTCAATGGATAATTCCTTTGACAATATATAAAAATCTAAGTGCCTTTTCTGTCAAATGTTTTTTGCCTTCCAGAAAACCAACTCTCTCATTTGGTTGTTTCTCAACTTGCCTGACTGTCATCCAAGTTGTGGGTAACTCCCTTGTAAAAGTGTTGAGTCATTCACTTAAAAGGCAGAGTGGGTTTAAAATGACGGAGGCCTGACAAGATTTCGATGAACGCATTCCTTCCGCTCTGTTATCCTTCTTGGGTTCTATTCCCTGGCTTAGCGAGAGCATCTTAGGGTTTGGCTGTGTGCAGCTTTGCTGGGCTTGAAGAGACGGTTGCCTGCTCAGAGATGATCTCCTTGCCCGTCTCATATTCACCGAGGAAGGGAACTAGGACATGCAGACAGGGAGAGGTAGACTGATCACATAACGCAGTGTTGAAACTCTGAAACCTGACAGCGTTCGTACACACATGTTTCTGGAGGAAACGATGCAAGATAATGAGCAAGCAAACCAGCAAACATGACTTTTGTACCGATGTATCTAGTATACGTTGATGTGATATTTGCGTGTGTCATAAAAACCTGCTGTTCTGCTCCCAAACCTACTCTATAATTTGTCAAAGTGAAAGGCTAATATTTCGCTCCAGACTCCAAAAGCAACACACTAACGGGGGCAGAGGCAGGTCCACATCCGCCCCGGGAGAAGATGTTGACGTTCATTCCACTCCTGTTTTGCAGCAGAGTCATTTTGCAGCATTGCTATGCAGCCTTTATGTGATCGTTGACCAACCAAGGGACAGGGGGCATCATCTCAGGTGAAGAGAAGAGGAACAATGTGTGTCTGGGGGGGGGGGGGTGGCGGGGTGGGGAGGGGGGGGGGGGGAGGGGGGGAGGGGCTGAGGGGGAGCCTGCTAGAGAGGCTGATTACAGAGAGGGAAAAGCAGTGTGGTGTTTCAGACAGGCAGCTCCCTGATTTCAATCATGGTTGAGAGAAGTCTGACAGTTTGTAACAGTTGGCATATATTATTCAAATCCTGATTTAATATCTAGTAGAAGAAGAAGAAGAAGAAAGAAGAAGAAGAAAAAAGAAAGACAGCACTGGCACCAAGCCAGCTGCCAGGAGTTCAGGAGGAAATGACACGGTTAATATAGGAGGAAATGACCCGGTTAACACAGTTGTGTTGTGTGTCTACTGAGAGCATATAGGAGATGTTCAATCAGATGACTGACCCAATGATTGGTTTTGTTGTTTCGTGTAATTCCTTAATTCTTCTGAGGGAAAACAAACTAACAAGCTCCAGTTAAAACACAGATGTTCAGGGCGATGGCACACTTTCAGTCCTGCAGGCTGACGTCTTTGGCTCCAAGAGCTTCCTCACCTGTCCCATAGAGCCTTTTTAATCATATCCCCAGCCTCAGGGGACGACACACACACACGCACACACACACACACACACACACACACACACA